>CM066972.1:8181552-8529797 GCA_033971965.1 Cucurbita ficifolia
CCCGAGAAGACAGATATGTCGTTCGTGTCCATCGTGCTTCTCGCTCATGGGTACACGGTGTAGAACTCGAATGGGATATTCTCTTTTAAAATACTTTCCAAAATAATATAAATTATAATAATTTTTATATTGATTTTTTCAAAAAATACTTATACTAGAAGGTATTCTAACGACCTTAAAAAAATACTTTCTTAAAACAAAATAAAATTTCTTGCAAATAATGTTGGGAGGTTTAAACCCACCCATTGTTTTTTTAAAGAACAATTATAGTGGTGAAAAAAATCAATAATAAATATTTTATTTATTAAATTATAAGTTATAATTTGACGATTACACATAGATCTCGATTATATCAAATGTTTAAATAGTCAATTTAAGTATAATTTAGTGAATAAGACACCATTTCTAATGTTAGTGATTATGCAATTTTTAAAGTTGAACTTTTAGGATGATGGGAGTCCCACATCGTGATTAGAAGATTCTTTCAATTGGCTAGAACAAAACCCGATTCTTGTTTACCAACCACACATTGTCTAACCAAATCCAATTCTCTCCCCCAACTAAAGAAGATATCTTGTCATGAATGATCATGAGTTTATAATCAAGAAATACTATTTGGTTTGAAGCTTGAGGCCGGTCCCACATCCCCTAATTTAGGGAATGATCATGATTTATAATGAAGGATATGCTCAAAGTGGAGCATATCATATCATTGTTGTCAAGAGTGTGTAACACAAACTTTGACAAAAATATATTTAGCTTTATTTATTTTGTGTCTCAAATACAAATACAAAAAAGAAAAAAAAAAAGAAAGAGGTGTTAATTATTTGTTAGGTGTAATTAATAAATTAATGGTTCAAAATCCATTGATGATTTTGGCGCACCTTTTCTTGATCCATTGGAAGCCTTTGGTAATGGAACGCTTCACTTTGCCTTCCACGGCGTACAATTTGTATTTGGCAACTCGCCGCTTCCTCTTCGTCTCTGGACCTTTCCACCATTTCTCCACCGATTTCCTTGCCTCAACCACTCGTTCCTTCCCAGATCTCCTTTCTTTTATTGTCTCCATACTCCCCACGCTGCCGGAGCTCCGACCACCCGCCGCTAACGCCGAGCGCCGTCGCCCCGCCTCCATTGCCCTCCCTCGATCTTAATTTGTTTCCATGATTTGATGATATGGTAATGAGAAGAGATTGGGAATTGGAATTTTGTGAGGCCCTTTATTTGAGTTTCCCACAGCAAATCTCTCCCTCATTTCCCATTTTTAGTGCTTAACAACAACTTACCTTCTTTTTGTTTTTTTTTTTTTTTTTTTTTTTTTTAGCAAATTTTTATTTTTGTTCCCAATTGTAACTATTATTGGAATAAAATCCTTTAAACCATTTCAAACCGGGGTTAAAGCAAGAAAGAGAATAAAACAATGAACTGATCTAACCTAGGGCAACAAATATAATGAACGACATCTACCTTGTCTTCCGTCCTATGACCATCATTTGGTGCGGAAGTGTCTTGTCTTTACCAGTCCCATGACCATCATTTGGTGCGAAAGTGTCTTGTATTTACCTAAAAAGTAAGAGGAGCACAAGACTTGAGTATTTTAAGAAATACTCAGTCAAGGGATCCCACTACTATGATAAAAAAAATGCAACCACATGCCATTGTGTTTGGGACCTATCATAAAACATCATTTCATGGCATTGGTTGCAACTTCGTAGAATTGGATGTGTAGTACTTCTCTACACATGGCCTACGTATGTGGACATAGACCCCTAGGTGAGCTCGTATACATACCCCTAGACCTAGCCTTGGATTAGCGTACACCCACGATGTTGGTGTATTACGGAGGGAAGGGAGCGTGCGTATAATTGTGTTGTGTACAATACCATATCATAACATCATGGCGAACATAAATGTCATAAGGTATGTGTCTGTATTAATCATAACAGGGAAGTATCCCAATGCATGTGAACATACAATATGCATGAGGTCACCATAGTTTAAAATCACGGCATGTATCCATGATGCAATACATATCTTCATTCATTTGATACATAACATAATCATTTCTTCATACATAACATAATCATTTCTTGTCATTTTATAAGGTAGCGTACAATATGGTACAATACTTTCATAACATGTCACATTCTTCAATGGCATAACAAGTCAATATGATATTCAAATTTCTAGCTCAAAATAATTTAAATGAAGCAAATAAGGGTATTTTACTAACCTTGAAATTTTTCAATAAGGTAAAAAAACAGCTTCGAAAGGGTTGAAAACATTGGAAACGAGTCCCAAAAGTCGAATATGAGCCAAATAAAGTCGTTTTGGAGCTTCCAAAGCTTCCAAATTGATCTCAAATCGAGCGGAGCCACCCGTCGAAATTTAGCCTAGATGAAAGCTCGACGAAGCAAACCATTCGATTTGAAGCTGCGTACCATAAACGACTCGTCTCACGCATGTTATATGTGGGGGAAGGAGCGCAGGTTAGTTGGAGGGATCAGGTTGAAGTGTGTGGGTCATGTGTTGCTCCACTTTTGACTGAAACTAGGGGCCAAGTTGGACCATGTGTCTAGGTCATAATTATACGTGAGCTAAGCCGTGGCATTGGTGGGCTGAACTTCTAAATGTACTGGCCCGTAGATATGTTCGAGCGAGTTTGGATCTGGTTCGTTCGACCCTAGTTTGACTTGCGGATATTGTCTTTGATGTCTTTTGACTGAGCAGTTTGTCGTGAGGAAATTGTCGGAGGAAAAACAACCGATTGTTGGAAGAAGAAAAAATAAGAAAAACACAAGAGAGAGACAAATCTATTTCAGATTCTGCTCAAGACCGGATGATTTGTTTCTCATTCCATTGACATATTTAAATAATAATTATATCCTAAAAATGGAAAGGAGTGACACCTCAATCCGATGATTTGTTTCTCATTGCATATTTAAATAATAATTATATCCTAAAAATGGAAAGGAGTGACAACTCAATTAGAGTCATTCCACTCGACCTAGCCATTCCACCATCTTTAATTGTGTGACTTTAACTAAAAATAGGATGATTTTAACCTAAAAATAGGGATTTATCTAACCATGTACTCCTGAAGCCATATGTATATATCTACCTTATTGTTTGAATAGGATTTCGAGCAAAGTTCTTCAAATTTCACCCGCGCCAACTATCCGAAAATTTTAGAAAAATAAAATAATAATAGTAATAATAATAATAATAAGTAAATAATAATAAAATAAAAAAAGAAATAGTAAATGATCGCTCTCTCTCCCCTTCCCCAAGCATCTCTCCACACCACTTCCTACCACTTCCTACAACTGCAAATCTGCAACAACAAAAGAAAAAAAAACAAAACAGAAAGAAAAAAAAAGGGCAGATTTGGGGAAGAGAAAAACTAGAAAAAAGAAAGAAATGAAAGATAGCAGATTTTGGGAGAGAAAAACGAGAAATGGCCTTAAGCAGATTTAACAGGAAATGGAAGAGGAAAGAGATAAGAAAAGTTACCGTAAGTTAGATCTCCTTTCCTTTATATTTTGATAGAAAAGTTATCTTAAGTTAGATATCTTTTTATTTTATCTTTTGCAATTATTTAAATCGTAGATATCTGATATAAAATTAAGATCGATTGAAAATGGCTTTTGTCAATTGCATCTAGATTGGATAGTCATTTTTAGGAAAGAGAAGAAAATCATAATTGATTGATGTATAGGCATTTTTACTACCGTACAATTAGAATGGATTGAAAATGGCTTCTTTAATTGAATAGTCATTTAGAAAGGGAAGAAAACAGAATAGTTTGAAAATGGCCTGTTAATTGGATAGTCATTTAGATACAGTAAAATTAGAATTGATTGAAAATGGTTTCTTTAATTGGATAGTCATTTAGAAAGGGAAGAAAACAGAATAGATTGAAAATGGTAAGTTAATTGGATGGTTATTTAGAAAGAGAAGATAACAGAATAGATTGAAAATGACATTTGTTAATTGGATAGTCATATTAAGAAAGAGAGAACACAATTGATTGAAAATTAATTATAATTGCATAGTCATTTGTAGGAAAGAAAAAATACAGAGAGAAAGAGAAACAAAATGGTACACCAAAGAAGGAAAATGGAAGATGTGAGAAGTTATTATTATTTGTACCAGAGAATATGATATTATAACAAACCATAGTTGGATTGAATGATTCAAGCAGCATGAAATAATATTGACATATTTTCAATTCAAGTTTTACTCTCCAACAAAATTTAGAAACAATGAAAACGTAGAATTCGATTTTTATTGAGACCGTTTTAGAGCCGTATTTCACATTGATAGGTAGATTATTAATTAAAATGTGAAATACTAACGAAAGGTGACGAACGGTGCGATATGAAGCAAATTTCAGCAATATTTGGAGCAGCTCTCGAGGAACGGGAGCTTATGTTAATTAAATTAAGGAATACTTCGGCTAAGGCCAACCAGGTAAGTGGCCTTACTATCGGCTCGGTCGAAAGACTTGTCTTATATTTGACGACACGTGCCAGTGGCCCTTGCACGTGTCATTTATGCTTTATGTTATATGATGATGTGATAATGTTATGTGATGACGTGAATGATGTACATGTTATATTTGATGCACTTAATGGCTTCTATGATGAGTATGATGTATGCATGACGATGTTATTAACATGATGATGTTTTCCATGTTGAACATGTCTTATGATGTTGTTTTTCATATTGCATCATGTCGTTAGATCGACATAGGACACAACCCTAAGAGTATGAAATTGATATTAATGTAAATATCTACGAGCACGTGTTACATAGTGTAACCAAGAGATGAGACTAGAGGGTTGTGTCAGAAGAGATGTATAATTGGACTTAGAGGGACCTCATGCATATTGTGTGTTCATAAGCATAGGGCTACTTCCCCTAGAGATGATGAGTGCGGACTCACACCGTATGATGAGCGCGAATGCGCACAGGTGCGAATGAACATAGATGAGGGTGTTCATGAGGCGCATGACACTATGGGGTTCCGCTGACCTCCGGACGTCGCTACAGATTAGCTTGACCAGAGGGTCCAAGGGGTGTGTGAGCGCCTTGGGGATTCACACTCGCACGTGTGAGTCGTGTGTAGGGAAGTACTACACATCCAATTTGTCCGAGACTGGAGGCCACCCTTAAGATGATTAGAGATAGGTCCCTAAATCATGATTGCATGTGTTTGCATTTGCATGGGCCCCTATAGTGGGGCCACTTACTGAGTATTCTTTAAAATACTCAGGCCGTGTGCCACATCATTTTTCAGGTCAAGGCAAGGCGCACTTGTACGGAGGACGGCGACATCGCGAGCAGAGACTGTGGCACGTGCATAGGGTAGATTCATATTTGAATTTCTAGTCTTAAGTTAGAATAGGTTGTTTTGCATTTCATTGTTTTAAATTATTTTGTATTGGTTTTTGTTTTTCTCTACATTTCAGTATTTCGTATTTAAACACGTAAGACCATGGCTGTGTTTTCAAGAGAAGAAGTTGTTCTAAACGTTTTTCGAAGTTTATGTTATAAATTATGTTCATGTAAGAGTTATATTTCCGCATTATAGATGAGCATGAGACGTTAGTAGCGACTCTGAGTATGTGGAAATTTAGAGTCGTTACAGTGCCAGAGATTTGGTGAAGATGTCTCCAAGTTGTTCCTCTATTTAGATGAAATCAATCTTGATGAGCCCCCGATCTGCACATTCCCGGATGTGGTGGAATCTGATTTCTATGTGCTTGCTCCGGTCGTGCAAAACTGGATTTTTGATCAGGGAGATCGTAGCTTTATTGTCCACGTATATATAGCATTGGTGGATCGCCTTCTCTTCCGATGAGTTCTTCCATCAGCCGTGCAAGCTAGACACTTGTGTGACCGCCGTCGAAGCAATGATGTACTCTGCTCGTAAGAAGACAAAGCAACTACCTTTTGTTTTTCCCTGTTGATTGACATTTTTGTTTTTTTTTTTTGCATGAGGTTTGAGAAGAGGGTTGAGATAAGGAGATGGAACCATTCTCTCCCTCTCCTCTTAACTAACCATCCTCTCTCTCCTCTTAACTAATTAATTCATTTTCTTTTTCTTTTTTATCATTTTTTTTAATTATTATTATAATTTATTTATTATTATGATTATGATTATTATTATTATTATTTATTTTTCGGGTTGTTACATCATATACCTCTGAAAAAACTTTCGTTTTCGAAAGTGCTTTAGTCTAGAAATATCTCGAGTTTCTGTTCTAAGAGTTCTTTGTAAAGTCTTGAAATATCATTAAGGAAAAATTCTTAACAAGTACACCCTCGTCCACATGAATCGTAAATATTTCTTTGCATGTATAAATCTTGCATAAGCATCTTATCACTCGATATTCATAAAAATCTTGATTTCTTATAAACGGTCTTGAGGGTAGTTTCGTACTTTTTTTTCTCGGTTCACATTCTAAAGTTGTCATAATCTCCTTAAAATCTTTGCATACTTGCCCTTAATATCATAAATGAGTCTCATATATTTTTTCTATAGTATTTTGAGTCTTCTAGGATCTTGAAAATTTCATAGATTTTTCATAAAGATCTTTGGGTCATTTACCACCCCAAATCTTGGTTTAATCCTTCAGACATATTCTAATGGCCTTTCACTTTGTGTAATCCCTTACTTTACTCCATGACATAAGGCTTCTCATCAAATTTCATGTCAGTTAGAGGTCACTTTGGTCATAAACTAGTGGTACATAATTATAGGAGCATTTTAGTTATTTTACACCTACACTTGGTTTAGCCGTCATATTGAGCCTTCTTCTAAAATTTCATGGGCAACATAATTCATCTAATGTTTGTAGCTCAGGCGCTTCATTGAAATAAATGTTCGTGTGTACAATAAAGTTGACAAACTTACTCAATCTTAATCCCAAGATCCTCGCCTTTTTTTTTTCCATAATGATTCCATCAATGGGATCAATAGTTTTACTAGTTTCCTCCAATGACATGGTTCTCCAAATCGAATTCTCTAAATTTTGCTAAAGGTTCAATAATTGACATTTTTGTCCATACATTCTCAAAATCTCATTTTAAAATACGGGATCTCTTCCTACACAAGAAAATTGTTGATAAAACTCCAAAATGGCATTTTCTTTTGATCCAAATTTTTCTTTCTCTCCTTATCATTGAGGAAAGACAAAAAATTTCAGAGTAGCAAACATTCTCGAGAATTTCTCTTAGATTCAAACGATGATAGAACTAGAATAGATATTTTCTGTTTCCTACTCACATGAGCCCATATCCTTCCTTTTCGATAAATCTCTAATTCTAATCTTCCTCCCTAATCAGATATTATGGTGTCGGTATAGACCAAAATTCTGTTATGGTCTAATTCTGACCGGTAATAGATACCGGGGCTTTGCAATATTTGACTGATTATAATTCTGTATAGTCCATTTACCATAGAAGTTCCCAGGGAAACTAGAGAAATGTTTCCAATAAAAATGGTTCGTTCTCTATATTTTTAATAATTAAAAAAAAGAATTGTTTTCTTTTCCTCATTAGGATTTGTATTTGTATTTGTATTGTTTGTAAATGTCCACTTTATTTGGTTCATCATTAATGTTTGATTTTTGTAGATGAATTACATAGGCAAATTTGCCTATTTTCCCATACAAAGTCAACAAATTTGTAATACTTCTTCTCTTTGGGCTACCTACCCCAATTCTAGTAAATTTTTTGGAGTCTAAATCATGACATGAAACCGGCTAAAAACTCCACCCTAGCCCAAAATTGAATGCACTAGTAAATCATATGGATCTATGAACTACTTACTGTATTTGATTTGTGGCCAAGCTAGAGTTTGAGAATTTGGTAACTTTCATTGTAAGCATTGTCAAATAGGCTTTTCTCTTTGTATACCTTATTGAGTACAACACAAAACTAAAGTTCCTATAACCATAACGGAAAGGCACCACAACCTTCTTATTTTTTATTATTTTTTTTCAACGCCTTTGTAATATCAAGAAGAGACTTAACAAAATTCTCTTCTAAAAATTGGTATTATATAAGCATGGTGGGTATCCTCAGATGCCATTAAATTTGGGATACTTACAAATCAAACTTAAAATGATAGTCTTGAAACCTTAACTATGGTAATATCTTTTAACCAGGTTGACATTGCTAGGAAAAATTCATTGATAATTTTCTACAACAATTTGTTTATGCTGAGCTTTCTGGAGTGCGTTCGTGTACAATAAGGAGGATTACCACAAAACTTCTAGTTGATTTAGAGACAATGTCCCATTGTAATCCTCGTGTATCCCCCACCCAAGTCCATCTTAAATCATGATTTCTTAAATTTGAGGTATCTTGACAATCTCATACGGTAGTCCCTCTCCATATACCTCTAAAATTTTGACCAAGATTGTAATGCCTCATCCAATCTTTTAAAAATTTACTAAAATTGGGATAGGAAAGTTTTAAATCACCTCATAACTTTCATACTTGCCGTTTGCATTTTTTAAAAAATTTCAATTAGTATTAAGGTAAGAAAGTTTTCTACATCTCTACTTCCAAAGCTCACATTCCATTAAAGACACTTATGTCATTCACTAATCAATTTAAGTATACAACTTTTAAACTTTTATGGTTAACTCAATTTTTTTTTCCCAAGTGGTAAGGCCAAATCATTTTTCTTTTTCTTTTTTTCTTTTTTTTCATACCAATACTTTAATTCATATTTACATACTTCATAGTTATAAAAAAAAATTTCAGACACTACTACATTTAATGTCTATAGCATACTATAAGATATTGTCATTTATCAAGCTTCTTAAGTCATTTTCATTTCATTTGAAATTACTTACACATCAGTATACGTTGGTACATTCCTTTCTATCTCTATGGTCATAACACTAAGTAATTTATCTATGTTCGAGACGTCTAACTGAAACATATGACCTTCCTTAGTAAAATCATTTTCACGCATACACCAACATTTAGTAGCTTACTAAAACTATATGTAACGACCCTAAAATTTTACCTATTTAATCTAAGGTCATTACTATACCTTAAAATGCGGAATTTACATTAAATGGGCTCTGATCATAAATGCGACTTACACTCGTCTTTTATTACCTTGTGAAAGAGAAAACGAATACAAGGGAAAGAAGGAAAAAAGAACAAAACTGGAATAAATGTCTTATACTACCCTATGGTTTATTATGCAAATACAATTCAACCTATACTAGCCTAAACTAAAGACGCAAACCGAATTCAACCTATACTAACCTATACTACGAAATGGAAAAACAACTACCCTATGCATGTGCTACGGTCCCGGGGTGTACGATGCCGCCGTCGATCTCACATAGGTGCCTTGCCCTTATCTGAAAAAGTAGAGTAGCACGAGGCTTGAGTATTTCTAGAATAGTCGGTAAGTGACCCCCTATCGGGGTTATGCATAAATCACATGCAATGAAATGATGGGACCTATCTTTCGTTTCGTTTTTCCTATGGTGCTGTCCTAATAGGTAAACTTTGGACGTGTACCATATACTCTACACACAGCCCATATGTGCGAGTATGGGCTCACCAACTAGTCCGCACACCGCTGGGCAACTTTCCTTATCCGGTGGGCATACTCTGGGAGCCCCTTATGCCGGAACCCGTTAGAACTAGTAACCGTCACGGCAGCGCTATACAAAGCATAACGATAGTTGTCCTGCCATTGGATGTACGCGTCCGTACCCTCGTGATGGGATAGGGGTATCCCCCCAGATGCATGAACACACATAATGCATGAGGTCCCCATTACTTCTACATTTATCATTAATGAACATAACTCCCCTGTCACGTTCCATGCTTACATGTCATTCTCATTTTCAATTTACGTATCATACATATTTCAATCGGGGTTATGTTTCCAGACAGTTTACTGTATTTCATGTCATACAATTCATGCTGTTTACATTCAAATTTTCCATACAATCATGTCATAATCATTCAAGAACAACATAACGTCACATGCATTACATATCACATCAGACTAAACAACATACATAGCATACATTCACGTTCACATGATTACGTACTTAAGCACAACCATCAGGCATATAACTTAATGACACGTGCGAGTCAACGGGCACGTGCCAACACACAACAAATAACGCGTAACCCACGACGGGTGAGCCACTTACCTGGTAGGCCTTAGCCGAAGTACTGCCTAAAATGTAAACGTAAGCTCCTAGCTCCTCGTAAACGTTCTACGCTTCCGTTGGTGTCTGGTTCTTATTGGATCTTTCGACACCTTCGTTAGTATTTCACAAACATAATCAATTTTCAACTTGAATTTGTGAAATACGACCTTAAAATGATCTATTTTACCTTAAATGGGGCCGAAACTAATTCCGGGAGGGTCGAAACGGTGACAAACAGGTCAGAAACAGGTTTCCCGAGCTGAATAAGCCGTTGGAGCCAAGAAGCCGCCGCTGAGCCGATTAAGCTGCCGGAGCCGGGGAGTGTCGCGCTGCAAACGTGCCATGTGGCACAACCAGAGGGCGACGCATGTGCAGCGGTCTCGGGTCGATCGCGGGTTTTCAGTTGCGTTGCGGGTGACGGGCCGGCCTGGGCTGAAGGAAACTTGTAAGTGGGCTGGGTTGTGCGTGTCGGGCGTTAGACTGGACTTGCAGGTCTCAGGTCGGTTGGGTTTTTGCTCTCGGGTCGTTGCTGATGGGTTAGGCTGTAACTGGGCTTACGGGTTTGGGCTGAGGCGACTGGGCCCCGGGAGTCGTCGGGTGTTGGACTGGCTTACGGTGGTTGGACTTGGTTCGAGTGTTGGGATCCGGCCCTCGGGTCAGACTTCGTCTTCTTCACCCGATTGCACGCGTTTTTCCGGCGACTGCTCTCTCTCCTCGTTAACGTCGTTTCGACGTCCTTTTTTCCTCTTTTTTCCTCCATTTCCGAGTCTCTTTCTCCCCCTAATTCCGTTTTTTGTATTGGTTTGGTTCGTAAAGGCCTCACACTCCCGAATCTGGGAGGGTTCTGAAATCCGATGTTCCGTCTCCCTTGCCAACGGTGTACAACGTGTAGGACTCGTCTAAATCTACCCCTGATGTGTATAAAAGACTTTGGGATTACTTTTGTTGCGTAAAATGGAGATTTTGACGTCGATTTCTTAGGGTTTGGCCTCGCCGGAGTTTCGTCGGATTTTCTCTGTCTTCTTCGTTTACACTTATTTTTTTCTTCTTTGCAGGTGTCTTGGGGTGGTTGAAGGTCGGGATCGAGTTTCCTTGGCGACCCAGACTTCGGCCGCCCTTTTTGGGTCGTGTGCGAACGAAAACTCCGGCGTTCGTCGGAGTTTTCGGTCCTGCCGGCGACTCCGTTATTATTATTATTATTATTTTCTTTTTATATATATATATATATATCTGATCCGTTACATTACCTACCCCTAAAAAGAACTTTCGTCCTCGAAATTCTCGAACTCTTGGATCAATTCGGGATATTTTTTCTTTATTTCCTCCTCTCGTTCCCACGTCGCTTCCTCGATTTGGTAGTTACGCCACAATACCTTGACGAAACCTATGTTTCTATTACGTAAGGCTTTCACTTCTCGGGCTAGAATTTTAATCGGTTTCTCCTGATAACTTAAATTTTCCTCAATCTCGAGGGGTTTGTAGTCTATTACGTGCGTAGGGTCTGTAATATATTTCCTTAACATGGACACATGAAATACATCATGTACGCTCGAGAGTGAAGGTGGTAAAGCTAGTTTGTAAGCTACTGAACCTATTCTTTCTAAAATTTTGAATGGTCCGATAAATCGGGGGCTTAGCTTCTCCTTTCGTCTGAATCTTAGAATGCCTTTCATAGGAGCTACTTTTAAGAACACTAGGTCTCCCTCTTCGAACTCTAAGTTCCTACACCTAACGTTGGCGTAGCTCTTTTGCCTACTCTGTGTGGTGCGCATCCTTACTCTAATTTTCTGTACCGCCTCGTTGGTGATGCGGACCAGCTCGGGTCCTACCAACTCTCGTTCTCCTACTTCGTCCCAGCACAATGGAGATCTACACTGTTTTCAATACAACGCTTCAAAGGGTGCCATCCCGATGGTTGCTTGGAAACTGTTGTTGTACGAGAATTCCATTAAGTGTAGTTTAGTGTCCCAACTCCCTGTGAAATCCATAACACATGCCCGAAGCATGTCTTCCAGGATTTGGTTTAATCGTTCCGTTTGGCCATCAGTTTGTGGGTGGAAGGCGGTGCTAAGATCGAGGTGGGTACCCAACGCTTTTTGGAGTCCGCGCCAAAAGGCCGACGTAAAACGCGGGTCCCGATCTAACACAATAGACACCAGAACTCCATGCAACCTCACAATTTCTTGAACATACAGTTGAGCCCAGTTGTCTACTATATATGTTGCCTTACCTGGTAGGAAGTGTGCCGACTTTGTCAGCCAATCGACAACCACCCAAATTACCGTGTAGTCTTTTAGTGTCTTGGGTAGGCCTACTATGAAATCTATAGCAACGTTTTCCCATTTCCATTCCGGTATATTTAGTGGTTGTAGTAGCCCGACGGTTTTCTACCTAGGGGCTTTTACTTGTTGGCACACCAGACATTTACTCACGTATTCCGCGATATCCTTTTTGATACTTCACCACCAGAAGTGTTGTTTCAAGTCTTGATACATCTTTGTTCCACCTGGATGTATCGAGAAGGGTGAGTTGTGTGCCTCAGTTAGGATTTCGTTCTTTATTTCGCTCATCGGTGGGACACATAAACGCCCTTGACATAATAGTCCGTCATCTGTTGATTTAGAAAAACCGTCCACTAGGCCTACTTTCAACTGGTTTAGGATTTTTTTTAGGCTTGGATCCTCACGTTGTGAGTCTATGATCCTTTGTCTAAGCGTGGGACGCACTGTCAGTCGGGCTATTTGAGCTGCCACATCTTTGGTTACTACCGCTATGTCAGCTCGTTTGAAATCAGTTCGCACTTGTGGCTCCCTTGTGATGAGGGCCGACGAGTGTATTGCTTTTCGACTTAGTGCATCAGCGACTACGTTTGCTTTTCCAGGGTGGTACTGGATATCTATGTCGTAATCTTTTACCAGCTCTAGCCATCTATGTTGTCTCATGTTCAATTCTTTTTGTATGAACAAGTATTTTAGGCTTTTATGGTTCGTATAAATTTGGGTCTTTTCGCCATACAGGTAGTGTCGCCAAATTTTTAACGCGAACACCACCGCCGCCAACTCCAAATCATGTGTAGGATAGTATTTCTCATAATCCTTTAGTTGGCGTGACGCATATGCAACCACCTTGCCATGTTGCATCAGTACACAGCCCAACCCCTTTTTGGATGCATCACTGTAAATCACGTATCCCACAAAACTTTCTGGAACCGTGAGCACTGGGGCGGACACTAGTCTTTGTTTTAGTTCTTGAAAGCTGGCCTCACAAGTATCGTTCAAAACGAAAGGTACGCCTTTTTTTGTCAATTGGGTGAGAGGCGTGGCTATTCTAGCAAAGTCTTGGACAAACCTTCGATAGTAACCCGCCAATCCCAAGAAACTTCGTATCTTGGTGACCGTAGTTGGGCGTTTCCATTTCGTGACAGCTTCTATCTTGTTGGGGTCTAATAAAATTCCGTCTTTAGACACTACGTGCCCCAAAAACGAAACCTGTCATAACCAAAATTCGCACTTGGAGAATTTGACATACAACTTGTTCTCCCTTAAGATAGTTAGGGCTTTGCGAAGGTGTTCTTGGTGTTCTAGGTCCGTTTTCGAGTATATCAGGATGTCGTCTATGAACACGATCACGAACGAGTCTAAGCACTCCTTAAATACTCAGTTCATTAATTCCATGAATACCGCTGGGGCATTAGTGAGGCCAAAAGACATTACCACAAACTCATAGTGGCCATATCTGGTTCGAAAGACTGTTTTCGGTATATCTTCATTTTTAATCTTAATTTGATGGTATCCTGATCGAAGATCTATTTTGGAAAACATTGTCGCCTCTCGAAGTTGGTCAAATAGGTCCTCGATGCGGGGTAGTGGGTATTTGTTCTTTATCGTCCTCTTGTTTAATTCTCTATAATCAATGCATAGACGCATAGTGTCGTCTTTCTTTTTGACAAACAACACTAGCGCTCCCAAGGGGATACACTAGGTCGAATGAAGCCTTTATCTAATAGATCTTGCAGTTGTGATTGAAGTTCTCTTAGTTCTGCTGGTGTCATGCGGTATGGGGCCTTAGAGATGGGTCCCGTTCCTAGCTCCAGTTCTATTCCAAAGTCTACCTCTCGCGATGGAGGGATTCCTGGGAGGTCCTCCGGGAACACATCTATAAATTCGCTTACTATGGGTACCGTATCTATTGGTTTTTCCTTTCCTTTTGTGTTTACTGCGCAAGCTAAAAATGCCCACCCCCCTTGTTGTACCAGGCGTCTCGCTTTCATCATCGATATTATTTTTGGGTGGTACCTACGAAGGTTCCTTTAAACTTAGTAAGTCTGTTTGGAGGTGTGAATATCACCTCTTTCTTATGGCAGTCTATGCTAGCAAAGTTTTTCGGCTAGCCAGTCCATTCCTAGTATGACTTCAAAATCTGTCATATCCACTACTTTTAAGTCTACGTGGATGGTTTGTCCAGCTATTACCACTTGTCCGTCTTTTACTCTAATTCTTCGTAACTAGGTCTACCCCTGCTGAGGTACCAACTGATAATGCATGCATTAAGGGTTCCACTACGAACCCTGCTTGTTTAACAAATGGTAAAGAAACAAACGAATGGGTAGAACCAGAATCGAACAATGTCAATGCAAAGTGTCCTAGTATAGAAAGCGTACCTGTCACCACGGTGCCAGACGTTCCCGCCTCTTTGATGGTCGTTGCATATGCCCTGGTTTGTGGGCGGGTTTGTATGGTGGGTTCTCGAATGACCGGTTCTCTAAGGGGTTCCCTTGGATTTCCCGTGCTACTTACAAGGCAAGTTCTGGCCAGGTGACCCGCATGACCGCAGACATAACACATACCTGAGCCTGCCAAACATCTCCCAACATGTTATTTTCCACAGTCGCGGCACAGGGGTTTCTCCGGTATTAGGTATCGGGCTATTGGGGGTGGAGCAGGTGGCCTATTTTGATATCGAGGTCTCTGGAGCGGTGATTGGAATTCTGTGGGTCCGACCTCGACAGGGCGTTTCTTTCTTGTAACAGCCGTTGGCTCTGATTTTTTCTCCTCTGGAGGTTCCTCTAGGGCCTTGGCCGTCCTCAGGGCCTCTTCATAAGTTTTTGGGTTAAAAGCCTCCAACATGCGGTGGGTCTTCGGTTTCAACTCCAACACAAATTTCTCCGTCTGTTTCTCTTCAGTGTCTGCTAGTGACGGTGCAAACCTTCTTAATCTCATGAATTTCTAATCATACTGATCCACCGTGCGATCACCTTGGGTTAAGTAGTTAAACTCTTGTTGTTTCTTTATGCGGGTTTCCTTTGGATAATAATACTTCAGGAAGGCTTCCTTAAAGGTTTCCCACGTTGTAATCCCCTCACCCGGGTTGATACTCTGTTTATTATCCGCCCACCACACTTCTGCGTCTTTTTGTAAAACATACGTCGCACACGCCACCTTATGTTCATCAGGGCATCTCATTGATTCAAAGGTCGTTTCCATGTTTGCGATCCACATCTGAGCCGCTGTGGGATCTTCCTTTGAACCGACAAATGGGCGGGGGTTATACCGTCTGAAATCCTTTAACCAACTCGCACCCCTGTCCGGTTGTGGGTTGTTGGCCAGTTGTATAGCCACCGCATCCACCGGTTGTGTGGCCGCCGCGTTGGCTGGTTGCGTGGCCATTGTCGAGACTTGTTGCATAGCTAACAACGTGGCCTGTTGTGTGGCCAACATTGTTTGCATTGTCGTTTGGAGTGATTCCAACATTAACTTTGTGGCGGGGTCTAACCCGGCCTGTGGTGTAGCTTGAGGGGGCGGTGCGTATTCAGGAGGGGGTACAACTTGTGGGGGAGGTGCGTTTTCAGGAGGGGTTACAACTTGTGGGGGAGGTGCGTATTCAGGAGGTGGTACAGTTTGTGGGGGAGGTGCATGTTCAGGAGGTGGTACAAACGCATAGGGTCCAATAGTCGACCCTTCTTGGGAAGAGTTTCTTTCGGCTTCTCTTCTTCCCCCTCTCCTAATGGGAGGTCGTCCACCCCCTCTCCTACCTCTTTTACGTCCTCTGTGCGGCATGGTTCTAGAAACAAAGAAAATGATTCTAACTAAGTTTATAATTTACATATAACATTCCCTACATTCTACCATAAAATTCCGATAAAAGAAAACATAAATATCGTAACATAAAGACATGCATTGACACCAGATCACATCACGACAAAACCATACAGTATCATGTCATTCAACATTTAAAGCTAAGCACATTAAATATATCACAAAAATTATACACCCCTCATACTACACAAGGTGTACCTGACAACGACGGGGCATCAGTAATTGGACCGTGGAACATGCCAAGCCTACTTTGTAGGCTAGTCTACAAGATCGGTAACCTAGGGCTCTGATACCAACTGTAACGACCCTAAAATTTTACCTATTTAATCTAAGGTCATTAATATACCTTGGAATGCGGAATTAACATTAAATGGACCCTGATCAGAAATGCGACTTACACTCGCCTTTTATTACCTCGTGAAAGAGAAAACGAATACAAGGGAAAGAAGGGGAAAAGAACAAAACTGGAATAAATGTCTTATACTACTCTATGGTTTATTATGCAAATACAATTCAACCTATACTAGCCTAAACTAAAGACGCAAACCGAATTCAACCTATACTAACCTATACTACAAAATGGAAAAACAACTACCCATGCATGTGCCACGGTCCCAGGGTGTACGATGCCGCCGTCGATCTCACATGGGTGCCTTGCCCTTCTCTGAAAAAGTAGAGTAGCACAGGCTTGAATATTTCTAGAATACTCAGTAAGTGACCCCCTATCGAGATTATGCAACAATCACATGCAATGAAATGATGGGACCTATCTTTCGTTTTGTTTTTCCTACGGTGTTGTCCTAATGGGTAAACTTTGGACGTGTACCATATACTCTACACATAGCCCATACTTGCGAGTATGGACTTACCAGCTAGTTCGCACACCGTTGGGCCGCTTTCCTTATCCGATGGGCATACTCTAGGAGCCTCTTATGCCGGAACCCGTTAGAACTAGTAACCGTCATGGCAGCGCTATGCAAAGCATAATGATCGTTGTCCTGCCATTGGATGTACGTGTCCGTACCCTCGTGATGGGATAGGGGTATCCCCTAGATGCATGAACACACATAATGCATGAGGTCCCCATTACTTCTACATTTATCATTAATGAACATAACCCCCCTGTCACGTTCCATGCTTACATGTCATTCTCATTTTCAATTTACGTATCATACATATTTCAATCGGGGTTATGTTCCAGGCAGTTGACTGTATTTCATGTCATACAATTCATGCTGTTTACATTCAAATATTCCATACAATCATGCCATAATCATTTAAGAACAACATAACGTCACATGCATTACATATCACATCAAACTAAACAGCATACATAGCATACATTCACGTTCACATGATTACGTACTTAAGCACAACAATCTAGCATACAACTTAATGACACGTGCGAGTCCACGGGCACGTGCCAACACATAACAAATAACGCGTAACCCACGACGGGTGAGCCACTTACCTTGTAGGCCTTAGCCGAAGTACTGCCTAAAATATAAACATAAGCTCCTAGCTCCTCGTAAACGTTCTATGCTTCCGTTGGTGGCTGGTTCCTATTGGATCATTCGACACCTTCGTTAGTATTTCACAAACATAATCAATTTCCAACTTGAATTTGTGAAATACGACCTTAAAATGATCTATTTTACCTTAAACGGGGCTGAAACTAAGTTCTGGAGGGTCGGAACGGTGAGAAATAGGTCGAAAACAGGTTTTCCGAGCCAAATAAGTCGCTGGAGCCGAGAAGCCGCCACCGAGCCAATTAAGCCGCCAGAGCCGAGAAACCGCCGCCAAGCCGATTAAGCCACCGGAGCCGAGGAGTGTCGCGCTGCAAACGTGCCATGTGGCACAACCAGAGGGCGACGCGTGTGCAGCGGTCTCGGGTCGAGGCGCGGGTTGTCGGGTCGCTCGCGGGTTTTCGGTTGCGTTGCGGGTGACGGGCCGGCCTGGGCTGAAGGAAACGTGTAAGTGGGCTGGGTTGTGCGTGTCGGGCGTTAGACTGGACTTGCAGGTCTCAGGTCGGTTGGGATTTTGCTCTCGGGTCGTGGCTGATGGGTTAGGCCGTAACTGGGCTTACGGGTTTGGGCTGAGGCGACTGGGTCGCGAGAGTCGTGGGGTGTTGGACTGGCTTACGGTGGTTGGACTCGGTTCGGGTCGCGAGATCCGGCCCTCGGGTCGGACTTCGTCTTCTTCACCCGGTTGCCCGCGTTTTTCCGACGACCTCTCTCTCTCTCCTCATTAACGTCGTTTCGATATCCTTTTTTCCTCTTTTTTTCCTCCGTTCCCGAGTCTCTTTCTCCCCCTAATTTCGTTTTTTGTATTGGTTTGGTTCGTAAAGGCCTCACACTCCCATATCTGGGAGGGTTCGAAAATTCGACGTTCCGTCTCCCTTGTCGATGGTGTACAACGTGTAGGACTCGTCTAAATCTACCCCTGGTGTGTGTAAAAGGCTCTGGGATTACTTTTATTGCGTAAAATAGAGGTTTTGACATCGATTTCGTAGGGTTTGGCCTCGCCGAAGTTTCTTCGGATTTTCTCTTTCTTCTTCGTTTACACTTTTTTTTTCTTTGCAGGTGTCGTGGGGTGGCTGAAGGTCGGGATCGAGTTTCCTTGGCAACCCAGACTTCGGCCTCCCTTTTTGGGTCGTGTGCGAACGAAAACTCCGGCGTTCGCAGGAGTTTTCAGTCCTGCCGACGACTCCGTTATTATTATTATTTATTTATTTTATTTTTTTTTATCCGATCCGTTACACTATAGCTTCCCATTCACAGTACCAACCTCATTAAATCTAAACACCATCAATACATCAATTTACATTCACATTTCATGCAGGTAAAACATAACATATTTTACATTATAATAAATATAGAATTATGCGAACAATAACGCAATCAATTATAATACAATCAATGGTGTAAAAATTCAATTATGAGTTATATTCTATAATGACCAAGCAATAACAACATACAACCAACGACATTTCATTTTTTTTATCTTCCGCAAGACATACCTAACAGAGAGGGGGCATCGACGGTGGGACCATGGAACATGCGAAGCCTACATCGTAGGCTTGTCCACAAGATTTGTAACCTAGAGCTCTAATACCAACGGTAACGACCCAAAATTTTCTACTTAATTTAAGGTCGCTACTGTATACATATCATAAATATTGAATGCGGAAATACTTCCTTTAAACTTTCATAAAACATAACCTTCAGCTTAAAACACAGCCAGGACTTGCGTGTTTCGAAAACACCTTTAAAAACGACACAACAAAAGGCTAAATGAAATAAATAAACGTTTAAATTAAAAACACTCTATCCTAGTCTAAGTCTAAGAAAATAAATATCACTACCCTATGCATGTGCCATGGTCTCGAGTTGCGATGTCGTCGTCAGCCGTACAGGAATGCCTTGCCTTAACCTGAAATTGAAGTAGCACGTGACTTGAGTATTTAAAGAAATACTCAGTAAGTGACCCCACTATTGGGGGTTAAATGCAAGAACATGTGAATGCAATGATGGGACCAATCATATTAGTCTATTTTCCTACGGTACTATCCTAACGGGTAACTTGGATGTGTACCATATACTCTACACACAGCCCATACGTGCGAGTATGTACTCACCAGTCAGTTCGCACACCGTTGGGCCACTTTCCTTGTCAGTCAAGCATACTCTGGGAGCTCCTTAGGCCGGACACCCGCTAAAACTAGTAACCGTCATGACAACATTAGGTTACATAATGATCGTTCTCCTGCCTGACCGTCGCATCATTATGATAAACATAATGATCGGTCTCCTGCTTGGTCATTGCAGCATTATGATAACATAATGATCATTTTTCTGCCTCGTAACGTACGCGTTCGTACTATCGTAAAGGGTAAGGGGTATCCCCGATGCATGAGCACACAATAATGCATGAGGTCCCAACCTTTTTTCATTTTCATTATCATTTAATACAACCCCGCTAGCGTTCCATACATATCATATCATTTTTCATATCATTTCACATATCGATTATCATATCTTTCATGCATATGTCGGGGTTGTATTTCATGCTTGTTCGTCATTTTGCATGTCAATCATATCATATCATTCAAATTACATAAATGTTTCATATCATAACATTTCATGCTTCCAGACATAACCATTTTCATCATATACATATCATATCATATCATAACATATTGCATCACAATATATCATATCATAAACCTGTCAATTTATCACATATCTCGTACCATAACATATTTCATATCATATCATATCATATCATATCGTAAACACTTTGTGGTCATATCGTTCCATAACTTATCATAGCCTTAACATTCTTATACCTATTATAGTCATGTCGTTATATGAACGTACCTTAGTCATATCATCACAGGAACGTATCCTAACGCTATCGTTCTATCAATCTATCACACACCTATCCATTTCTACCCATAACCTAATCGTATTCTTTTATCAATCTCTCATATCCACAGTACTTCGGTATGTAATCTAACCTTAATGTTTCATGAACGTATCTTACTCCTATCGTTACATTTCGTTTGGTGCATCCTTCTCGTATCCTATCTCAAACATATCAATGAACACATCGTACCGTAATTATTATCATACAATTCACATATTATAACATATCATAAACATATCGATCCACAAACAATTCACACATATCAATATATATGACACGTGCAGAACCACGGGGCACGTGTCAACATCAAATATAATCATGCCGATAGTAAGGCCACTTACCTGATTAGCTTAGGCTGATGTCACCAATTTTATCCTTAAGAAAGTTCGATTTTGTCACTTGTATCCAAATCAACCTATAAGAACCATGACAACAATTTCAATTTCAATTCTTTAAATTTTACCATGGTCCATGTATTAGATTTCATGTGAGCATTAGAGAATTTATGAGTAGAGTCTTAGAATAGGTAGAGTCTCGCTGTTTTAGGAAGTATATTATTATTGTTATAGAAAGGAATTTGATGGTTTCTTGGTCACTCATATTTCATGTTTTACCTTTAAATTATGTTCACCAAATCTCCTCTTATTCTTCTCTTGTTTTATTTATTATATTAAATTTGATTTATGTATTCTCTGTTATGTTTTTCCTTTTTTCATCTATGTATTTACCGAATTAAATTTTCCATTTTCCTCTGTTTCTTCCTGCTCTATATTTATTTTAACTATGTAAATTTTTCCTTTTTACTTTTTTATTTTCCCTTCTAACTTACCCTGTCTTATCTTTTAAATCTGTTCACAGATATTCTTGAACCCTAAATCTCTTTCGAGAGCAGCATCACTTGTAAATCGGACATTTTTTGTTTTTTTGTTGCTGAGGTGGGTTGAGAAGATGGTTGAGATGTGACAGCGAGATGAAACCATTCTCTCCCTCTCCTCTTAACTAATTAATTCTTTTTTTTTTGTTTTTGTTTTTTTTTATCATTTTTAATTATTATTATAATTTATTTATCTATTATTTATTATTATTATTATTATTTATTTTTATTTTTAGGGTTGTTACGAGCTCAAACACTCAAGAACAAGTAAGTAGTCATGTGGAGTAAGTATCAAGTAGAACTTGTAGGAGTCAATTAGGACAAGGGGCATATCATTAGAAATCATATCTAACAACCTAATTGACTTAGTATCATGATGGCTAAACCTAGAAATGTGTATAGTTTACAGTTTAATATAATTTACAGCTTTATTGTTTCCGCTTGCATGTTTGAGAACTCTAATAGTCTTAACATGTTTATGAGCTTTCCAACATGCCTAGGTTGATCTTATTTCCTATATCGAGTATGTTGAACATGATGTATGTTATGATTGTCCTTAGATGCATGATAGGGGGGTTAGAAACTTGTTTATGCCAAATTATGCTTTGGATGATCCCTTTGTGCCCTAAAATGTCTGTTATGCTGGTTATAAATTATGAACCATTATTTTAAGTAACTAAGGTACTAGAACCTAGTTACAGGTCCTATTGTCTCCTTTAGGTTGTCAATATACCTTGTCAGAATGAGTAGGCCACAACCCCTATTCGTGAACTAGCCAAGAGAGGTCAGGGTCTATTTGGTACATATAGCTTAGTTGTTACCCTTAGTGGGTTACAAGAGTCATAGTTACTATCTACGCTCGAAAGGGTGACACAACAGGTAGCTTACTGTTCTAGTCCAAAAGGGGCATGAACAGGTCAGTTACTGTCTCTGCCTGAAAGGGCGATGCGACAGTCAAGTTACTGATTTTACCTTAAAAGGCGATGCAAAAGGTAGTTATAACCTAACACCACTAGGGAGAATCCTTTAGTCTAAACTCAGTAAATAGCCAAGTGTAGAGTACGTATATTACATTAGAGCAAAATGGCACCTCTATAATTACTAGACTTACCCTAGGGCCAACCTTGTAAGTGTACGGGTTGAGGGGCATATTGACTCGAGGTGCACTTCGCACAAGTATTATGAGGGATCTACGAAGAGTAGTGTCTGTGTTGATAGCACATCGACTTTATGCAAAGTCCTCAAAGTGTGAATTGTGGTTGTAGGATGTGACATTTTTAGGGCACATCGTGTTAGGAAGAGGCATTTCAATAGATCCAACTAAGGTCAAGGCAGTTATGGATTGTACCGACCTACCTCGACAACAGAAGTGAGAAGTTTCTTGGGTTTAGTAGGTTATTACCAAAAATTCATCAACGACTTCTCTAAAATATCTTCCACCCTCGCTAAGTTAACAAAGAAAAGCAAGGTGTTCTCATGGGACGACGCTTGTGAGCAGAGTTTCAAGAAACTCAAATAGCGACTAGTAACATGTCGATAATACAGTGTCGATACATTTTGTGTTAATAACTATTTAATTTTTTAAAATTAAATTGATAAATATTATTATCCCTTAAAATTTTATTTGTTTTGTTATATTATTATTATTATTCTATTATTATTTTATTATTATTATTATTATTATTGAATGGGGACAGAACTTTGCTGGCGTGCACCTAGGACTGACTGTGTTCCAGTGCATTCAAATTTGTCAGTTTCAGCCTTGGCCAACAGCCAATGAAACTTTTTAGTTATATTTATTTATTTAAATTTGAATGAACAAAATATCTTTGAATTTATCATTATATAATAAATTTTTTCTCTCTCTTTTTTCTTTTTTCTTTTTTCCTTCAATTTTTTTTTTCTTTTTGAAATTTATTGAAAATTGAAGAAATTTATTAAAAGGAAAAGGAAAGGGAAAATTAGGAAATGAAACAATTTAATAAAAAAATTAGCCATTTAGTTTTTTTAATACTATTTCTACTTATTTTATTGTTTTTTTTAATATATATCTTAAAAAATCTAAGTAAAAATTTTAAAAACGGAAAAAATTATTATAAAAAACTTGATTTTTTATTTTTATTTTTAGAATTTAGAAAACAATAATTCAAATATCTTTTTCAAAAAAGATGAAATTCATCTTATGATCATTAAAATTATAAATACATAGGACGAGATGGAGTGTGATGTCCCACACTGGTTGGGAAGAGAACAAAATACTTTTATAAGAGTGGAAACATTTTCCTAGCATACGCGTTTTAAAAGTCCCAAAGAGAATAATATTTACTCATAATTGTGAAGCACATGCAGGTGGGATCCTCGGAGATCAAGTTCCCACCAATGCTTGAATATTTAATTTCATATTACAATATATTTTATCCCCCTTGACATTTAAATATTTCATATTACAATATATTTTATCCCACTTGACATTTAAATAGGGGTATAAAAATTAAAATAAAGACCGTTCTTAGCCGCCCACAAATTATATTTATATATATTTATAATGCGTGGATATTTTGTTGGTGGTTGCAATGGCGGAATCAATTCTATTCAATGTTGCGGCATCCCTTGTTACCAAATTGGGCTCTCCTGCTATCACAGAGTTTCAATTGTTTTGGGGCGTTCATGATGAGCTTGATAAACTCAAGCATACTATTTTAGCCATGGAAGCTGTCCTTCTTGATGCAGAGGAGCAACAATCCAACAGTCATGCAGTGAAGAATTGGATTTCAAGGGTCAAAGATGCTTTCTACGACGTCGATGACTTGATTGATGAGTTCACTTACGAAACCTTGAGGCACCAAGTTATGGTCAAAGGTAAAAGAGGGGTGAAAGAGGTACGTCAAGTTTTCTCTTTGCCTCATCAGATTGCATTCCGATTTAAAATGGGTCACAAAATTAGAGACATTAGAGAGAAACTGAAAGTTATTGATGCTGATAAAAATCAATTCTATTTCTCTGAGCGTGTGATAAATACTCGAGATCATGAGCTGAGGAAGAGTCGAGAGACTATCTCTTTTATATGTGATGATGAAATGGTGGGAAGAGATCACGACAGGAAAGCAATTATAGATCTTCTCCTGAATACATATCTTAATACCAAGGAGAACATTGGAGTGATTGCCATAGTTGGAATGGGAGGATTAGGAAAGACCGCACTTGCTCAATCTGTCTACAATAATGAAAACATAACGAAACATTTTGAGTTGAAACTATGGGTGTGTATTTCTGAAGAGTTTGATCTAAAGGTTATTGTTGAAAAGATTATAGAGTCTGCAACAAGAAAGAAACCTGAGATCCTTCAAATCGATTCGTTGCAAAGTGATCTTCGAACTCATATTAATGGGAAAAAGTACTTGCTCATCATGGATGATGTGTGGAATGAAGATTATGAGAAATGGGTTAGTCTCAAAAGATTATTGACGGGTGGTGCGTCCGGCAGTAGAATTTTGATCACAACACGTCATCGACGAGTTGCAGAGACTTTTGACACGACTTCATGTTATGATTTAGGAGAATTGGATGATAAAAGTGCTTGGCTGTTGTTCAAAAAAATGGCTTTAGGAGGCGAGGAACCCGAAAAAGAACTTGAAAATTCAAATCTAGTCGACATTGGCAAGGAGATTGTGGTAAAGTTAAAAGGCCTTCCTCTTGCAATAAGAACGATAGGACGTCTTTTATATGCCAAAAAGCCAGAACATCATCTTTGGTTGACTTTCAAAGATAAAGAGCTTTCTCGAGTTTTGGAGCAAAGAGAAGAGACACAATTCATACTATCAATACTGGAGCTTAGTTATCACCATCTACCATCTAGTTTGAAGCAATGTTTTTTATATTGTGCTTTATTTCCCAAAGATTATAATATTCAAAAGGATGGAGTGATAAAGCAATGGATGGCACAAGGTTTCGTTCAATCAATTGGCATAATTGAGGCATACGACATGGGTGAAGATTATTTCATGGAATTATTATCAAGGTCATTCTTTCAAGACGTCACAAGAAATGAAATGGGTGACATAATAAAGTTTAAGATTCACGACTTGATGAATGATCTTGCTTGTTCCATAGTAAAAAATGAATATGTTTCTATGGATGTGAATGATAAGGTTGTCACGGGAAGAACTAGACACATCTCAATTTACCATAACTTTGGTATGAAATTGGAGTCCTTGAAATTATTATTTGAGGCAAATAATTTGAGGACATTAATTATTGATGCTCCCACTAAGGATGGCCAAAAAGTCCTTAACCGAATTCCTACAAAGTTTTTGCGATTAAGGACGTTGAGTTTTGATTCCAGCATTTTTAGTACTTTTCAAGCATTGCCCAAATCTATTGGCAAGTTGAAACATTTAAGATATCTGAATATTTGTCTATATGAACTTCAGTTTCTTCCGAATTCGATAACTAAGTTGTATAATTTGGAAACACTTATCCTTAATCAGTGTGAACGTTTACAAGAGTTGCCGAGAGATGCAAAAAATTGGATGAAGTTGAGGTATCTAAGCCTTATTGGAAATACAGAGATAAAATTCCTTCCAGATTCTATTGCTTCAATGCACAATTTGGAAACACTCATCCTTCAAGATTGTTCTATATTAAGAGAATTGCCTAAAGATATTAAAAAATGTGTCGACCTTAAGCATCTTGATTTACGTGGTTGCAATGAGTTGACTCATCTACCTAAAGGACTGGATGAACTTACTAATCTTCAAACAATGAACTTGTTTATATTAAATAAAGATGTTGGTTGCGATTTAAGTGAGTTGAATAGACTGAGTAAGTTGAGGGGATCATTAACTATTAAAGGTTTGGAAGTTTGTACAACTGAAGATTTGGAAAATAGTTATTTTAACTTACGACTGAAGTTCGGTTTTCAAGAGTTAAAGTTTGTTTGGAACTATTCCAAAGATGAGCATATGAATATTGTCTTGGACGATGAATGTAAAGGGGTTTTAAAATGCTTACAACCACATTCGAATGTTCGAAAGATAGATATATGCGGATATCGAGAAGTCATGCTCTGTGATTGGTTATCCTCTAATATCCTTTTTCACTTGATCAGCATAAAACTTTCAGATTGTTTCCAATTGCAAGTTCTCCCACAATTTGATCAGTTTCCTTGTCTCAAGTATTTGGGTCTTAAATCACTACCGTGCATTGAGTACATTGACAACAATGGTTATCCTTCTTCATCAATATTTTTTCCATCCCTGGAGAAATTAAGCATCATAGACATGCACAATTTAAAAGGATGGTGGAAGGGTGAAACTTCATCAGAAGGATCTCCAAATAATGCATCATTTCCTATAACAATGTCTTGCCTTTGTGAACTAAAGATCAATGATTGTCCTCAGTTGGCTTCAATTCCTTGGCATGCACCTTTGAAGTCACTGGAAATAAGTGCGGTTAGTTTACAACTGCTTAATGTGGTAATTGAGAAGACTGCTAATCCTACATCTACTCGATCTAAATTATCTCATGTTTACCTTAGTAAAATTGATGATCTTGAGTTTCTGCCAAAAGAGTTCTATCATTTCACAAGTCTTTTGTTTCTTGTAATAGAAGATTGCAAAAATTTACAATTATCTTCTGCTCTTGTTCAACATCCTATTAATGATGTACTATGGAAAGAGTTTCAAAGTCTCCGCGTTTTATTTCTGAGAGCAATTCCGAAGTTGGAGTATTTACCTAATGGGATGCAACATATGACAACTCTTCAACACATTGGCATAAACTCATGTCTAAATTTAATAACTCTACCGAAATGGATATGCGACCTCACTTCACTCTCAAGCCTATCCATTTTCAATTGTCCAAATCTCACTTCATTACTGGAAGGGATTCACCACCACCGTTCTTTAGAATCATTGACAATTTGGAATAGCCCCAAATTGATAGAGAGGTACAAGGAAGGAAAAGGTGAAGATTGGCCAAAAATTTCTCATATTCCTCACGTAAGCATTTTATAACTTTGAGATATTGAAGAGAAGAAAAATGTGTTCGTCTCTCCGCTATAGGCATCATCAGGTATGCGAAGTCATTTTCCTCTCATTATTTTTATAATTCCTTATAGAATCAATCATGCAATCATTTCAATTGATTTCCTAACTTGTCTTTGTCCAACCATGATTATTACAGCATATGAGAATATCGAAGAAGCAAGACACCAAGAATTACATTGGATGAGGATTGTTATTATTATATTGCTTCAAAGTTGTTCATCTCTGGAAAATTCACTCTTCATTTGGCAAAATCTTCATGCAAAAGAAGAAAATGAGAATTGATGTGTTGCATCATTCAGACATTAATCATTTTGAATGCGTTTGAGTATATTACCCGTATGTCAGACATAATCAACATTTCATTTGAGTAAGATCATAGACGTATCATTTTATTAACATTTTGTGAAAACAGAAGTATATTAGACATTAAAGATTGTTTGGACTTTTGTTATGGACTACCGATTGTATTCATAGATGGACATTTTGAATTTTTGTTTGGAGTATTTAGATATATAATCCTTCCCATATATGGATGAATCGATGGAGAAAAAGATTGCATTCATCGATAAAGCACATTAGTAGACTATCAAACATGGGTGTATCATTTTATGAGACTTTGAAGCACATCGATAAACTATAAAAAAATAGGTGTATCATTCCATCAAATTTTCAAGTAGGACTTTTCAAACAAATCGTCTTCATCTCAAAGTTTTGTGTACATCAAAAAATGATCAAATATGAGTATAATATTCTATC
The DNA here is from genome assembly GCA_033971965.1 of Cucurbita ficifolia. NCBI lineage: Eukaryota > Viridiplantae > Streptophyta > Magnoliopsida > Cucurbitales > Cucurbitaceae > Cucurbita > Cucurbita ficifolia. The sequence continues at coordinate 8,209,958 of CM066972.1, forward strand.
AAAATTTCAGTACACCAACATTCTATCACGTATGGATGTAGTACTATCTGTAGTTTGTTTATACATCTACCATAGATGTGAGTTATTTGAGTTAGATGGATGCAAGTGCGTAATTCGTCATTTTATCCTTTTCCTAGAGCTCAATGAAAAAGCCTATAGTAACTTACTAGGTCAATGATACGATTAGAGTCTACAAGTTGTTTACTTACTATGTTTATACTCATGAGATACTATTTTTATTTTAGGTGACTAATGAATGTTGGTCGAGGTAGAAGAGTGTTTGGAAGTTGTGCGGTCATAGAGGAGGGTCGTCCTGGAGCGTCAGTCCTATGACATCATTAGGGGTTGTCGTCAATATATTTTTATATCTCATTCCCTGATCTAGTTTTGTAATAAACTTTTGAACACCACTTTAATTTGTAAACGTTTTTAAAATTATGTAAAAGATTGAAAAAGCTAGAATAATCATCTTTCTTATTGTCAAAAGTATTGAAATATAAAGTTACATTTGAGATTTTGAAGAATACAAATAACTTTGTAATGGTTTTGGATAATGAGCTTGACAAGCTCAAACATACTATTTCAGCTATGAAAGTTGTGCTTCTTGATGTAACGACCCGAAATTTTCTATTTAGTTTAAGGTCGCTACTGTATACATGTCATAAACATGAATGCGAGAATAATTCATTTAAACTTTCATAAAACATAACCTTCAGCTTAAAACACAGTCATGGACTTACGTGTTTGAAAACAATTTTAAAAATGACACAATAAAGACTAAATAAAATAAATAAACGATTTAATAAAAAAACATCATATTCAAGCCTAAGTCTAAGAAAATAATACGACTACCCTATGCATGTGCCATGGTCTCGAGTTGCGATGTCGTCGTCAGCCGTACAGGAATACCTTGCCTTAACCTAAAATAGAGGTAGCACGTGGCTTGAGTATTTTAAGAAATACTCAGTAAGTCACCTCACTATTCGGGTTAAATGCAAGAACATGCGAATGCAATGATGGGACCTATCATATCAGTCTATTTTTCCTACGACACTATTCTAATTGAGCAGCTTGGATGTGTACCATATACTCTACACACAGCCCATACGTGCGGGTATGGGCTCACCAGACAGTTCGCACACTGCTGAGCCCCTTTTCTTGTCGGACGAGCCTTCTCTAGTAGCTCTCTTGCCGACACCCATTAGAATTAGTAACCGTCACGGCAGCATTATGTAAAACATAATGATACTTTGCCTGCCTAGTGGATGTACGCGTTCGTACCCTCGTGATGGAATAGGGGTATCCCCCAATGCATGAGCACACACAATGCATGAGGTCCCAACATTTTTTCCGTTTTCATTATCATTTAATACAACCCCGCTAGCGTTCTGTACATATTGTATCATTTCACATATTGTTCATCATTCATATCATATCGTTTCTCGTTCTTCAGTTCTCATATCATACATAATTCTAACGGGGTTATATTTCATGTCATTTATCGTGATTTCATGTCATTCATATCATGCTGTAAACACACAATTTAAGAGACATAACATAACGTTCTATGCTTTTTAACATAACATTTCATCATATACTTAGCATACCATAACATATTGCAACACAATGTATCATATCATAAACATGTCAATTTATCACATATATCGTACCATAACATATTTCATATCATTTTCATATCATATGACAACATATTATATATATATATATATATATATATATATATATATATATATATATTCGTCATCCACATGTCGTATCATAATCATATCATGCCGTAAACACTTTGTGGTCATATCGTTCCCTAACTTATCATAGCCTTAATGTTCTTATACCTATCACAGTCATATCGTTACATGAACGTACCTTAGTCATATCATCACAGGAACGTATCCTAACGCTATCGTTCTATCAATCTCTCACACACCTATCCCTTTCTACCCATAACCTAACCGTATTCTTTTATCAATCTCTCATATACATAGCACTTCAGTATGTAACATAACTTTAACGTTTCATGAACGTATCTTACTCTTATCGTTACATTTCGTTTTGTGCATCCTTCTCGTATCCTATCTCAAACATATCATTGAACACATCGTACCGTAATTATTATCATACAATTCACATATTATAACATATACATAATATATCATAAGCATATCGATCACAAACAATTCACACATATCAATATATATGACACGTACATAATCATGAGGCACGTGTCAACATCAAATATAACTATGCCGATAGTAAGGCCTTACCTGATTAGCTTAGGCTAGTGTCACCAATTATCACAGCTTTAACAGTCGTAGGGAATGTATTGTTACTAGATAAAATTTAATAGAGTTTCTTGTCTTCTAATATTTATGGTTTTATTTTTAAATTCAGTTCACCAAATCTTTCCTAATCTTCCCTACTCATTTTTGTAATTATTTTCCTTCCGTAAACAAATTTTCATTCTCTTCTTTTGTATTTATTTTCATTCTTATATTATTCCCTAATTTTGTTAATATATTCTTACTTCCAAAATTTTCCTTTTTCTTTCTTATTTTCTTACTCCCTAATCTCATTTCTTCTTTTATTTTATATTATTTTTAATCAATTGTTTGGCTACTGTCTTACATATTTATAAAATTGTCAACTAAAATTTTATGGATTCTAACCTTATTTTCTATAACTTAAAATGGTAACAAAAATCTAATTAATGGGATAGAAGAGAATGAGATCTGATTCTTACTTGATCTTGTAAAATATTGGATAAAGGTAAGAAAATTTGACTCACTTAATTTCTGGAACGATAAATATAAAGTCTGAGATAGGATGGTACAGACCAAAATCTCCTTCCAAGTAAATCTGCATCATACCTGTTTCGGTTGAAAGCCATTTTATTTTTTCTCGACATTTTTCTGTTTATTTTTGAATGAACTGTGGTATTGTGTCGTGGGTTGAGGAGAGAGGATGGGGTTGGGTTGGGATGGGAGGTTGGTGAAGAGGGGTGGGTAAGTTTTATTTTATTTTTTATTTTGTTTAGTAATACTTTTTAGTTATTTTTTTTTATTATTATTATTATTTTGACGTATATTTTTTTATAATTATTATTATTTATTTATTTATTTTTTGGGCTATTACACTTGATGCAGAGGAGCTAACAATCCAAGAGCTATGCATTACATAATTGGATTTCAAGGGTCAAAAGAGGCTTTCTATGATGTTGATGACTTGATTGACGAGTTAGCTTATGAAACCTTGAGGCGACAAGTTATGGCCGAAGGTAAAAGATGGGCCAAAGAGGTACGTTCCAGTGATTGCCATAGTTGAGCCAACAGTTGAGCGTATATGGCTGAAAGATATTGATGCTGATAAAAATCAATTCCATTTCTTTGAGCGTATGCTAAATACTCGAGATGATGAGTTGAGGAAGAGTCGAGAGACTTGTCTTTTATATGTGAAGATGAAGTAGTGAGAAGGGATGAAGACAAGAAATCAATTATAGATCTTCTTCTGAATACAGATCCTAATACCAAGGACTAATACCAAGGAGAACGTTCCAGTGATTGCCATAGTTGAAATGATAGGATTAGGAAAGACTACACTTGCTCAATCAATCTACAATGATGAACGCACCACGAAACATTTTGAGTTGAAACTATGGGTGTGTATTTCTGAAGAGTTTGATGTAAATGTTATCATTGAAAAGATTATAGATTCTGCAATAACAAAGAAACGTGAGATTCATCAAATGGATTTGTTGCAAAGTGAAATTCGAAAGCATATTGATGGGAAAAAGTACTTGCTCATCATGGATGATGTGTAGTAAGAATGTTTGCTTAAACCGAGGTGTGAAAGTTATCTATTTATAATAAAATAAATTACAAAGATATGGGAAGAGTAATAAATGGAAATAAAAATAAATCAAACACACATGGTCAACAGTGTAATAGAAGGCAAATATTTAATAAAAATCAAATATAATATATATGGTAAACTATAATTCAGTAATAAATATCATTAACACTCCCCGCAAGCTGAGGGACGGATTCGAACGAATGTAAAGCTTGGATCTGAAAAATTCAAAGAGAGGTCGAGAAACACTTTTTGTGAAGATGTCAGTAACCTGATTCGAAGGAGACGTCTAGTTCGGCGGCATAATATTTTCTTGGCCATCGAAAATTGTAGAGAGATCGTCGGTCAGGGACGATGCTGCCTTAGCTCCAACGAGAATATGTCTAACCCACGAAGTAGAAGGGAGAACCAAAAGGAAGAAAGAGAATAGAGAGAGAGAGTTCGATGGTGACTATGAAGAAGAGAGGAACAAGAGGAACAAGAGAGGAAGAAGAGAGCATAAACTAAGAATGGAGACTCTGGGTGTATTTTAGACCAAGAAAGAGAAGGGCAGAGATAGAGTGGGGTCTAGGCCCTGTGGACTGGTTTGCTATGAAGCAAATGAGCACGAGTAATAATATCTCGAGCATATTTTAATTGACTAATAAAGAGACCATCAGAAGTGGGTGAAGAGCCACAATAATAGATCTAGAGACAGTGATTCTGTTCACAGCACCACCATTGCCAAGAGTGGAGGTCGGCGACGGAACAGTAGGCAGAGCCGGTGGAGAAGTAGTCGATGCCATAGCATGTGGTGAAGTTTCAATGGACAGAGAGAGAGTCACGTCCCCCGAAGCAAGGGACAAAGACATGTTGAAGCCGGAAGAGTCGCCATAGTGGGCGAACGAGCCGATTTTGGCGAGGAGGCTGGCAGCGACTTGGTTGGCGAAGAGGCTAGTGCGGCACCCGAATTTCGAAGGTCAATTTCTACAGAAGGTCGATGGGCTTGTCAAAATTCCATATATTTTTTATGAGAACGCTGATGAGGATCTTGAGGTTAGGGTTTTTGTGAAGGATGAAAGGCCGATTGGAAAGAAAATGAGAGAGGTTATGTTGGCTAAGGGGAGACCGATTGTATTGGAGAAGGTGAGGTTGTATGTACAGAGTATGGCGAAGGGTGATTTGGAGGTCAAAAGGGTGGAGCCGAAGAGTAATCAATCGGCTCCACCTGCAGCGTCAAAGCCACAACGGTGGTGGAGAAGAACAGTAGAGGATTCAAAAGCCATTGAAAATAAAGGATCAGGATTGTTGTACGAGAGGGCTCTAATAGCATGACAATGTTTGCTTAAATCACTCCACCTAAATGGTGTGAAAGTTATCTATTTATAATGAAATAAATTACAAGGATATTGAAAGAGTAATAAATGGAAATAACAATAAATCAAATACACATATGGTAAGCTGTAATAGAAGACAAAGATCTAGATATTTGCCTATAATAAAAGATCAAATATGATATATATGGTAAACTATGATGGTACTAAATATCCTTAACATGTGGAATGAAGATAACGAGAAATGGGTTACTCTCAAAAGATTATTGACGAGTGGTGCGTCAGGCAATAGAATTTTGATCACAACACGTCATCGGCAAGTTGCAAAGACTTTTTACACAACTTCATATTATGCTTTACGAGAATTGGATGACAAAAGTGCTTGGCTATTGTTAAAAAAAATGGCTTTAGGAGGCGACGAATCAAAAAAAGAACTTGAAAATTCAAATCTAATCGAAATTGGGAAGGAGATTGTGGTAAAGTTAAAAGGCCTTCCTCTTGCAATAAGAACGATAGGACGTCTTTTGTATGCCAAAAAACCAGAACATCATCTTTGGTGGCTTTCAAGGAAAATTAGCTTTCTCGAATTTCTGAGCAAAGAGAAGAGACACAATTCATGTCATCAATACTAGAGCCTTGTGATAGTCATCTCCAACCAATTGAGCCATATGATATTGGTGAAGATTATTTCATGGAATTATTATCAAAGTCTTTCTTTCAAGACGTCACAAGAAATGAAGAGGGTGTCATAAAAGAGTGTAAGATGCACGACTTGATACATGATCTTGCTTTTTTAATAGTGAAAAAGGAATATGTTTCTATGGATGTGAACGATAGCGCCGTCATTGACAGCATCCGACACATCTATATTTATCATCAGCTCGGTATAAAATTGGAATCCCTAAAATTATTGTTTAAAAAAAATAATAAAATTAAATAAAACAAGAACATTAATTATTGATGCTCCATGTAAGGATTGCCAAAAAGTCCTTAACCTAATCTCTTTCATGTTTTTGCGATTAAGGACATTGAGTTTGAATTTCGGCTCTGCTGTTATTTCAAAAGTATTGCCAAAATTTATTGGCAAATTGAAACATTTAAGATATCTGAAGATAGGTCTACATAAACTTCAATTTCTTCCGAATTCTATAACTAAATTGTATAATTTGGAAACATTTGTCCTCAATGAGTGTATACGTTTACAAAAGTTGCCGAGAGATGCTAAAAATTGGATGAAGCTTAAGTATTTAAGTCGTACAAGAGTTCCAGATTCTATTGGTGCATTGCAAAATTTGGAAACATTTATCCTCCACGGTTATTCTCTATTAAAATAATTGCCAAAAGATATTAAAAAATGTGTCAACCTTAAGCATCTTGATTTATGTGATTGCAGTTCACCATCTTCAAACAATGAATTTGTTTGTACTCAAGAAAGATATTAGGTGTGATTTAAGTGAGTTGAATAGACTGAACAAATTAAAGAGATCATTAACTATTAAAGGTTTGGAAGGGACTGAAGTTGGGTTTTCAAGAATTAAAGTTTGTTTGGAACTATTCCAAAGATGAGCATGTAAATATTATCTTGGACAATGAGTGCAAAGAGGTTTTAAAATTCTTACAACCACATTCAAAGGTTCGAAAGATAGATATATGCGGATATCGAGAAGTCAGACTATGTGATTGGCTATCCTTTAATATCCTTTTTAACTTCGTCAGCGTAGAAGTTTTCAGATTGCTTCAAATTGCAAGCTCTCCCACAATTTGATCAATTTCCTTTTTTTTCAAGCATTTGAGTCTTAAATCATTACCCAATATCGATTACCTTGACAACAATGAATATCCTTCTTCATCAATGTTTTTTCCATTCCTTGATCATAGGCTTCTCCAAACAGTGCATCATTTCCTATAACAATGTCTTACCTTTGTCAACTTGAGATCGATGCTTGTCCTCATTTGACTTCAATTTATTGGCATGCACCTTTGAAGTCTTGCATTTGAGTGCAATTAGTTCACAACTACTTAATGTGGTAATCGAAAGGATTACCAATCATTGTGTTGAAGAGTGTTCTTCTACTCGGTCTAAAAGATCTTATGTTAACCTTAGTAATATTGATGATCTTGAGTTTCTACCGGAAGAGTTATTCTATCATTTCACAAATCTCAAGCATTTTTTAATAGTAGATTGCAATCTAGTACATCCTATTAATGATATAATATGGAAAGAGTTTCGAAGTCTCCGTGTCTTAACTCTTGAAGCAATTTCGAAGTTAGAGTATTTGCCTAATGGGATGCAACATGTGACAACTCTTCAAGACATTTGTATAGAAAGCTGTCTAAATTTAATAACTCTACTGGAATGGATAGGCGATCTCACATCACTCTCAAACCTAACGATCTACAGTTGTCCAAAGCTCACTTCATTGCCGGAAGGGATTCACCACCTCCGCTCTTTGGAAGTATTGAGAATTCATAATAGCCCCAAATTAATAGAGAGGTGCAAGGAAGGAAAAGGAGAAGATTGACAAAACATTTCTCATATTCCTCATGTACGCATTGTGCAGACATTTCAAATGATTTCCCTACCTTATCGGTGTACAACCATTATTCCATTGATTTGTAATTTTAATTCTTTGTATTGTCTGGTTGGTTTGTCTGCTCAGTCGAGCCAAATTAATTCTATATTTAATACATGTCTATCATGAAAGATTTATTTGGGTTAGAATATCATGCAAGCACCAAACGATGATAGACTCATATAATTGAGTCTTTCGTTAGTGTGTGAGGTTTAATCATTAATAGATCAGTTATTGATATGTTCGTTAGGGATAGACTTATGACATTGAGATTTATTGATTGATTTTTTTACTATTCACATGTTTCAATCTTGTTGGTCTTAAAATTGTGCACACTTAGCGAGTCATTTTAGCTTGTGCTTGGTTTGCTATTCATTTTTATTAGATTGTCTATAGAACAATTTGGATAATTATGACACTTATATTACAAAATAACGAAATTGTCCTTAGAACAAGAGAATTGACAAGCATGCCTAATTTAATGTCTTTCGTTGTGGTAAGATGAAGGAAAATTATGATCTGTGCTCTAGGTGATTGATGGTTGTTATCTCCCTGCTGAGCTTGTGTCTCTAGGTGATTGATGGTTGTTATCTCCCTACTGAGCTTGTTTGATTTTTTGATTTGTGTATGATTTATGTTATAATTTTCATGCATCAAGGGTTGGTAGGAATACATTCTTAAATAACATATGTGAATGGGTAAACATGATTTATGTGTTAAAAGACGGTTGATAGATATATTTTTCAAGTAGAGCATGCTCGATTAGGGCGTTATAACTAGTGCAGTTTACATGTAGAACTAGAGGTTAGATCAATTGCACCTAGGGATAGGTTAAGCTGAGAGGCTAACCTAGAACGTCATGGAATTGAGAAAATGGAATTTAAACAGCATGAACGTCTCTAAAAATCTAGTAGACCTCCACCGTGTCTTATCATGACTAAGTAGCTTACAGAATCACGAAACTAATTGAGTTACTATTGAGTGTAAGTCGGGTCAGAGCTTATGCTCTATCCCGTTAAACCAATTCTTGAGAAGAATTAGGAACTATATGAATATGAACCTAAAGTGGTAATTTCATCCAAAAAAAAAATATATATATATATTGAACATGCTTTAGAAAAGAAAAGCTCGTGCACTAAAGTGATAAGTTTACATGAAATTCATTAGTATTTCTTGGTGAGGAAGTTTGATACGTGAATAATTATTGGCAATAAATGATATAATCTAAAAAAGCAATAAATAAAAAAGAATAAAAAAAAGGAGCTTTGAAAGAAATAAATATATTTAATTTCATTTAATTGTGACGTCAGAGCACTTATTGTTCTTCTGCCACCTCCATTTGGATCACGTGGTATGTTCCCGTTCCCCATACTCTTTGGGTTGTTATAATATATATCTTTTCTACTTTAACGATTTTCCACCACGAAGTCATAGCCGTACAATAGTTGACACAAATTTTTATGATCATCATCAACTTCCAAATCAAATAAATTATTTATTACTCAACACTATCATCGTTCCTTACTTGAAATTTAATTTTTGTCTTATACAAAATAAAATATAATAACAATAATAGTTCAAACTTGGAAATAAATTTTTATGACGTTATCCGCGAAATCTAAATTTCTCATGGCTAACTTGTTCATTAGATTAGAACAAGTACCACATAATCGTTGTCCTGCTGCCGCAAGAATGCGATTCTGACAAGTGGTATCAAAGCCAAGTCGGCTCCTTGGATAGTAGTACACAATCATGTTCGCTGCAAAACAACTGGGCAAGTCTCAGGCTGACCGATTAGCTAAAATCGAAGAACAGTTACTCTGCATGACTGAAGTTCCCGACGGAATGGGGCTTTTGGAATCTCGCATGAATGAGATTACCGCTAAAGTCGATAGGATCGATGAAATGACAAGCCATCTTGAGGCCATGCCTGTTCGAGAATTAATGACTAAGGTTGAGGCCCTAGAAAAGAAGGTCACAACTGTTGGAGGCTTTGAGTGTAGGGACAGCTCGATGGGCTCTGTTGCTCGAATGGAAGAACGTGTCAAGGGCTTAGACAATGCCCAACAAACGATCATCCAGATGGTCTCAGATTTGTCTAAAGAGTTGAGAACAACCCTTGGAGTGGTTAGGGCTGAAGTGGCGGATCTAAACGCCAGATTAAACGTTTGTAGTATAATTTAGCCATGAGAAATTCGGATCCCTAGAGCGGTGGGGAACCAAACCCCAACCAAGGATGTAGTATAATTTATCAAGATAAAGATCCTGGAGCTCAAGCCCTTCTATGGGGTTCGAGATGCCAGAGCTTTAGAGAACTTTATCTTCGACCTCGAATAGTACTTTCAAGCCACAAATATCGTGGCAGAAGAAGTGAAGTTCATGTTAGCAACAATACATCTAGCAGACGATGCAAAATTATGGTGGAGGTCCTAGTACATGGACATTCAAGATGGTCGATGTACTGTAGACACTTGGGATGTTGAGATAATCGTAAGAAAGAAGTTAAGAGAGCTGAGGCATAGTGACAGTATCCGAGACTACGTTAAGTAGCTTTCTAGGCTTATGCTAGATATTTGTGATATGTATGAGACAAACAAGGTCTTCATTTTTGTTGAGGAGCTGAATTCGTGGGCGAAAATCAAGCTCTACGAACAAAGAGTTCAAGACCTTTTCACGACCTATGCTACCGCCGAACGACTGTTTGATATCAGTATCAATCAACTCTAAGAGAGAGGGTAGAACTAGGAATCTACAAGTAACGAAAATATGAATTACCAATCCAACTCCCCAAAGGAGGTGGAAGTGAGAGACTTAATGGCAGAGGAAAGGAATGCGAGTCCTCCCAACAAAGGGGTGGGATTCCATGGTGAAAACCTCATACCCAGAGTAGTCATAGTCAAAGCCAAGGCTCCCATCTTGCTTCGTTTGCAATGGGGCCCATCATACATCTGAATGCCCATAAAAGGTGACATTATACACCTTCCAAGTAAAAATCGGAGTGAATAAGAAGTTGAGTATGAGACGCTAGAAACAGAAATACCCATCATAGAGCGGCCAGAAATACTATTGTCTTATGTATGTCGAGGTCTAGGTTAATCATAAAGCGGCCAGAAATACTATTGTTGACTCGGAGCCGCCCACAAATTCACGACGGAGACCAAAGAAAAATGCACGAATATTCTTTGGCATCAAGACGCAGGAAAGATGAAGGTCGTTAATTTAACCGCTTTACCTGTCTTAGGAGTCGTGATGAGAACTCTGATCAAGCTAGGGACTTGGACTGGATGAATCGACTTTGTGATAGTCAAGATGGATGACTTCGACATCGTGTTAGGGATTTACTTCCTACTAGAATGCAAATTCATTTCCTTGTCCCTAGAAAAATGCTTAATAATAACAGGGTCCAACCCGACGATGATCCAGACAAACACCCACCAACCAGGAGGGGTAAAAATGATGTCAGCACTACAGTTGAGAAAGAATCTTAGCCATGACGATCTCATGCTCACTATCAGTACCGTATTTGAAAAGGAAATCTTGAGTGAGCCAACCCAAACACAAACCTCACAGTTGATACAGAAACACTTTGATATGAGACAAGGAAGTCAAACAAGATATTTGTGTTCACTTGGACAGATAAATCATGAGCTTGATGTTATACTGGGAGTGAGGTCACCTGTTACAAATGAATGTCATATGACTTCTACAAAGAGCTAAATTGCTTGCTTACATTCGGGTCCATTATAATACAGAGACCATTGTTAGCGATCACCCAAGGGTTGGGGAGAAACACCAAGCCAACACTTCCGCCGAAGGAGGGAGACATGGACAAACCTCAGAAGCAACACATGTTCACGCAAGAATATTATCCAGACAAATGAAGAGAAGGGGCGGTCAGAAGCGTTGACCACAACAATTTCAAGATGGATAGAGTTTTGATTAAATTGAGATCGGATCAACTCAAAGGTCAAAACCACAAGAATAAAAAATTGGTATGAAAATATTATGGACCAATCGAAGTTGTCCACAAGGTCGGGTAAGCATCATATAGGATCCAATTGCTCTCATGGATGCGAACTAGCATTGTTGTCTAAGTTAGTAACTTGAAACGTTACTATCCCGACCAAGAAGACGTCAAGCAGGAAGAGGCAACACGACCTCACGCAAAGAAGAAGAATTTCCAAACGAAGAAAGTAGGAGAGACTCCGACAGAGAAGACGCAAAGAGCAAAGAGCTAACGAATCGAGAAGTGGTTTTCAACACTTCCTTACAAATTGGAAGAGGCTCCATAGTGATAAGATCAGCTAGAAGTGCGTCGAGAGACCTGAAGTCAGCTTCAACTTACATCGCTGAGTTCACGAAGAGTCGATTGGCAGAGACGTCAAGCAATTGAGTGGAGGAGGATGTCATGGCCATGCTTGTCCAAGACGTGTTGTATATGGCCACATGCCCATTCCAAACCCATTTTCCACGCTTTTATCTTAGATAGACATTTAGTATTTCATGTTGTGTCAATACGGGGGTCTATGACCAGTTACCAAAATCAAGTCTACACCCGTCAGGGTTAAAATTCTCCAAAATGTACTATAGGGAGATGCGACTAGTTGTCAATTCTTCATACTTGAGTTATATTATGTATAAGCTATGATGTTCTTTCTTTGCTTATAGCCATATAACGACTTTCAAACATTGCTTTGTTCAATCCTTTCAAATTATTTTCAAATATATTTCTCCGCTCACGTTTTCTAAAATATTTCTCGCAAACATGACTTGAGACTCGAGCATTCGCTGACATTACCTGCAAAGTCTGAATCTCTTACGCAAACTTGTTTGCTGGGTTAGAACAAGTGCCGCACAATCGCTATTCCACTGCCACAAGAGTACGATTGTGACACATGTCACCCATTAGAGATGACATGCGTTGTGCTGAGAATCGTGCAACGTGTTACGACTTCAGAGGCCATTCAAGACCCAACCCGCTCACTCAATCCATGAACTGCGCTCGCGTCCGACGATCCAACTGACCCTGCATGCACCACGTGTCAACGTAAGAAAAACTAAAGGAAAACCAACACACTCTAGCGATCAAATGCATGTCGTCTAAGTTGCGCCCGCCAATCAAAAGGTAACCATGTGTTGCACAGCCCGCGCGCCTGCTCTTTCTCTGGCGTGTGGCGTACGCAGCGCATGGAAAACCCTCCAAGCCTGTAAGTGCGTCAGCGTTCCTTCTTTTTGGCCGTTCAAATTCTGTTTCAGTGGTTTTCACTCCCATTTTTGTACTGGCTCTAGGATCTTCTAGAGAAATTTTAGGAATTTTGAATCTCTAATTGTGTCTAACCACCTAAATTCGTGTGTCAAAATCAGAGTGAAAACAGTTAAAGAGAGGTCGAATGAGGCAAAAAGAAAGACTCAAGCGTTGCACATGCATCCACGTGCCTGAGGGAAGAATAAGCGCACCCAGGTTGGACACATGATACTTTCTAAATCGTGCATTCGGCTCCCAAGAACCACGTTCGATCCTTCGTAGGTGTGAGAGTTTTTGCAATTTATGACATTGCGACACGTTTTTCACTTACACTGGGACATTGTGAGTTGGGTCAAGTCAGCGGGCGGATTAAGTCATGCCTCGGGTCACGGGTCAGATCGTGGGTTAGTTCACAAGTGTGGGTAAGATCCAAGCAGCACATCATCTCTAGTCGTCAAATACATTTCACCACTCACAGTATGACACGTGTCGTGTCACGCACCAAATGTGGACACGTGTCGCCTCCCTATTTGTCTCTTTCGCCTACCCAATTGAGAACCAGAATTCCTCGATTCTTCCTATTTTCTTTTAATTTTTTATAATTTCTCATCCAAAACTCGAATCAACTTGGTTACTTCACCCAACTTATAGAATTTTAATTCATCTTTACAAAAATATTTTTCTTGTAATTTATAATCGATCACAAGAAGAAATAACTAAGTTCAAAAAAATAGTAAAAAAATCATCAACTTGCAGATGAATATAAAAAAATGATGTAAAATTCACAAGAAAAAGTATAAGTATAACTTCTCATCCAAAACTCGAATCAACTTGGTTCCTTCACCAAAGTTGTAGAGTTTTGACCCATCTTTACAAAAATATTTTTCTTGTAATTTATAATTAGTCACACGAAGAAATAACTAAGTTAAAAAATGGTAAAAAAAAAAAAACCATGAACCTAATCTCTTGTGGATGTATATAACAAAATGATGTAAAATTTACAAGAATAAGTGCAATCATACACTATCACAAGTAGCAAGTAATAAGTAAATTATCGATTCCACAAGAGAACCTATCTTTTTTATTACTCGCCGAAAATTAAGTGAGTTTTCTTTTGTAACATTCAAATGGGTGTCGATTTTAAACTAATTAAACAAAATTAATGCAGAGAGTTACTCAAAAACAGAAAACAATGAGAAAATCAACAATAATGAGGAAGGTTTGACTAATAGAGATTAAATAGATAAGTTGTTGAGTTTTGTGGCGGATGTTATTTACTTTTTAATATATTCTCAAGCCCACTTATGAGGGTCATGCATATGATTACTTCCCTAATCGTTTTTTAATTTCTATTGAGAAGAATTATTCTTTAACCCTTCTACTACTTTCAAGTATGTTTGCAATGTAACTAGAGTATTAAAGAGAATTTCATTGCTTCCTCTCTTCTTCCAAACAAGAGAACAATCATGTATGGAAAGTGGCTAATTAAACAAACATGTAAATCATTAACAATAACTTTTTAATGAACTAAAATCACACCGTCAACATACTTAAACTACATAAAGCTCTCTCGCCTCTCCTATAAAGTTTATCTCTCCATACAAACGGAATTAAATAGAGGAACCTACATCTCAATCATATAAAATCGATTAGAATAAGAAAAGAGAGTAAGAAATTAGAGAGTTATCAAGATTTGCTGTTGTTCTTCAATGGAAGTTCCCTTCCTTTGAGCTTTCACGTCCACCTCTTTGCCCTAATCAATCCTTCTTCATCTTCTTTTCCTTCTGCTGTTACAACGGTTGGATTAGAGTTCTTCTTCTTCTCTAGTTTCACAGTAGTTTACCGCGGTAGAGTCTGCTATTGTCTATTCCGATTTTTGCTTCCCAAATGTGGCTCCCTTTCTCTTATGAATTTTTTTTCCTTCCTTCTACTGTCACAACTTCTGGATTAGGGTTCTTCTTCTTCTCTAGTTTCACAGTAGTTCACAACAGTAGAGTCTGCTACAGTCTATTCCGATTTTTTGCTTCGCTAATGTGGCTCCCTTTCTCTTATGAATCCTTTTTCCTTCCTTATGCTGTCACAACTTCTGGATTAGGGTTCTTCTTTTCTAGTTTCACAGTAGTTCACAGCAGTAGAATCTGCTATTGTCTATTCTGATTTTTTGCTTTGCTTCCCTAATGTGGCTCCTTTTCTCTCATGAATGCTTTTTCCTTTTATATTGTGTATTGCTTCCCATATAGGGCTGAAAAGGAATAACTTGTTCACCTAAGATATTTCTAATTGGGTAGTCAATGACCAGCTTGGATTGCTGATGTAGATTAAAATTTCCTTGTCATCCTCAAAAATTTGCTTTCCGAATTGCTTCAGGGTCAGCAATTTGTTCTAGATTTGTCAGCAGTGTTGCTCCCAGATTTGCTATAGCATCATGGTTCAACATAAATGTTTTGAAATTTTGCCAAATAACTCAATTAAATGTACAATTAGGCTCCATTAGTGAAAATTGATATTATTTTCATGTTGAACTAAAATGAACTATTTTATGCTTACTCATTAGAACAAATTGAGCAAGTAATGAGAAAATGGTTTGTATGAGTGCATAATTAACTAAAAAAAAGACTGGATATAACTTTACTTTTGAAGAGTTATAAAAGCCTTACAGTTCTTGACGCACGTTGTGACCCAATTTTTTTAATTGATTCAATTCCAACTTCCTTCATAAAACTTATGTAAAATACCTTCAAGAACAACCTACTAAAAATTTAGAATCTAATACCAAAATTAAAAATTGGAAATTCTTTATCTTCGTACTTCCTCAATTCTTGACAGATTTGAGTTAATGAAAAGCCTAGAATGGTTCTTGTGAATGAAAACCAACCAAATTCAAATTCCAAACTAGATTTCGATTTCTCCCTCTACCACTCTTCTAAACCTTAACTCCCCTTCATTCTTTTCCTTTTTTCTCTTTTTTTTCTTCATCCTTAATGATGTGATTTTAGGACACTAAAAGACTCTTAATTAGGAAAGGGTCAAAATGACCATTTTGCCCTCGATTGACTTTCACGTATTTTTCTCTAAATTTTCACTATTTTTTTAAATATTATTTTTGTGTTCCTAAAATATTTCTAAGAATTGTTTTGTTCACCTCATCTTGACTAGAGAGGTGAATGAAGCAAAGAAGCTCATCTTCACCCTCTCGTCCATCTTCTTCTTTAGTTTTTATACTCCTTAATTTATTTCATTGTTTGAGTTGTATTTAGGTTCAATATATTTAAATTCAAAGTCATAATGCCTTTTATTTCCATCATGGGTTAATTTTCTATTTAGACTTGGTTTATTTATTTTTATTGTAACTCTTTTTGTAAAACTGATAACAAGTAATAGCATACCTAAGGCACCAAAAGGATCAAGGTATGAGAGAAAACTCGAGAAGAGAAGAGTGAACATAGTCTAGATTGTTTTAAAGATAATCCAACTACTTATAATGTAAAGTTAGGCGCAAAAGCACACATGAATATAATTAAGGGGAAACTCGAGCCCAACATTTTTCGCCTGACTTTGTAGCTTTGTTGGATTCTAGGCGAGATTTGTCTTCGACAAACAAACATCACTTATGCTGAATTGAAGCTTGTTCGGCCACATACGCCGCCTGCGAGTGTGTGTTAAATCATCCACGACACAATCAACTTGCTTCTACACTAAGCAAAGTTATTTGACTCGACCTTTCCTCTACTCGGGGCGAGGGTCTCTCATTGTAATGTCGCATCTCATCGTCATCTCATTTCCAACAATACGACTCATGTATCGTGATGCCATCGCATGTCTCGGGACAACTCTACCATTTTGGCTTGTCGGACACACCTGTTGGAAATTGACCCATGTGTTGACCATCTCGTTGGGACATCCCAAACATTCATCTATCCGGGTTCTCATCGGGATTTGGACTCTCTCGTGTCCATGCGAGACCATTTACGAAATTCATTTTAGATAGCGGGTGGGGTGCAATACTGGCTCACTCGTGCCTCCTGGGTACTGTCCTTGAAAACCCCATTCAAAGGAAGTCGATTGAGATACTCGTCTCAAAATGCTCGCCCTCACTGTTACACACGCATGTGCCACAAGGGAGCTCGTTTAGGCCACAGGGCCCAGGGGTGGTGGAGGGTTAACACCATGCCTCCCCCTATAATACATATTGAAGAATTTCCAATCCTTCTCCAGTAGAAGTCATTTTGGCGAGCAGACATATGACCCTGTGCATAGTCCATCAAGTATCCGATTGACACCAAATTTGGTGAGTTTTCATCTTTCTTATAGATGGACTTCTGAGGTTATGGCCCAAGATCCTACTCGATTCTCTTCGAGCTTGTCTTTGACACTCGTATTTTATCGTTCTCTCAAACTTTGCATGTCTTGGCTTAGCTTCAATGCACATTCTTGGTGTGGTGGATGGTGAATCATCCTAATCGGTCGCATCATGGCACTTCTAAATCTTGGCTCTCACGTGGGCCGGATGGGTACCACTTGAGGATCGCCCCCTTGTCTGTCTTGTGTGTGGGGACACAACCTACTCTCTCTTAGTGAGGTTGTGACATCTTACCTTTACTTTTAAAGTAAGAGTAGCATATGACTTAATTATTTTAAGAAATACGTAGTCAGTCACCCCACTACTAAGGCCAAGAAAAGCAATCACATGCAATAATCTTTGGGACCTATCATAAAACATCATTTTATGGTCTTAGTCTCAACTTTCAGTCTAAGTAAAATTGGATGTGTAGTACTTCTCAACACATGACCCACATATGCAAACATGGACCCCTAGGCGAGCTCGTATACGTACCCCTCTGAACATGGCCTTCAACTAGCAAACACCCACCCTATCGATATATCACAGAGGGAAGGGAACACGCATAGTATTATGATGTACACAATAATGTATCATAAAATCATGGCAAACATAAATGTCGTAAGGTACGAGTCTATACCAATCATAACAAAGACGTATCCCGATCCAATACATATCTTCGTTCATTTCATACATAACATAATCATTACATGCCATTACAACATGGTACCATCTTTCATAACATGTCACATCCATCAATTGCATAACATGTCAACATGATATTTCATAACATGAAATTGCTCATCATAAGAACATATCATAACATGATAAGCAAACATAACAATTATAGGGAACAACGTGTGCAAGAGCCATAGGGCACGCGTCGTTCATACTTCAAACAATTTATCCAACCTAAATAGTAATGAAACCATTTACCTAGGTAGCTTAAGCTGAAGTCACTAATTAACCCTTGTAGCTAGGTTGAACATGTCCATTAACGTCCAAGTCCACCTATGTGAATCCACGACACTAAGTTAGAGCATGTTAAGCGCCTTAATCTGCCTAAAACCCTAATTTAGCTAAAACACTTTAACTTGCTTAAACAGTTGTCATACTTATCTCTAATGCCATTAGAAAGGTCAAAATTAGCTTGAGTTGTAGGATAGAGTCTAAAATGCCGAACGGGGCTAAGAAATAGATATTACAAGCCGAATAAGCAACACGATCCGCCTAAATTCGTTAGAGCCACATTGGGAGCAGTCGCCTCGACAGAGCTGCGAGGGCACTACATTCGCTCTGCATGTGGAGGTTGGCTTCGGGATGGCATTGGCTTGGTTCGGCTCGGCTCCCAGTGGCTCCTCGGCTTATTCGGCTCGAGTACACCTATTTTAGCCTGATTTTCACCGTTCCGACCCTCCCAAACCTATTTTCGGCCCCAATTAAGGTAATTGAGGAAGTTTTAGTGTTGTATTTCACAGTTACTAGTTGGATTATTATTAAATTGATAAATACTAACGAAAGGTGTTAAACAGTGTGATAGAAAATGAACTCCAACGATATTTGGAGCAGCTCTCGAGGAACAGAACAAACGTTATAATTAGGGAGTACGCTGACTAAGACCAACCAAGTAAGTGGCGTTACTATAGGATAGGCTAGAAATTATATGTTTTATAATATGTGATTGCTTATGATGATGTATGATGATGTATGATGATGTATGTGATATTTTATGCTTTATGATTTATGGGTTGTATCGTATTATGTCATACGCTAGTTATATGATGATGTATGAGTTATGATGCATGATGATGTATGACGTACTTGACATGCTTGATGCATGTAATGACACTATATGATGAGTATGATATTTCTGCATGATATGTACCTTAATGTGATGATGTTTTGCATATTAAGCATGTTGGATGATGAAGAATGTCATGTTGCATCATGTCGATAGATCGACCTAGAACACAACCCTAAGAGCATGAAAATTGATATTAATATAAATATCTAATAAGCATGTATTACTAAATGTAATATAGAAGAAGAGACTAGAGTTGTATCAGAAGAGATGTTAAGATGAGAATGAGAGGGACCTCATGCATGTTGTGTGTACATAAGCACAGGGATACTTCCCCTTGGGATGATGAGTGCGGACGCGCACAGTATGATGATGACTGTGATCATGGTGAGCATGACACCAAGGGTTCTGCTGACCTCCGGACGTCGCTACAGACAGCTAGCTTGACCAGAGAGGGTCCAAGAGGTGTGTGGGCCGCCTAAGGATTCACACTCACATGTGTTGGTCGTGTGTAGGGAAGTACTACACATCGATAGTGCATATTGGAGGCCACTCCTTGTAATAGCCCAAAAATAAAAATAAATAAACAAATAAAAATAATTATAAAAAATAAATACGTCAATAATAATAATAATAATAATAATCGATAAATAAATAACAAAAAATGATTACTTAAAAAAAATTAATAAAATAAAATAAAAAACTTACCCACCTCTCTCCACTCACCTCTCATCCCAACCCATCCTTTTTCCTAACCCGCCCATAATATCACAGTTGGTCCAAAAATAAATAGATAAAATGTCAAATTTAAGAAAAAGTAAAATGGCTTTCCTCTCATCCCAACCTCATTCTCTCTCCTCAACACCACACAATATCACACACAGTTAGTCCAAAAATAAACAAAAAAAAATATCCGATTTCTTTTTCGTTTATAGTTATATTAAATTAAGTTAGAATCACATTTCTTTCCTTTATCCAATATTTTACAAGATCAGATTGATAACGGTAAGTTTGAGAGACTTGGCAAATGCACCAGAATGAGCTGTCTTTATTCATAGGTTCCGATGCCTTTTTATAGGAAATACATAAAACTGTAGAAAAACGGAAATACAGGACACGACTCAACTAGCTCCACTAATAACAAGAAAATAGCTAACAGAAATTGACCGGTTATAAACCTAGAGAATAGGTCTTTATTGAAATAATCTAAAACTGACTCAACACTTCCTCCCTTGAACTGAACTCGATAAAGAGTTTAGTTCACAAAACTCATCCCAAACGCTTCTCTGATCCTTTGAAATGATGCTATCTTCAAAGGCTTTGTCATTATGTCAGCCAGCTGTTCCTCAGTGCTGCAATAGGCTAATTTAACTACACCTTTCTTTGTCAATTCTCTGAGAAAATGGTATCGAACCCTTATGTGCTTTGACTTTCCGTGCATGACTGCATTTTTTGACAACTTGATAGTGGACGTGTTGTCACAAAACAGAACCATCTCTTCATCTTGTTCATGCCCGATTTCTTTTAATATCATTTTCATCCAAATGGCTTGACAGGCACATGTAGCTGCTGCTACATACTCTGCTTCAGTAGTTGACAAAGTGACGATTGGTTGCTTCCTTGAGGATCATGCCACAGCTCCTCCACTCATTAAGAAAACATAGCCTGAAGTGCTCCTACTGTCATCCACATCCCCGCATAGTTACTGTCGGTGTAGCCTAAGAGTTCACTCTTCCCTTCACGTTGATACCATATCCCAAATTCTAGAGTTCCCTTCAAGTACCTCATGATTCTTTTTGCAGTATCAAAGTGCAACTCAGTAGGATTTGCCATAAAACGACTAATAAGATTTACCACAAATATCAAGTCAGGTCGTGTGGCTGTGAGATACATTAAGCTGCCACCCTTTGCTTATATAGCGTTGAATCGACTTCCACACCAGCTTCATCTCGGCCAACCTGCTGTCAAGGGACTATCGGATTGCAAACAGAGTTGTAATTTTTGCATCCCAAACCTCTCGATCAACTCAGCAGCATATTTTCTTTGACATATACAGATGCCATCAGCCTTCTGCATCACTTCAATGCCAAGAAAATATCTCATCTTCCCTAAATCAGTCATGTTGAATCATCCATCATGGAGCGCTTAAACTCATTCAACAACTCCTCATCATTACTAGTGAACAATAGATCATCAACATAAATGCTCGCAATTAGAATTTTACTTCCCTTTTGTTTGATGAATAATGTTTGTTCACTAGAGCTGCTTACAAAACCTTCCTTGACGATATAAGCCTCAATGCAACTGAACCAAGCTCTAGGCGCTTGTTTTAGTCCGTAAAGAGCCTTATGCAGCTTATAAACCATGTTCTTCTTCCATGCTACTTCATAACCTTGTGGTTGTTCAACAAATACATTTTCCTTCAGCTCACCATGTAGAAAAGCAGATTTGACATCGAGCTGATAGATTCTCCATTCTTTTTGTGCTGCTACAACAATGATCGTCCTCATTGTATCCATTCGAGCCACTGGTGCGAATACCTCTGTGTAATCTACTCCGTGCTCTTGAGCATACCCTTTTACAACCAGTCGAGCTTTGAACTTGTCTACCTCTCCAAGTTCATTTAATTTGGTCTTGTAAATCCACTTAACCCCAATAGCCTTGGTTCCAACGGAAAATGCAGTCAGCGACCACGTGTGGTTCCATTCGATGGACTGTATCTTAGCATCCATCTCTTGTTTCCATTTCTGATGTCCTACGGCTTTTTAAAAACTGGTCGGATCTAATATGGCCATGAAAGCTAGAGTTTCAATCTCGACTCTAGCCATGTTTGCTTCTTCCTCTAAATCTGATAGCCCTTCTCCTGTGATATAATATGCAGACCATA
This sequence comes from Cucurbita ficifolia, assembly GCA_033971965.1. Classification (NCBI taxonomy): domain Eukaryota; kingdom Viridiplantae; phylum Streptophyta; class Magnoliopsida; order Cucurbitales; family Cucurbitaceae; genus Cucurbita; species Cucurbita ficifolia. The sequence goes on from CM066972.1 coordinate 8,231,980, forward strand.
TTGGTGGTTTTCTCACCATGCCCGTTATTGCTGTTGTTTCTCCAATTGGTGGATCGTTTGGTGAAGGAACGTCATCAATGTATTCGTCTGCTTCTTCCGCTTTCTCTGCATTCTCAACATTTTCATAATCATTTTCCCACTCAAGTTCAATGTTTTCTTCACCAGAATAACCAACATCTTCCCAATTCCACTTCTTATCTTCCTCAAATATCACATCTCGGCTGATGTGAACCTTTTTCTCCACTAGATCGAACATCTTTGGATTCACTACTGAAACCTAACAGAGCACACTTCACGCTTTTGTCATCGAGCTTGCTTCTTTTAACATCAGGGATATGAACATATCCGATATATCCAAAAATTCTAAAGTGTTCGACTGATGGCTTTCTTTCACTCCATGCCTCTTCCGGAGTCATATCTTTTACAACGAGTGTAGGAGATCTGTTAAGAATGTGATTCACCCATTGCACAGCATCTGGCCAGAAAGCTTTTGGTACCTCCTTCTCTAATAACGCTGCTCTCACCATGTTCATGATTGTACGGTTTTTGCGTTCAGCAATGCCATTTTGCTGAGGCATGAAGGCGATGGTCAGCTGTCTTTTGATTCCATGCGCTTTATAGAATTCCTTGAACGCAATTGAGTTGTATTCTTCTCCTCTATCTGTTCATAGACATTTGATGAACAATCCAGTTTGCTTCTCTACAAACGCTTTGAATGCCTTGAACTAATGAAATGTTTCTGATTTTTCTAGCACAAAATGTATCCATGTTTTTCTCGAGAAATCATCAATAAAGCTTATAAAGTACCTTATTTGACTGTTTGATGGTGGATTGATCGGACCACAGAGATCAGAGTGGATAAGCTGCAATCTTTCAATGGCTCTCCACTTGCTCTACTTTGGAAATGGAACACGGTGGTGTTTCCCTTTGACACACGCCTCACAGGTGGTTTTAACATCTTCAATTTCGGGTAAACCCACAACCATCTCTTTACTGCATAATGTGTGAAGTCCCTTGTAGCTGAGATGCCCATATCGATGGTGCCACAGCTCTGCCTTGTCTGAGATATCAACCTGCAAACATCTCTCCTTCTTTGTTTTGTCATTTGATTCACCCAGCAGGATAAACATCCTATTAGCACTCATAATAGATTCTGTTATTTTTCCTCTTGAGGGATGAAAGATGCTGCATGTGTTTCGATCTCCTCCTTTGAATCGCACGTCTAAACCCCTTTATTGAAGTTGTCCAACACTAAGCAGGTTGTTCTTCAATTCCGGAATATAATATACATCGTTGATCACATAGCATATTCCCTTAAGCATTATTTTCACTACTCCTTTCCCACCAACCATCAGTTTGTGATTGTTCCCAAGCTTGACATTATGTGTGAAGCTGGTGTCCAAGCTTGAGAACATACCTCTTTCTCCACACATATGGTTTGAACACCCAGAATCAACGAACCACACATCTCCTCTTTTAGTGCCTTGAAGCTCCACATACGTCATGAGGAGAACTTCATCATTTTCTTCGATCTCTGCAAAATGTGCTCCATTGTTCCCATTTGGACATTCATATTGGAAATGTCTAAGTTGGTGGCAGTTGTAACACTCGATTGTTACTTTGTTGAATGAGCGTCCTCTACCCCTGCCTCGACCTCTGCATGATCCTCTACCTCTACCTCTGACATTGAGACTGCCTCTGACATTGAGAGCTTGATCACCTTCTTCATGACTGATCTTCTTAAATTTCTTTTCATGACATGAGAGCTTTACAACTTGTCAATCGTCATCTTTCCTGTGTCTTTTGACTCCTCCATGGACACCACCACATATGTGAATTTGTCAGTCAGAGTTCGAAGTATTTTCTCAACAATCTTTGAATCTGACATGTCTTCTCCGTTGCTTCTCATCTTGTTGGAGACAACTATTACTCTTCCAAAATAATCATCGATGTTTTCTTCATTCTTCATTTTAAGAACCTCAAAATCTCTTCTTAAGGTTTAGAGAAGAGACCGTTTCACCCTTTCGTTGCCTCCAAACTTTTTCTTCATCGAATCCCAAATGATCTTGGATGTTTTACGCTATGATATGATTATGATACGACATGTGAAGGATGGATATATATATATATATATATTGTCATATGATATGAAATATGTTATGGTACGAGATATGTGATAAATTGACTTGTTTATGATATGATATATTGTGATGCAATATGTTCTAGTATGATATGTATATGATGAACTGTTATGTTAAAAGCATGGGACGTTATGTTATGTCTCCTTAATTGTGTGCATACAACATGATATGAATGACATGAAATCACGATAAATAACATGAAATATAACCTCTTTAGAATTATGTATGATATGAGAACTGAAGAATGAGAAACGATATGATATGAATGATGAATGGTATGGGAAATGATATGAAAAATGATACGATATGTACAGAACGCTAGCAGGGTTGGAAAAATATTGGGACCTCATGCATTATGTGTGCTCATGCATTGGGGGATACCCCTACTCCATCACGAGGACACGGACGAGTACATCCATTAGGCAAGCGAAGTATCATTATGTTTTACATAATGCTGCCATGACGGTTACTAATTCTAATGGATGTCCGGCAACAGTTGAGCTACCAGAGAAGGCTCGCCCGACAAAAAAAGAAGCCAGCGGTGTGCGAACTGTCTATGTGTAGAGTATATGATACACATCAAAGCTGCCCAATTAGAATAGTGCCGTAAGAAAAAATAGACTGATAGGTCCCATCATTACATTCGCATGTTCTTGCATTTGACCCCCAATAGTAGGGTCACTTACTGAGTATTTCTTAAAATACTCAAGCCACGTGCTAACTTTATTTCAGGTCTTCGCAAGGCATTCCTGTAGGGCTGACGACGGCATAACAACTCGAGACCATGGCACATGCATAAGGTAGTCATATTATTTTCTTAGACTTAGGCTAGAATAAGATGTTTTTATTTAAACATTTATTTATTTTATTTAGTCTTTTGTTGTGTCGTTTTTAAAAGTGTTTTCAAAACACATAAGTCCATGGCAGTGTTTTAAGCTGAAGGTTATGTTTTATGAAAGTTTAAATGAAGTATTTCTGCATTCAATGTTTACGATATGTTTACAGTAGCGAACCTAAATTAAGTAGAAAATTTTGGGTTGTTACACTCCTAGTATGAGAAAGAGACAGAGATAAATCCTTAGATCATGATTGTATGTGTTTGCATTTAGCATGGCCCCTACAGTGTGGTCACTTAGAAAAATTCAAAGATGTTGGCGTCTCTCTCTACCAAGCGCACCGTGCAATCGGCCTGGGAGGGCATCAAATCCCGCCGGGTTGGTGTGCAGCGAGTGCGGGAGTCCAACATTGAGCAGCTGCAGAAGGAGTTCTCGGAGATTCTCTTTAAGGACGGTGAATCCGTCGATGATTTTCCAATGCGAAAAACGGGACTGCCAACAGCATCACCACTCTCGGTGGGAGCATCAATGAGAAAGAAATCGTGAACAAGATGCTGCAGGTCGCCCCAAATCACCTCGAGCAAGTTGCAATTTCGATCGACACATTACTTGACGTGAACGACCTAACGGTGGAAGTGGTGACCAGACGATTGCGCAACGTCGAGCAGATGAAGAAGAATGTCGCTTCAGCTGTTGACAAGCAGAGTCGTCTTCTCCTCATTGAGGAGGAATCACTTGCACGCCTGAAGCTCCGTGATAACTCCGGCAAGAACAATGGGTCCTCCGGCGGTAAAGGCGGCAAGAAGTAGTGTAAATCTCGCGGGCGCGCGCGGGGGAAAGAATGGGAGCAAAAGAAGGAGTCGACTGATGGCGGGCCAATTTAGTGCTCGAACTGCGGGAAGAAAGGCCACCTGAGCAAGAATTTCTAGAGCAAGCTCAAGAACAAGGAGAAGACCCATGTGGCCCAATCCGAGGAGGAAGAGCCGGCTCTTTTCATGGTGAGCGCATCAAACTTATCCGACGCTCCTAATTTCGATTTCAAATCCACGGAAGTAATCGATGGCGTAGCTGCTCCGATGAGCCTCTTTGATGAGGGTCTGGGTCCCAAAGAAGAGCTCTAAGAGGGGAGCCGATTCAGCTGAAGGAGGAGCGAGTGTTCGCTCAGATCGGCGAGAGGGACGAGCAGCACGAGCACCGGTGATGGGAATTTACAGGACGATGAAGTTCGGCGACGGCTCCTTCGTCGAGATCGAAGGGCACGGCACCATCCTGTTCGTCGGCAAGGGTGGTGAGCACCGCAAGCTGATCGACCTCTACTTCATCCCGAGGCTCAAGGCTAACCTTGTGAGCCTAGGTCAACTCGATGAGGCTGGCTGCTACATTTCCATCGAGCGCAGGCTAATCAAGATTTGCAATGATCGACGACGGCTGCTGTAACGACCCGGGAAAAAGAAAAAAAAACTCAGTCGCTGGAAAACTCGCAAGTTTTCCGGTGACCGTCGAGTTTTGCAGATCCCACGCGAAACGATGACCGCACCCCACTCAGCCTTCAGCCCACGACCCCCAGAACATCTCAGAATACCTGCAAGAAGAGAAAAGAAAGAAAATACGAGAGAGAGAGAGATTTCGAGTAACGTCGGCGAGTTGCCAACTTTTTTTGACGAGTCCCAAAACACCAGAAAATTGATGTCAAATGCTCAGTTACCATCACGAGAAGGATTCCTAACGATGGCACAATAACTCAAGGTATGTTTTGTGCCTTTTCGTAAGCATCGTCGTCGGTAACCGAGGTCGAAAAATTAGATTTTCCTAATCGTTCTTAGATCTGTGATTTTAGGAACTTTTAGGTCACAAAACTTCGAGGAAGGAAAGAGGGACGACAAACAGAGAGGAAAAGGAAGAAAGAGGACCGAAATCGGCAATGAAAACGCCGCGGAAAGGAGAGAAAAAACGCGTCAGAAAATTGCATAGAAGTCAGGTAAGGAAGAAGGTTCCATCGGATCTAGGTCAGCCCGAACTGAATACCCAGACCCGAGGCTCAAACCAATCTAAGTCCAACCCGTGAAATCGAAGCCCAACTAAGTAAGTGGCTTTACTATAGGATAGGCTAAATGTATGACGTTGTGCTGTGATGTATGTTAAATATACGTTATTTATGTTTCGATGCATGACATACATGTTATATTCGATGCACTTAATGGCTTCTATGATGAGTATGATGTATGCATGACGATGTTATTAACATGATGATATTTTCCATGTTGAACATGCCTTATGATCTTGTATGCCATATTGCATCATGTCGTAGATCGACATTGGACACAACCCTAAGAGTAAGAAAATGACATTAATGTAAATATCCATGAGCACGTGTTACACAGTATAATAAAGAGATGAGATTAGAGGGTTGTGTCAGAAGAGACGTATAATTGAATTTAGAGGGACCTCATGCATATTGTATGTTCATAAGCATAAGGCTACTTCCCCTAGAGATGATGAGTGCGGACGCATATCGTATGATGAGCGCGAATGCGCACAAATGAGGGTGTTCATGAGGCGCATGACACTATGGGGTTCCGCTGACCTCATGACATCGCTACAGATTAGCTTGACTAGAGGGTCCAGAGGGTGTTCGAGCGCCCTGGAGATTCACACTCGCACGTGTGAGTCATGTGTAGGGAAGTACTACACATCCAATTTATCTAAGATTGGAGCCTACCCTTATGATGATTAGAGATAGGTCCCTAATTCATGATTGCATGTGTTTGCATTAACATGACCCTATATTGTTTTTCATGTAAAGACAAGGTGCCCATGTATGGTTGACGGCGGCATCGTGATCAGAGACTGTGGCGCGTCCATAGGATAGTTGCATATTTAAAATTTCTAGTCATGGTTAGGATAGGATGTTTGCATTTCATTTGTTTAAATTATTTCATTTGTAATTGTTTTTACCTTATTTTGAACTCTAGTATGATGTTTGAAACACGTAAGTCCGGTAGTGTTTTCTAGTGATTTAACATATTCTGAAGTTTTAAATTTTCCGCTATTTAAGATGAGCATTTTTAATGTTATATTTTGCATTAGAGATGAGCATGAGACGTTAGTGGTGACTCTGGATATGTGGAAATTTAGGGTCGTTACAGTTGCTCATGCACGTTCGACGCACGGCAAACCGTCTCTACATCCTGAAGTTGGAGATAAGCAGTCGGTCAGCCTCTCGGCCAGGACCGAAGAACTAGCTAGGAGGTGGCACGCAAGGTATGGGCACCTGAGCTTTCCTACTCTACAAAAACTATACAAAGAAGGAGATGGTGTACGGTTTGTCGGCAATCGAAGGCATGAACAGGATGTGTGACGGGTGTCTCGTCGAGAAGCAGAAGCGCACCCCCTTTTCGTCTCAGGCATCCTACCATGCTGGTGAGCCGTTGGAGCTCATGCACGGCGATATTTGCGGGCCCATCAAGTCGGCGACCCTGCTGGTCAATGACAAGAGCCGCTTCATGTGGCTGATCCTGCTACAAGTGAAAAGTGAGGTGGCAGAGGCGATTCAGCGCATTCGAGCACGCGCGGAGGTCGAATACGGGAAGAAGATGCGAGTGCTGCGCATGGACCGAGGCGTTGAATTCACCTCGGCGAGCTTCGGCAAATACTGCCAAGAGCTCGGCATGCAACGACAACCAACGACGCCCTACTCCCCCCAGCAGAATGGGATGGTGGAGTGCCAAAATCATACCATCGTCGGAATGACAAGATCACTGCTGATGACGGTCGGGATGCCCGAGAGGTTCTGGGGAGAGGCGGTCATTACGTCCATCGACCTCCTCAACCGGTCGCCAACGCGAACCCTCGATGGGAAGACGCCACACGAGGCCTAGTACAACAAGAAGCCAGCAGTACATCATCTCTGAGTGTTCGACTGTATCGCATACATGAAGATCACGCGTCCCCACCTCGCCAAGCTCGATCCCAAGGGGCTGAAGGTCATCTTCATCGGCACGAACCCGGGAGCAAGGCATACAGGCTATATGATCCTGCGGGGGAACGAGCTCACGTGTCAAACGACATTGTCTTCGACGAGAGCACCTTCTGGCAGTGGAACGACATGGCTGAGGCGGTCCAGACCCCAGAATGATTCACGGTGGAGTATCTCGTCACCAAGCCAAGAGAAGGAAGAGCGCAGCACCAGGCACTGTCACCACCGCCAGCAGCTACACCGGGCAGGCCTACGCCAACACCGTCCACAACTCCTGCTACACCCTCTAAACTAGTGGAGTACGCAACACCACGTACTGCAAGTTCGACGCTGGATGCCGATCACGATGATGGTCTGGCGGCTAGGTACCGGAGGATTGAAGACCTACTGGAAGGAGGTGAACCACGGAGACTGGTGGCGCGCGATGAACCGAACTCTTTCGCCGAAGCAGAAAGGAACCCGTGCTGGCTGAAGGCAATGCAGGAAGAGATGACGTCCATCATTAAGAACAAGACGTGGAGTCTGGAGGACATGCCATCAGAACACCAAGCCATAGGGCTCAAATGGGTGTTCAAACTAAAGCGTAACGAAGAGGGAGAAGTTGTGAAGCACAAGGCCCGTCTGATGGCGAAGGGCTACGTCCATAAGCAAGGAGTGGACTTCGAAGAGGTATTCGCGTCGATGGCAAGGTTGGAATTCATCTGCCTGTTGCTGGCGATTACGGCACATTGCTCTTGGGAGATCCACCACATGGACGTGAAGTCCGCTTTCCTCAATGTAGATTTGAAGGAGACCGTCTACGTCTGAAAAACCTGGCTTCCTGGACAATGACAACCCCGTCAAGGTACTGTGCCTGCACAAGGCACTCTACGGGCTTCGGCAAGCACCACGAGCCTAGAACTCGAAGCTCGACAGTACCCTGTTATCGTTGAAGTTCAAGCGTTGTGTCTCTAAGGCTGGCATGTACACGCACGGCCACGGTGAGCAGCGGCTGATCATGGGAGTGTACGTCGACGACCTCATAATCACTAGAGGCAACATGGAAGTTCTTGGAAGATTTAAGAGGGAGCTGTCAAAGAACTTCAAGATGAGCGATCTCGGCGTGCCCAGCTACTACCTCGGCATCGAAATGCAACAGAGTACTGTCGGCATTACCATATGTCAAGGTGCGTACGCGAAGAAGCTGTTGGACACAGCTGGGCTAGCGGACAGTAACCCTACAAGGACGCCAATGGAGGCCCGACTTCAACTAAAGAAGGCCGGCACGACGACGACAGTCGACGCCACCAATTACCGCAACATTTTCGGGAGTCTGCACTATCTAGTAAACACATGCCCTGACCTCGCTTATTCCGTTGGATACGTGAGTAGGTTTATGGAAGCACCTAGGGAGGAGCATCTTGTGGCTGTCAAGCGCATCCTGCGCTATGTGGCCGGAACCAGAGGCTGGGGTGTGAGATACAGTGCAGGGAGAGGAAAGGAGAAGCTTGAGTTGGTCGGCTACAGTGATAGTGACATGACTGGTGACGTTGATGATCATAAGAGCACCAGCGGGAAGATTTACTTCCTCTCAGGCGGCGTGATCTGCTGGCAATCAACTAAACAAAAGGTAGTTGTTTTTGTCTTCTTGCGAATCAGAGTACATCGCTGCTTCGACGGCGGCCACACAAGGAGTCTGGCTTGCACGGCTAGTAGAGGAGCTAATCGAAAAAGAAGGCGATCCACCAATACTGTACGTGGACAACAAGGCTACGGTCTCTCTAATCAAAAATTCAGTTTTGCACGACTGGAGCAAGCTCATAGAAATCCGATTCTACTACATCTGAGAATGTGTAGATGGCGGGCTTATCAAGATTGACTTCATCCGAACAGAGGAACAGCTTGGAGACATCTTCACCAAATCTCTAGCGCAGGTGAAATTTGAAGAACTACGCTTGAAGATCGGAGTTCAACCAATAAGGTAGATATACCACAGGGCTTTAGGAGGAGATTGTTAGATAAATCCCTATGTGTAAGGATAGCCACATAATTAAGTTGGGTGGGATGGCCACGTCCAGTGGAATGATGTTAATTTAGTTGCCCACTCCTTTCCATTTTTAGCATAAAATTGTTATTTAAATATGGTAATCTAATAAGAAACAAATCATCGGGTCTTCAGCAGAATCTAAAATACGCCTGTCTCTCTCTCTCTTGTGTTTTTTCTGTTTTTTTTTTCTTCTTCTAACAATCGGCTGTTTTTCCTTCGACGATTTCCTCACGGCAAATTACTCAGTCAAAAGACATCAGGTCATACACCCCCATATTGACACGATACGAATAGTAAAGACCAACTACACATGAAAGCAAGTAAATGAGATTTAAAACAGGCATGTGGCCATGGACAACACGTCCTAAACAAACAGGACTGAACATTCGACACGCGACCAGAAGCAATATGCTTTGGATAGGCATGATCGTGACATCCTTCTCAACTCAATCGGTTGACATCTCTATCAACCGACTCTTCACAAACTCAACGATGTAGGGTGAAGTTGACTTTAAGTCTCTCAACTCCCTTCCAGTTAATCTCTTCATTGAGAAGTCTCTTCCAATATGTTAGGAACTATTGAAAATCACTTCTCAGTTTGTTGATTTTTTATGTCTTCTTTATCGGAATCTCACATACTTTTTTCGTCGTGGAACTTTTCTTCATGACATGAAGTCGTACCACCTTTTTGAGCCTCGGGTCATCCTGGTCGAGATAGTAATGTTTCAAGTTTTTGACATAGATAATAGGGTTAGTTCATATCTATAGGAGCAATTGGACCCTATAGGATGCCTTCCTGGCCTTCTAAATGACTTAACCTGGTCCATAGTATTTTTACACTAGTCGTTGGTCCTTGCTGCTTTGAATTGGAGTTGATCTGACCTCCACATGATCAGAACTCTTTTAACATTTTGAAACTGTCGTGGTTGACTCTTTCGACCGACCTTTCTCTTCATCTGTCTAGATGGTTGTCTCGAGTAACTACGAGTTACTTTGGAGGTTTGTCTCTCCTCTTCAACGAAGGTTTTGGCTTGGGGTCCCTCCCTAGCATTGAGGTGATCGCTGACAAGAGTCTTTTTCGAGCCTAATGGACCCAAATATCATTAAGTCATTTAGCTATTTGTGAAATTCTGCCAACTCAGGTTGAGTCTATGACACACTTCTACGGCAAGTGATCTCGCCCTTGACATAGAATCATTCTCGTGATTTATATGTCTAGATGGAGATAAATCTTTTGTCTGACCTTCTGGCCTTGCGTCGCGGTGTTCTAGTAGCCATGTGAGGTTTTTTTTTTTTTTTTTTTTTTTTTTTGAAGTGAGCTCACTTGAGCCCCTATTCAACCATGGTAATACCGATATAATCTTCACCCCCTTTGGTTGTCGGGTGTTAGCCTAAATGATTGTCATGTTGGACCCCGTTACAATTAAGCATTTTGCTAAGGGTATGGGGGATGATTTTGTGTTCAAGCTGGAAATCCATCCCTAACACGATGTTGAAGTCGTCCATCTTGACTATCACAAAGTCAATTTATCCACTCCAAGTTCTCAACTTGATTAGAGTTCTATTTCACAACTCCTAAGACAGGTAGTGCTGCCGAATTGACAGCTTTCATCTTTCATGTATCTCGATGCCAAGGATGTTTAGGTGCTTTGTTTTGTTTCGGTCTCCGCCATGGAGTTGTGGATGGCTCTAGAGTCGACATTAGTGTTCTTGACCGCTATGTGGTTAACCTTTGCCTCGACATATATAAGACTGCGCTCGACTAACTCTTATATCTCTCTCACTCTTTTATGAAGGGAAAATAAATACTTTAGGGCCCCGTGCAGGTTTTTTCCAAGCTTTCTAATAGCGATGTCTTAACTTTTGTCATCTAGTACTTAGCTTCTGAATTCACTCCAAGTTTTGCTTGGAAGACATAGAGTGTCGCCTTTTGTTGGCATTCAGATTCTCGATGGCCCCCTTACATATGAAGCAAGACTAGGGCCTTGCCTGTCACTACTCTAGCTGTGAGGAACTCTCTGTTGAGAGGACTCGCATTCACCTCATATCCTTCAAGTTTGTCACCTCCCTCACCTTCGAGGAGTTAGGGTCAGTAATTTCTATAACTCCCACTTACGGAAGTCTGGTTCTGCCTTTCATCTTGAGATTGATCCGTTCTAAGGATTCAACTGTAGCATAGGTCATGGAAAGATCTTGGACTCTTTATTTGTAAAGTTTGGCCTTCGCCATGGCTTCAACTCCTCAACAAAATTAAAAACCTTGTCTTTTTTGAACAAGTCGTGAATTTCCAACATAAGTCCAGAAAACTACTTAACGTAGTCTTGGATATTCACAGTATGCCTCAGCTCCCTTAACTTCTTTCTTGTTATTATCTCGACATTCTCTGGGAAAAACTGTGAGCAGAGCTCTTGTTTTAAGCTCTCCCAAATATCTACAGTACATTGGTCATCTTGAATGTCCATGTACTTGAATCTCCACCATAGCTTTGCATCATTAGCTAGATACATTGTGGTGAACGTGACCTTTGCCCCTTCTGTCATGATATTTGTGGCTCGAAAGTACTACTCGAGGTCAAAGATAAAGTTCTCCAAATCTCTAGTGTCTCGAGCCCCACAAAAGGGCTTAGGTTTTGGGACCTTCACCTTGTTGAATTGGGCCGCACCCCCAGTTTGAGTTTGGTTCCCCACTACTCTTATGGTGAGGTTTAGCTTGACACTCATATCCGCACTTCAACCTGACCACTCCAAGGACTGCTCTTAAATCTTCAAATATTTCTAAGACCATCTGAACAATCAATTATTGGGCATTATCTAAGCTCTCGATACATTCTTCCATCTGGGCAACAAAGACCATCGAGTTATCCCCACATTCGAAGCCATCAACAATTGTGGCATTGTCTTCTAGGGTTTCAATCTTAACCATTAATTCATAGACAGGCATTGCTTCAAGTCGACCTGCCATTTCGTTTATCCTATCGGCTTTACCAGAAATCTCGTTCATGTGAGACCTCAAAAGCCTCATTCTATCAAGAACTTCACTCAAGTAGAGTAATCGGTCTTCAATGTCTACCAATCGGTCAGCTTGGGACTTGCCCAATTGTTTTGCAGCAAACATGTTTGATTACTACGATTCAAGGAGTCGACTCGGCTCTGATATCACTTGTCACAATCACACTCTTGTGGTAGCGAGACGACGATTATACGACATTTGTTCTAATCCGACGAACAAGTCAACCGTGTGAAAATCATAATTCACAGACAGATCCGATGTATGATTGAGTCTCGAATCACATTTGAGAAAAACTGTTTAGAAATTGTTAACGAGAAAATGTGTTGAAAATAATTTATAAGAAAGCAATGTTATAGTCCTAAAGCAAATAGCCAACAACCACAACTTTGATAGCATATGACTCGAGTAGGAAGTATGTATAAGGATTATGGAACAGGCATGCGACCGTGGACAACACGTCTTGGACAAGTATGATTGCGACAACTGACACGTGATCACAGGTAATACGCCTTGGACAAGCATGACCGTGACGTCAAGCACGTTGATTGGGTAGTTGGACAAGCGAGTCACAACTTCGAATCAGTTCCACATTGTTGGGTTGGGTCAAGGCACACGAGCTTTGGTCGGTACACATGTATTGGATCAGGCTAAAGGTGCACGTTTGAGAGCTTGGCATGTGTACGAGGAGATTACAAAGTCCATTTATTTTCAACATTACATTGAAACAACCGAGAGTAAAAAAACGCTCTACAACATTTAATAGAACATATAGCAGAAAAGTTGTTAACATATTAATTCTTTACTAGGGTATATTTAACCATGACAAAGTGTTTGTTGCTGGGCAATGGAACACTTGAAAGGTTAAATTGTAAAGAAGTCTACCTAACCCAAAATCTAGGCTCTGATACCAACAATTCTACTTCTAACCTAGGATAGGACCTTATCATTTACATGGAGGTTTTTCAAGTGAATAGAATTAAACCATAAAATTTTTATAATAATTTTTCAAACATTTAGTTTGAATTCTTGAAAAAAAACTTAAATAAAACATAAAATACTAACCATAAATCTAATAGCAACCGTTAGACTCAAATAACTTATAACAAAGTTCAAAAACTAAATAAAGGAACATGCTCGAGTGAAACAATAAAAAACATTAATAAATGTGAAGCTATCGTTCTCTAAACTCCAAAGTAAAAGTCATCAACTACGCAAAGATTCCGTATCTTACTTAGAAAATTGTTAATAAAAAGATTGAGTAGTTAAAAATACTTAATAAATGACTCCAAAGATGGAATTAGGCAATGTAAGCACTTGTAATGTTTGATGGGACCTAAGTTTATGATTGATCTAAGATTGTGGTTTAATTTTTTTTTTAAGGTATAATTGGATGTATAGTAATTTTCTACGCACGATCCATGTACATATATATAGACCCACTAGATGAACACCACAATTATACTCCGTAGACTAACCATGAGCTTGTGCATGCTCATGCAACCAAAACCGACCGAAAGAAAAAAAAAATACGAATAAAATATCATAAATGTACTCATTTGCACAATGAATGGAGAAGTAATCCATACATAAATGATTACACGACATGCACGAGCTCTCACTATACAAATCATAAATTTGATGATATAGTGCAACAAAAAAACATATACATGCATCGTGCAATGTCAAAACCTCATGAAAATATCAACCATATCCATACTTAATCATACATGCATGTTCATTATCTATTTCATGGTAGCACATGCTTTGTATCATACAAAATCTGACGTAACCATGACTAATCATACATGAACATATATACATCACATAATCATTTATTTCAATAGCTTGTGATTTTAAATCATTTTGGTACGTGTGGTTCATACACCAATCAATTTATCCAACTAAGCTCTTAGTCTTCTGACAGTAAGTTCACTCATTTCAATAAACTTAATCCAATTGTTTTATTCTCCTCGTTGTTAACCGTAGCTTAGATTGAACTTTAATAGAGTCAGAAGTTTACAAGATGACGTTTAAAGCATATGAGAGTTGATCTCAAAACTCATCTATGACGTTAGAAACACTTAATTAACGCTAAATCAGACTCAAACAGTAAGAAAAGCTCCTCAATCGGCTAAAACAGAGGAGAAACTAACCTAAAATGCTTTGAACTAGAATTAAACTCGATGGATCAAAAATTGCATTAAACCAGGGTTGAATACACCAAACCAATACTGATCTCGCTGAACCAAAGTTTGAAGCTTAAAATTACGCCTCATACGTCAAACCACAACTAAACGTCGAAGAAAAATGGAAAATGACTTATAGTTGTAATTTTACTTTATGTTTAGATAGTTTATGCTAATTCATCGACTAGAAAAAAAATGATAAAGATCTCTCAAAACTTATGAATTTCAATAATATAAAAAGAAAAAAACACTCAAATATATATTTTTTTACAATAAAAAAGTGCTAATAGTAATATTTTTTTGATATATATAAAAATCTCATCAAGGCATGTGAAAGTTTAGTATAAGAAGGAATAAAAGAAAACATGATATGTTTTTAATTTATTTTTCACTATTACTGTGAGTTCAATTATTTTTCACTATTTTGGAATTACTAACTGCTATTTTAACATTTCTAATTTATTTTTTATATTTTAAAGTTTCTTCCACATTTTTTATAATATATAAATATTGTTTTCTGTTAATTAGCAGGGAGCCTCCTTCAAGCTTTGTGAACTGAGCACCAAATTCATGGAATCTCAATCCCCCATTACACTCTCCCAAACAGAGCTTCAAACCGCCATCTATGGCGAATGTCTCGATTCCATCGACCCTGACCTCTTTTACGATGATTTCGATAGCGCTTCCTCCACTCCTTACGTCAGTGCTCATTCCAGCCCCTGCCGCGGCCCCATTTCCGGCTTCTTTTACAGTGCTCCGGCCAGTCCTATGCACTTTGCCATCACCAAAAACCCTACGAACTCCTCTTCTACTTTCATGGAGAATCAGTCTTCTTCGTTTGAGTTCGATTTCTCCGCTAGGTTTGGGTCTAATGGCGGTTCGAGTTCCACGGCGTCGATGAGCTCCGCCGATGAGTTGTTTCACAACGGGAAGATACGTCCGATGAAGCTTTCGACGCACTTGGAGATGCCATTGGCGCCGTTGCTGGACTTGGAGCTTGGAGATGAAGAAGGGGACGGAGTTGTTGAGTTTGTTCGAGGGAGGGATCTGAGGTTGAGGGATAAACTGCAGCGGCGGAGAACTAGATCCATGTCGCCGTTCATAAATTCGCCGATTGAGTGGACGGAGAGCGAGAATGGAGACGGAATCAATGTGGAATGCTCTGTGACTGAGAAGGAAAATTCTGAAGAGAGTGAAGTAATCGAGAAGGTTGTAGAAACAGCTTCGAATTCTGAGGCGAGTACTCCTTCGATTTCGGCTTGTTCTTCGAGATCGTCTTCGGCAGGAAGGAGCTCGAAGAGATGGATTTTTCTGAAGGATTTTCTGTATAGAAGTAAAAGCGAAGGAAGAAGCAACACCAAATTTTGGTCTAACATATCGTTTACTCCTGTGAAAGAAAAGAAATCAGGAGGGGCAAACCACCAGAGTGTTGCTAAGCAAGAGTTCATAAATCCATTGGTGGATCGATCTTCAGAGGGGAAGAAAGCAAAAGGAAGAGTAGGAGCGAAGAAAGATGGGGGTGGAAAACCTAGAAATGGAGTTGGAAAGAGGAGAGTTGTTCCACCATCGCCACATGAGCGTCATTACACGGCTAACAGAGCTCACTCAGAGGAGATGAAGAAGAAGACATACTTGCCTTACAGGCAAGGATTGCTTGGCTGCTTGGGATTCAGCTCAAAGGGGTATGGAGCTGTGAGTGGATTTGCCAAAGCTTTGAATTCTGTGTCTTCCAGGTAAACTCTTCTTCTCAGCTATATATAGATTCTTGGTGACATAATCGCTTCTTGTCCATTTTAGTGTGAAGGAAAAAGGCTGATCTTAATTTTGCCCCCAATATGGTGCCTCTGTAAATTTATCCCTATGGAATATGAATTAGTTCTTACTGCATCTGTCTGTGTTTCGCCCTTTTTTGTGCACCCTTCAACAAGAGAAGGGTTGATGTTGAATTCATTCCACTGACATTGTAAGCTGATGTCCACATAAATTACTTGTTTTTGTGTCCATGAAGAATTAGAATTCCTTTTGAGCTAAGCTAGGCTAGGCCTCATGGCCATGCTTGTTAATAACTGCAGGAAGATGACACAACTGTTCGTTTGTTGCATCAAATCATAAGTCCATGCTTTTTTTTTAATGGTTATGAACACTTTGGATCGTGTGAATTGTTGGGATGATTAGAAAACAAGATTTGATTGGAGTTTTCTTAACTTAAGAATAGCTTTTAGGTAGCATTCAAGGTCAAGATTTGTTGAGACTTTTTTTAGTTATCTTATAAAAACAATCCTTTAGGTTTAAAAAAACTAAATATGGGTAGAATGCTTTTATTTGAATGCAAATTGGAAAGATTATAACAGCATATTCAAAAGTTTAAGCAAAAACATCTTCATTTATTTGCAAGTGAATGGATATTTGTCTGTGTTTCTAGACATTGATGCATAAAGCAGTTTGAGATAATGAGAGTAGTCAAATTATATGTATACTTTTCTGAGAAAACAAACCCACACAATTTGTCTACTCCTTTTGGCAGCTATCCATCTTTTTCCTGTCAGTCTTCTTCATGTGATGCTTGAATCATTATTTGGTAATACACTTCTCCATATGTGGAAATTCATGTGAATTTGTGAAATAGTAGTAGATACACACTTATTCTGGATAACAAACATATTAATATTCAAAGTTAGAATCAAAGAAGAGGTCTAATAACAACTTTTCTAACTCTTTTCTTTTCCCTTTCTTGATTAGAAATACTAAGCAGAAAGCATAGGAGGCTTGTTTGGAATCATATTGGAAGTTACTTACCCCATTTTTTATTATGTAGTTCATTCTTAGGTAGAGCCTTGAGGTAAGTACTTAGTTGAATGTGGGTGAAAAGTAAGCAAAATTGGGAGTTACAACCGTGCATTATTAGTATTAATAGTATGTAACAACCAAACCTCACCGCTAGCCGATAGTGTCTTATTTAGGTTTTCACTCAAGGTTTTAAAACATGTCTGATAGGGAGAGGTTTTCTCACCCTTACCCTTGTAAAGAATGTTTCGTTCCCCTCTCCAACTGACGTGAGACTCACAATCCACCCCCTTGGGAGTCCAGCATCCAGGTTGAGATTGCTGGTAATGAATCGATGCAAAGGGAAAAAAAAAAGATTAAAGAGTTGGGTCAGTGATGTTGATGGGTCAAAATGCAAGGGCGTCCTGAAATTGAAACGAAGAGGTCCCACCTCCCACCTCTGTTGATTGTGAATGGCTTCTCTCTGAATATGCGCACCTACCTTAGTCCTCTAAACTCCTTTCTGCATCTTTTTTCATTTTTTTCTCTGTCCATATGTTCTTTCTCATTAATGGGTCAAAAAGTGTTCCATACACAATAGAGCTAAGCAATATCATATTTCTCATTTTCTTAGGACTCTTTATTTTGTTAAGCTAAAACTTTAGTTTTGTAGTTTGAATGTATTATAAAATTCAAAGGGAAGGGATATAAGTGAATAAGAAGATGGGAGTGGACATTGAATGGCCAAAAAGTGATATTGAAAAACAGTGACTCAAAAACAATTGTCATTTTGTAGACAGCCCAAACAGACCCCAACATCAATTCAATATCTACTCCCCACCTGCCTCTATTATACCAAATCATAACTCTCTCATCTTGTGTTTTAAATCTCGAATTAATTCTTATTGCTAAAACAATTTTTAAAAATTTTATAGAATTTTTTATGAATGGAATACACAATAGGTAGTAGTTAGTTATTGATGTGTCAAGTAGTACATGGTCGTGGTTGGGTTGGATTCAGAGATTTTTGTGATCCAACCGAAAAGTTGGGTTGATTGGATTGGTAACTCAATCCAACCTGAAAGTTTTCACAACCCAATCCAATTCAACCCTCTATTTTCGGGTTGGGTTGTCGGGTTGTTAAAAAAAAATTAACTTTTTTTAAAAAAATTATTTATGCACAATTTATAATTATTCGGATACAATCTTGATAAAAAATATTAAAAATTCACAAACAAACACAAATCAATTTATAATTATTCACAAAAAAAAAAATCGATCGAGAACAACAAGTGAAAATGGTAACATATTAACATAAAGATAACCGGTTGGTAACATATTAACATAAAGACAAGTAAATACTGGTTGAGTAAAGAAAAATATAAAAATAAATCATGAAATTTAAAAAAACAATAAAAATGATTAGTTTAAAGATACTATATATATATATATATATATAATTGAATTAGACTTACTTACCTTATGGAGTTAGAGGGTCGTAAACTATTAGAAAAATAAAATATATATATAAATTGTGATATACATATAGATAATAAATACATTATAATTTAAAATTACCTGCATCAATTTTATAACAAAATCTTTAAATCTATTGAAATTAGTTTTCTATCCAATTTTGTGTCCACCATTTAAGGTGTTAAAAGAATTTCTAAAATAATCGAGAATTCTCTTACCCGTATTACATGTTGATCCAGAAGCTACCGTAAACACTATAACAGTCAAAATATTTTAGATTATTTACTTTCCACTAAGTTCGATGAGAAAAATGATAGATGAAGAGTAAAAAGGAAAAATGATAGATGAAAAGTAAAAAGAATTCTAAAAAACTTTTAGGCAAATATAGAAATTCTCAATTTCAAAAAATTCATTTTAGAATCCGTAAAATGAAAACAATATATTTTAAAATTATTTAAATATACGTATAGTCTATAAAAATCGAATTTAGGCGTGAGCATCTTTGGCTAGGCCAAAGTACGACTCTGGCAAACCTATAATTACGATAAGTTTCTTAATATATTTTATATATTTGTATTTAGCTCAAGTCAACTCGAAGGTTTTATCCATAAATTCGAAACTGAACCAAATCAGTTCGGGTTCAGAAAAATGAATCCAATCCAACCTAACCCGTAATTCCGGTTGGGTGGTCCAAATTGTTGGGTTGATTGTACACCCCTACAATAAAGTGGTATTTTATATTTAATTGACTAAATAAAAAATGAATCCGCAGTTGATTGGCAACTCATTTTGGTTCTAGTCTCGTTCTATTTTAGTCATTGCATTTTTAAATGTCCTAATTTAATCTTTTATAGTTTCAAAAAAGAAAAAAAAATCCATTATTATTAGTTTATGTGTATTTTTTATTTATTATTATGGAACTTGGTAAAATGAGAATGACGAAGTTAAATTATGTATTTAATTGCTAAGGTTTTAAACTAAGTTAGAATTTAGTTTATTTAGTCTCTAAAGTTTGATTAAAAAAAATTATATGGACTATTTATGAAAATTTTATCAAACCAAGAGACGGAATTAAAGATGGCTCAAAGGTTTGTCCTAGGTTTAGATGTGAAGATCCGTTGTACTGTAGAGGCCATAGACCCTACGACTTATGAGGTCGCCTTGAAAAACAACAAAAGCCATGGAGGAGCCCAAGATCGGAGAACGTTGAGAGCCAACGGTTACCATAGAACAGAAACGACGGTACAAACAGATGGAGCAAAATCATCCACCACCGATATGCAGACCGCAACAAGCGGATAGATATCGCAGGGACCAAGAGAGGGCCAGATGGAATGAGAAACCACAATGCGACGAATGTGGAAAGCAGCATTAGGGTAGGTGCATTGTCGGATCTAGAGCTTGTTTCAAGTGTGGCCACGAGGGCCATATTGCTATGAATTGCATCACAAGGAAAACGGAAAATCCAGTTAACCCACCAAAGGGCTTAGGTGGTGTAGAGAGACCTATGTAGACCCGGTCTCAGGCAAGAGAATATGTTTCCAACCAGTAGGGACATCGAAAAATTCAACACAGTGGTGCTGTACTTTATTCGTCTGGAGACACTATCCTTTAACTTTATTTTATTCAAGTTCTACGTATTCGTTTATATATGTACGGTTTGTTTGTCAAGCAAAGTTCGAATTAGAACTCTTATTGCATGTATTATTTGTTAGTATCCAGCGGGAGTAGACCTAGTTGCTAAGGATAGAGTAAAGAGTGGACAAGCATTTGTAGCGAGACAGGCCTTAGATGTAGACCTGATAGTTATTAGTTGAGAACCACGCTAGCATAGGAATTGTTATGGCAATCCTAGAGGGGATGAATAGGGTTTTAACAATAAAATTATTTAATTATGCTTAATTTTTCTAAATATTAAACTTTTTAGAAATAATTGGGAGATGAAAATTAATACAACAAAATAGTAAGTAAAAACAATAAATAATTATGAAAAACTTAGAACAAGTAATAAATCACAATAATAATTTTAAAATTATATAGGAAAAAGTTAGAAAATATAATATCATAGTTTTATAGTTGTTCGGTCAAACTCGACCTACCCCACTCTCCAAGCGTCTCTTGAGAATTTGAATAAAGAAATTTCTTGAATCTTTCCTCGAATTAGAGCTCAACCACTACACCGCTCTTTTTACGAGTTCAAGAGCAAACTCAATCCTTTGTACGGCTCAGGATCAAACCGTTACAAGTATTGAAATTCTGTAGGAACACATCAAACTCTAGAGTAGATTTACAAATTGAGCAATCACAACTATTTTCTCACAATACAATAAAAATCTCTCCAAAAAATAAGATAAGGAGAAATAAAATTGGAACCTTCGAGAGAACAAGAATGGAGGCTTTGAAAAATTGATAAATGAAGAATTATAAGATAAGGAGAAATAAAATTGGAACCTTAGAGAGAGAGTGATAAATGAATAATTATAGAGGTTGGGTTGGAGTTTCAATAGAGATGGACGGTGGCAAAAAGTAGATATTAATATGGACCATTAGATTGTGTTAAAGAGAAATTGAGAGTGGAGATTAAAAAGTAAATAATAAGAAAATTTTCAAAACTTAATTTTATTATTTTTAAAAAATATAATAATATAATATAACAATAAAAACGAGTATAATTAACGGTCAAATTAAAAATTAAAAGTTTATTATAAATATAATAATATAAAGCTAATAAAACCTGATGTGAGTACAATTAAATCAAAGTTCAAAATGTAACGATCTAGAATTTCCACATACTCATAATCACTACTAACGTCATGCTCATCTCTAATGCGGAAATATAACTCTTAAAAGAAAACTTCATCTACCGTATAAATCTCGAAAACATTTAAAACATGTTGTTCTTTGGAAAACATAGTTATGATCTTAGGTGTTTAAATACGAAAGACTGAAATTTAGACAAAATAAAAGCAATACAAAATAATTTAAAACAATCCAATGCATAACAACCTATCCTAACCCAAAACTAGAAATTTAAATATGAATCTACCCTATGCACGTGCCACAGTCTCTACTCGTGATACCGCCGTCCTCTATACAAGTGTGTCTTGTCTTTACCTCAAAAATGATGTGCACACGGCCTGAGTATTTCGAAGAATACTCGGTAAGTGGCCCCACTATAGGGGGCCATTCAAATGCAAACACATGCAATCATGATTTAGGGACCTATCTCTAATCATCATAGGGGTGACCTCAAATTGGAGGTGTAGTACTTCTCTACACACGACTCACACGTGCGAGTGTAAATCTCCAGGGCGCTCGCACACCCCCTGGACCCTCTGGTCAAGTTAATCTGTAGCGACGTCCGGAAGTCAGCGGAACCCCATAGTGTCATGCGCCTCATGAACACCCTCATCATCATGAACCCCATAGTGTCATTCTTCTTCTCTTATGTCCTCTTTTATTTCTTTCCTTTTGATTTTGTTTACCGTATTTGACCTATTTTCTGTTTTTTTTTTCTTTTGATTTTGTTAACAGTATTGTAGTCTTTATAGTCTTTATGTAATCTTCTCTTTATTCTAATTAATTCTTCTTTCTAAATCTTTCCTTTCTCTTATTTGTATTTTTTTTTTCTTCTTTTAATTCGGTTCACATCACATATATTATTAATTTTAAATTTAATTGATTTATTTGGCTTCATTTACCCGAATTCATATAAAATTATTGACATGACCTAAAACATTGAAAAAGGAAGATCTAAGATATAATTGGTTGTGATTTCCTAAAAATGAAATTAAGATAAACGAAGATGAATGATTTAATATGTACCTTAACAACAACATTTCTCTTCACGTCAATTTGCTTCTATTGTGAAGGCCATTTTTGTTTTTATGTTTCTTTTTGCAAGATCTGTAATATTTGTTTTTCTGTTTTTTTGTGCATCTGTGATATTTGTTTTTCTGTTTCTTTTCCTCATATGTGATATTGTGGTGTATGTGGTGGGTTGAGGAGAGATAACGGGGAATGAGAGATTAATACTTTTATTTTTTATTTGTTTATTTAGTTATTTATTATTATTATTATTTGGGCTAATACATGTTTTAAAAATAGAAAATTTTTATTGCCCTTTTTAGCCATGAGTTTATGTAGTGATCCATAATTTGAAATCTCAAAAAGTGGATTGTTACAAATTGATACGAGAGCCTTAAGTTGGTTAAATCTGCTAGACAGATTGATAT
Organism: Cucurbita ficifolia; assembly: GCA_033971965.1. Lineage (NCBI taxonomy): Eukaryota > Viridiplantae > Streptophyta > Magnoliopsida > Cucurbitales > Cucurbitaceae > Cucurbita > Cucurbita ficifolia. The sequence continues at coordinate 8,254,628 of CM066972.1, forward strand.
CAAAAAGTGGGTCGTTGGATCCCCTGCAGCTCAAGTCAAGCCACACCTTGTCTTGGCCAAGTATGTATATAGTAAAGATAGCAAGCATGATCTAATTTCTTATACGAAGTATATGCATGTGTCAGTTACATCTTATGATTATAATCATAATTAGGTTAAGATTGGTTAGAATACCTAATAACCTAGATTTTATTATTGCATGATATTTAGATTACAGCCTTGGGAACTTTACGAGGCAATGCCAAAGGTAGTAGAGGTGGTAAGGCTCCAACTGAGTTTGATCCAACGCACCACTCATCTCAAACAGAGACGCCACAAGTTTAGGTACCAAAACAAGTCGTCTCCTCGCCCTTCAACATGATAATACTGACCATGGATATGTATGCACGTGATAGTACTGTAAATTGATGCACAAAAAGTTTTCTATTTTAAAAGACAAAGCATGCACATAGTAATGAGTTTAAGTCGATTTTGAGTGATAAAAAAATTATAGGAATATTTGTTTTTAATTAACAATTTAATAATTATAGAGTTGGAGACTCATAGTAAACCTCACCTAGATTATAAGTGCTTTGTTCAGTTAGCTATGTTTAGATTAGTTAGTGACGAGTAGAAATCCATTATTTTTTATATATCTCAAAAGTTGAATCATTTATGATCGTTTTTTTTATTACAAAGATGAATATAATTGAACTTTTTAAATATTGACGATAAAAATGATAAATAAAACAGTAATTCTTTCCTAAACTTTTCTTTATTAACCTCTACTATTTACCAATTATCTCTCCTCAACGAACCCTCATGCTAGAATGTATCATTAGAAAAACAAAAAATGGTACGTAGATTTGCGTGTAGATAGATGTGTCAGATTTATGTAAAGAGAGATGTCGTATGCTAGAGAAATATATATCTTACATCTTCCTTTTCTTTTATCTTAATTTTGTAAGAAATTATCGCAAGTTATTTGGATCTTTCCTAATTTTGTTGTAATTATTTAGGTTTAGAATTAGAAATTAAATATAAATAATTTTATATGAGGGGCAGTAAATGAATGATTGAGAATATCCCATAAAGAATCAAAAGAAAAATAAGGAGGGAATACAAATTAAAAATGGGCAAGAATATCTGAACAGAATTAGACGGTTAACAGCATTAAAAAAAAATACAAATACAAATATAAATAAGAAAAAGGAAGATCTGACCGGTAAGAATCCATTAAAGATTGACGAAGAATGATAGAATTAAAAAAAAATAGAGTAAAAATATTTAAGAAAGAAAAGGAAAGATATAGTTAAATTGTTTTTTAAAATCGCCAGCATGAATATTCTTTTAATTAAGTTTTACTACCGAACATAATTTAGAAACAATGAAAACATGAAATTTGATTTTTAATAAGATAACTAAGTAAATATTCAAAATAGGTGAAGTTTTCACATAAGTGAGAACGAATTCGAGGACGAAAGCAAGCAAATTTGGAGTTAGAGAGAACTTTGGTTAAGGCCAACCAAGTAAGTAGTCTTAATATGGCATGGTTAGAAATTGTGGTTGTATGATGACACGTGCCCGGTAGTTTTGCACATGTCATATGCTTGATATATGTGAAATGTTTATGATATATGTTATGATGTGATGCATTTGACTATATTTTTGAGATATGATATGTAAATGATATGATATATGTTATGATGTGATGTGTTTGACGATATGTTTGAGATATGATATGTGAATATATGGTATATATTATGGTACGATGCGTTTGACGAAATGATATGACTATGATATGTTATGTGAATGATATGATATATGTTATGGTACGATACGTTTGACGATACGACACATATTGTGATATGCTTTATGATATGATACATGTACGATATGACAGTGTAACGACCTGAAATTTCTACTTAATTTAAGGTCGCTACTGTATACATGCCATAAACATGAATGCGAAAATACTTCATTTAAACTTTCATTAAACATAACATTCAGCTTAAAACACAGCCATGAACTTACATTTTTTAAAACACTTTTAAAAATGACACAGTAAAAGACTAAATAAAATAAATAAACGTTTAAATAAAAAACATCATATTCTAGCCTAAGTCTAAGAAAATAATACGACTACCCTATGCATGTGTCATGGTCTCGAGTTGCGATGTCGTCGTCAGCCGTACAGGAATGCCTTGCCTTAACTTGAAATAGAGGTAGCACGTCGCTTGAGTATTTTAAGAAATACTCAGTAAGTGACCCCACTATTGGGAGTTAAATGCAAGAACATGCGAATGCAATGACGGGACCTATCATATCCGTCTATCTTTCCTACGGCACTATTCTAATGGGAAGCTTGGATGTGTACCATATACTCTACACACAGCCCATACGTGCGAGTATGGGCTCATCAGACAGTTCGCAAACCGCTGGCCCCTTTTCTTATCGGGCGAGCCTTCTCTCGTAGCTCAACTTTTGCCGGACACCCATTAGAATTAGTAACTGTCACGACAACATTAAGTAAAACATAACGATACTTCGCCTGCCTAATGGAAGTACGCGTCCGTACCCTCGTGATGGAATAGGGGTATCCCCCAATGCATGAGCACACATAATGCATGAGGTCCCAACATTTTTCCATTTTCATTATCATTTAATACAACCCGGCTAGCATTCTGTACATATCATATTATTTTTCATATCATTTCACATATCGTTCATCATTCATATCACATCGTTTCTCATTCTTCAGTTCTCATATCATACATAATTCTAACAGAGTTATATTTCATGTCATTTATCGTGATTTCATGTCATTCATATCATGCTATATACACAATTTAGGAGACATAACATTTCATCATATACATACCATACCATAACATATCGCATTAAAATATATCATATCATAAACATGTCAATTTATTACATATCTCGTACCATAATATATTTCATATCATTTTCATATCATATGACAACATGTATATATCCGTCATTCACATGTCGTATCATAATCATATCATATCATAAACACTTTGTGGTCATATCGTTCCCTAACTTATCATAGTCTTACCGTTCTTATACCTATCACAGTCATGTCGTTACATGAACGTACCTTAGTCATATCATCGCAGGAACGTATCCTAACGCTATCGTTCTATCAATCTATCACACACATGTCCCTTTCTACCCATAACCAAACCGTATTCTTTTATCAATCTCTCATATCCATAGCACTTCGGTATGTAACCTAACCTTAACGTTTCATGAACGTATCTTACTCCTATCGTTACATTTCGTTTTGTGCATCATTCTCGTATCCTATCTCAAACATATCATTGAACACATCGTACCGTAATTATTATCATACAATTCACATATTATAACATATAAATAACAAGAACCACAAGGCACATGTCAACATCAAATATAACCATGCCGATAGTAAGGTCACTTACCTGGTTAGCTTAAGTTGTTGTCACGAGTATATCCTTAATGAAAGTCCGATTCTGTCCTTTGAAATCCAAGTCAACTTATATGAGCCCATGACATCAGTTTCAAGTTTGAACTCTATAAAATTATTTCTCTGATTTACATTGGTCGGGAATTAAAAGTCTTGAAATATTATATATCTATAATTTTATGTTTTTATTAAAAATCTTATTTTCTATGGTTACGGTTGTATAAAAAAAAGTTGATAGAGTTATTTCAAGTCACACTGTACTTTACCTTCTGTATTTACTTTTTCAATCTATATTTATTCCTTAAGTTTTTAATTACTAAATCTACCTCTTTCTTTTTTTTCTTTTTTTTTCTTTATTTATATTTACTCTATTGCCTTTTAATTTTGTTCACATGTATTCCAACTCTCTTTTCTTTTTTTTCTTTATCTGTATTTACTCTATTGTTTTTTAATTTTGTTCACATGTATTCCAAATTTTTAGTGGATCCTATTTCTAAATCTATTTCTAAATCTTTCTTTATTTCTGTGTTTCCTTCTCTTCTCATTCTGTTAACACTTCAATTCTGTTCACAAATTTTCTAGGCCATTTTATTTTTAATCTATTCATTTGTTACTGATGATATAAATTTACTGATCTAATATTACTAATGATTTACTAGAATTCATATAAATGATTGACATTTAGTTTCTAACTCAAATCTAAACGATTGTAATGATTTAATGAAGATCTAAAGCTGTGCTTTCTAAAAAAATTAGAACAAAAGAAAATTAAGATTTAATATATACCTTACTGACCCGATCTATCTTCATGTATATCTCCGTCAGGTGAATCTCAACCCTGATTTATCTTCACATAAATCTTAGTCAGGTGAATCTCAACCGGGTGAAGGTCATTCTCATTTTTTCCTCAAACTAAATCTAGCAAATGTTGTTTTTCTCTTTCTTTTTTATTTGGCTTAGGGGTGGGTTGAGGAGAGATAATTAGGGAAGGGATGAGAGGTTGGTGGAGATGGGTGGAGAAGGGTTGTTTTTCTTTTCTTTTTTTTTGTTTATTTATTATTTTTTTAACGTATTTTTTTTATAATTATTTTTATTTGTTTATTTATTTATTTATTATTTTTTTGGGGGCTATTACATACATGATATGTTGGGAGACACGATATGCTTATGATATGATACACGTGACATGATAAGATGTATGATATGAATGACATGCAATAAGAAGTTTCAACATGATACACAACCCCAAAATTACATGAAAAGTAATGATAATGATATGATATGAAGGAAAACGCGAGAGGAGTTGTCATACATGATAATGAAAAAAGAAAAATGTTGGGACCTCATGCATCATTGTGTGTTCATGCATCGGGGGATTCCCCTTTTTACGATGGTACGGACGCGTATGTTACGAAGCAGAAAAATGATCATATGGTTATCATAATGCTGGGACAGTCAGGCAAGGAAACAATCATTATGTTTATCTTAATGTTGTGATGGCCTCTATTCCTAAACGGGTGTCCGACATCAACAGCTACCAGAAAGTGCTCACCCAACAAGACAGGGCCCACGAGGTGTGCAAAACGACTGGTGGGTCCATACTCGCACATGTGGACCATATGTAAAACAGTAAATACACATCCAATTAGCCCGTTTAGGATAGCCACCTAAGGAATATAGACTGATATGATGACACATGCATAGACTAGTTGTACTTATTTTCTTAACCTTAGGTTAAAATAAGGTGTTTTAATTTTAACGTTTATTTATTTCGTTCAGTTTTTCTTGATGTTTTCGAACACGTAAGTCCATGATAGTGTTTTAAGATGAAGTTTATGTTCCGCACAAAATGATTAAGTTATGATGACGGTAACTGTAACGACCCTAAATTTCCACATATCTAGAGTCGCCACTAACGTCTCATGCTCATCTTTAATGCAGAATATAACTCTAAAAATGCTCATCTTTATTAGCGGAAAATTTTAAAACTTTAGAATACGTTAAAACACTAGAAAACACTGCCGGACTTACGTGTTTCAAACATCATGCTCGAGTTCAAAATAAGATAAAAACAATTACAAATTAAATAATTTAAACAAATGAAATGCCAACACCCTATCCTAACCAAGACTAGGAATTTTAAATATGCAACTATCCTATGCACGCGCCACAGTCTCTGATCACGATGCCGCCGTCAACCGTACATGGGCGCCTTTCCTTTCCTGAAAAACTATTGGGTCGTGACACCTAGCCACCCTAAGAGAGAACACGTTGTACGCCAAATTCTCAAAGTGCAAATTTTTATTACGACAAGTCTCTTTCCTAGGACATGTGGTATCAAAAGACGGAGTATCCATAGATCCCACTAAGGTTGAAGCGATCACAAAGTGAGAACGCCCAACTACGGTAACATCAGTATAGAGTTTCTTGGGACTAGCGGGATACTATCGAAGGTTCGTGCAGGACTTCGCTAGGATAGCCTCGCTTTTGACACAGTTAATGAGAAAAAGGGTACCATTTATATGGAATGATGCTTGTGAGGCAAGCTTTCAAAACCTAAAAGATAGATTGGTAACCGCCCCGGTACTCACAGTACCCGAGAGCTCAGAAGGGTACGTAATCTATAGTGACGCATCCAAGAAGAGACTAGGCTGTGTGTTAATGCAACACGGTAAAGTTGTTGCATACGCGTCCCGTCAACTAAAAGAATATGAAAAGAATTACCCTACCCACGACCTGGAGTTGGCCGCTATAGTGTTCACGCTTAAAATTTGGCGACACTACCTGTATGGAGAGAAAATTCAAAGTTTTACCGACCACAAGAGTTTAAAATATTTCTTTACCCAGAAAGAGTTAACTATGAGATAGAGAAGGTGGCTAGAATTGGTGAAGGACTACGATGTAGATATCCAGTACCACCCTGGAAAAGCAAACGTGGTCGCAAACGCTTTGAGTAGAAAGACGGTCTAATCTTTGGCCCTTATTACGAGGGAAGTAAGGGTACGAAGAGAATTCAAGCGAGCCAACATAGCTGCTTCCTACGTTGCCGGAGTTTGTTTCCTATCACACCATTCGCCATCTTCCATTAGTATTTCACAATTAATTTACCAATAATTCAATAAATGTGAAATACGTCTCTAGAACAGCCTAGGATACCTTAATCGGGGCTGAAAACAGGTCCGGAAGGGTCGAAACAGTGGAAACCGGGCTGAAAATAGGTGAGCCGAGCCGAACAGCCGCTGGAGGAAGCTCGAGCCGTTTGCGACGAGCCGAGCAGAGGGACACCTGCGCTGCTGTGTGACACGTGGCAGAAGCAGAGCGAGCCACGTCATGCGATAGTGTCGGGTCGAAGCGCGGGTCGCGGTCTACAGAAGTCTACTGGGCCAAGACTAATCGTTGGGCCTTGGCTTACTGGGCTGGGCCGAAAGGGTTTGGGTTGCAGGCCGGTTTAATTGGACCTTGGGTCTGGTCTCTGGTTGGTTCAACTGAACCGTAGCCTTTGGGCTGGTTTGAGTTTTTTTGGGCCGCCGTAGTTGGGCTGGGCTGAAGGCAGAGGCGGAGGGAATGGGTCGGGCTGGCGCACTCGGGTCTTGGGTTCGGGTTGACCCGGATTCGTGGATCTCATCTTCCTTACCCGACTTCGGCCGATTTTCTGGCGCGTTTTCTCTCTCCTTCCCTCGGCGTTCCGTTGCCGATTTCAGTCCTCTTTCTTCCTTTTCCTCTTTGTTTGCCGTCCTTATTTCCTTTTTCGAAGTTTTGCGGCCTAAGAGTTCCTAAACACCACAGATCTACGAACATTTAGAAAACCCAGATTTTCCGACCTCGGTTACCAACGACGACGCTTACGAAAAGGCACAAAACGTACCTTGAGTTATTGTGCTTTCGTTAGGGATCCTTCTCGTGGTGGTGACTGATCGTTTGGTGTTGGTTTTCAGATGGTTTGGGACTCGTCGGAGAAATTGGAAGCTCGCCGACGTTAATCCGAAATCTCTCTCTCTCTCGTATTTTCTTTCTCTTTCCCTGTTTGCAGGTACTCTGATGGGTTCTGGGAGTCGTGGGCTGAAGGCTGAGCGAGGTGTGGCTGCCGTTTCGCGTGGGATCCGCGAAACTCGGCGGTCGCCGGAAAACTCGCGAGTTTTCTGGCGACTGAATTTTTTTTTTTTTCCGGGTCGTTACAGTAACGATCTAGATAAGTAAAAATATAGGATTTACAGACTTAATCAACTTAAACGCGATTATAGATTATTACCCGCTCATTTAATACAACATCTATACAATTTACAATGTATTATTGCATAGAAACCAGCCCCCAATAATTATAACTTCACGAATTCCGATTAATATTGAAAAACAAACGCAAACCATAAATGAAAGAATAGGAACAGCCATCTTTTACATCTCTATAAGAAAGAAAAAGAAAATGAAGGAAATGTCACAAGAAAATGGAAAGAAAGATGGATGGCTATGGGTGTTGTTGTTGGCCGGCGAAGAAAGAAGAAAAAGTGAAGTCTAAATTTGCGAAGAGAGAAGAGTACATAGAGAATCTGAAACTTCATAACTCGAAACATTATGTTTCTTCGTGCGACCCATTTGTGATGGTGAACCCTCCAAACACACAGATGTAGCCACTACACTTGTTGTTCTTCAATTTTAGTATATATTTATGTTGTGTTACTTCTTATTCTTTTCTTTCTCGTGCTTGCTCGGTATCCCAGCCACGTGATCGAGACCCTAATGAGCATTTTTTAGAAATTCCACCATGATTTTTGTCTCGTTCAATGTGGTTGGCCGCTTTCTCTTTAATAGCTATTTTGTTTTGCTTCAATGGAAGATTTAGTTACCATTCGACCTTATTTTCAATTCAATAAAATCCAATTTTTTTCAATTTCAAACTCATTTTTGGATATAAATTCATTTTTTCTTGAAATCTTTTATGAAGAGATAAATGATTAAATCCTTTTAAGAAAAAAAGATTTTTGATCGAAATATTAATAATTTCGAAGGATCCCTTATGTATTAAGGATTAATAGAACGAATCGTACTTTTACCACTGAACTATATTTGCTACAATGCAATTATTGTATATAAATTGACCTTTTGTCGAAGACGAAAATAAGTTTGGAGTAATAAATAATAAAAAGATAAGAATCATGAAAATTCAAATGTTCGATTTTCGCACAAGGTCGAAAAATTCTTTTGAATTGAAATAAAATAATGTCGATTATCTGAGATCTTAGTGACATTTTGAAGATGAAATCTAACCATAGGATTGATGAATAAATATTGAAATTGAAAAAGACCATTGAATATGTTTAGTATGATGCTTATAAGATGAAAAAACAACACCCAATAAGAATAAGAACATAATATAATGTGACCCATTTTTGTAAGGTGTGGGCTTTGCTTATTTCGCCTTGCATGAACAATCCTGGATTGAAGTTCCCTACATAAATGAACAAACTTATGTTATGAAACATGCTAGAAACTACGACTCTTCACAATGATTTGATATTATTCACTTTGAGCATAAACTCTCATAACTTTATTTTTAATTTTTTTAAAAAATGTCTCGTACCAATAGAGATGTATTAATTACCTATAAACCCATAATCATTCTCTTAATTAGCGAATTTGAGACTCCCTCCCCACAATCCTCAAAGGCTCTAAAGTACTAAAAATTGAACCAATTGACTATTGAGTTCAATTCAAAGATTTTGTTTGAGGGGAGAGGTTTGACTTCTCTCCTCTATGTTAGAAATCACAAGTCTCCACCATGATATGATATTGTCCACTTTAAGCATAAATTTTGATGGTTTACCCAAAAAGCCACATACCAATGGAGACGTATTTCTTATTTATAAACTCAAGATCATCCACTTAATTAGTCAATGTTGGACTCCTAAATATGACTACACGTATATACCTCTTTGGGTTGAGTAGCTGCATCCAGCGCGAAGGGCGTTTTGAACGCCAAGCACGGTGGCTTTGTTGTAGAACAAGAAGTTATCGAACGTGTGATCAAGACAGTTAAGTAGAAGTTGTGTTTCAATGAGGCATGGTCCATTGCAAAACAAATTTGTAGCCTCGAGAGGGACATTGAAATTCCCACTTGGGTTCAACCTATATGCACTTTCACACCCATTGTATATCTATACAACAAAAGGCATACAAATCAGTGAAGGAGTGTGCATAAGTGAAACTCATCAAACAAAACCAAAGGAGAGAGAGAGAGAGAGAGATAAGAACACACAAGGTTGTTGTCAAAACATTGGAAGGCTTGGGTCACCCCTTGTCCTTCAAACTCCTCACCACAAACTGTCACAAGAACAACAACCAAATGGATCATTATATCGGCGAGAACTAACCATATTCGAATCGAATCGGAACGAGAGGAAGACCTGAGGAAAAGTAGAGGGCGACGACGAGAAGGAGAAGGATGGGAAGTGGGGAAGCCATTGGAGTTGTGAGAAAACTAAGAATTGTGACATTATATAGTTAAGTGAATAGAAGAAGAATGGGAGATGGGAGTTGGGAATTAGGCCAACGCAAGATGTGGAAAAAGGGAATGGTAGTTTTTGTGTTGTGGATAAAAGCATACACATAATTGTGAGTTTAGGCCAACAACTTTGTATTCAAATAAAGTTGGTCCACTAAAATAAGCTATGGATACACCAAATAATTCAATTATTTATATTTTTTTTACTTGGACCGTATTTAATTGTGTTTTGTTTTATGACAATGTTGAACTATATTAATATGCTATCATTTTTACTTGTTGCTTAATTGAATTGGTTTATTTTTTAAAATAATTATAGATTGATTTGTGTTTGTGAACTTTTAATATCTTTTATTTAAGATTACATCTGAATAATTATAAATTGGGGATAAATAATTTATTTTTTTAAAAACAATTTTTTAACTATCCAACAACCGAATCCAACCTGAAAAGAGAGGGATGGGTTGGATTGGGTTGTGAAAATTTTCGAGTTGGGTTGGGTTACCAATCCAACCAACCCGAACTTTTGGGTTGGGTCAAGAAAATCACCCAACCCAACCCGGACAATGTAAACACACCTACACACCTAGTATGACAAGATGTGAATTGGAAATATTTAGGGGGAAATCAAAATTTACTATTTAATTTTTTATTAGAAAAATTAAAACTTAAATAAGAAAATTAATACCATTAAATTTAAAATTAATGAAAAAGTAAAATGAATCTGGAGCGCCAAAACCCTAAACCCAGGAGAGTAAGAGGGCATGGCGGTTCGTTGTGAAAATCTGTGATTCTTAATTCAATTGAAATCGAAATATGTCCGCTTTTGCTCTCGGAAAACGATCGTGCAATCGAGTTTATGCCCTCTTCCGCAATTCCAATCACAGAGGCGTATTAATCTCCAGGCATCGGCTATTTACTGAGCTCGAATGTTCATCAGCTACACCTCAAAATTATGTCCTGTTCAATTGTGGGGTTTCTGATTATAAGAACATTTCTAGGTTCCCCTTTAGCACGTTGCGCTTGTTTTCAACGCAGGTTGCGATTGAGCCCTCAACAGCCGATGGGCTTACAGTCGAAGGAATTATTGGGAATCGATGGACGATTCTTGAGGAGAGCGAGAGCGATTGGAGGAGTCATGCTGCCGCAATTGCCCAATCCATTCATCTAATCAAGAAGCGTTTACAGGTTTTTACTTGATCTCCCAATCAGAATTTATCAACTATTTCTGCTTTTCAGTCGGTTGATGTTTTTTTAAATGCTTACTGCATTTCATAACATTTACCTTCTAGTTTATAAAAGATTGGAATGGTTATAAAATGACTTTTTTAGCTTTCAGAACTTGGGTTGGAATAAAATGCGGGAAGTAGTGCTTATAATTTATATTTTCAAAAACATAAAATGAAAGTTTGTTATGAAACGGGCCTCAAAGTTTTGATTATCATTTTGTAATGGCTGTGAATCTTTGGCGATGGCAGTGGAAGAAGCTGATGATGAGATTGGAATTGTTATCTGTGGAGTTGAATAAGCCTGATCTATGGGATGATCCTGCACATGCAGGGAAGATAAGTAGGGAGCATGGCTCTATTATGGGTAAGATTAAAGAGATAAAGGCATTTGAGAGAGAATTGCTTGAGCACATCGACATGATAAAGCTTGCCAGAGGAGAAAATGATGCAGAGTTGGAATCGGTGGGCTCTAACTTCGTCTTCTAGGCATGAATTCTTTCTTTTTGTTTTGTTTTTTCTCTTTTGAAGGTGTTGAGTTTTGTGCATCCATTCTTCTCAGTATGTTATGTAATTATCTAGTTAATGTCTTTTCATAATCAAGAACAGAGTAAATAAGAATATCCTGAACTTGATATTTTTATAGTGAGAGAAAGATTTATCTTATATGCTCTGGTGGTAACAACCCTAGATGTTTGGTGATCAGAGTTCTGGGTTCAAACTTCCAAGCCGAAAACTTATTAACTTAAAATCTTGTTGCCTCCTGGAGCTGTAATTGGAGTGATTGAGTCTCCTTGAGAATTAGAGGGTGCGTCCTGAGAATAATGAGAATAATGCAAACACCAATGCTCTGATTACTAGAAACTGGTGGGAAATATAGAGTTTTCCATTTTGGTTTATATTTATCGAGAGTTCTAGGTTTGACAGAGATTGCTGTTATTATTGCTTCGTATTATTCCTTTCCCTTTAACAAACACTTCGTGCAAGTCTGAAGCTGTCATCTGTTCTCGGTGAGATAAATATCTTCATTTGAATTTAGACCAAATTTTTTAGAGAGTAGACAGATTTTTCTTTTCTTTTAATCCTGTAATATGCACGGCCTTTTACAGGAGTCGCTAAATGCTCTACTGAGTATGAGAAGAAATTCAAAAGAGAAAGAGCTTGAAGCTTTGTTAGCTGGGGAGAACGATTCTTGCTCTTGTTATATTGAGGTCAGCTTAATTTTGTGCTGCTAATATTTGGTTCTTGTGTGAATTTTCTCATATGTAGCATTACTTTGTTCATTGCCGGATTAAAGTTTTGAAAAATGTTAACAGTGAATAATATTGTTGCCTATTTCTTTTTCTAGGTAATCTATATTTATTTTATTATATTGCTGGAACATTATTTCCTTATTTGTAAACGAGGATTTCTTTGATTTAAGAACCCCTTTCTTCTCATAATAATGTACAGAAAATGTCATCTCTCTTGATATTTCATATATGGTATCAAAGCAGAAAATCCTAATTTTTAGAAACCCTAACCCAAGCTGCGCTGCTGACATCTTTGTCGCTGCTGCCAATTGTGTGTGTTTACCTAGTGCTGCCTACTGACAAAGCTGTCTACCCTTGGCATCTTGACCTCACATTACACATCACACACAATACCTCGAGTTCGCGGTCTCTGACTGCCGCTGCTGTCTTCAACCTCCGCTGCTGCCTTTGATGCTGACCGCCATAATCTGTGACCATCAACCGTCGCTGTCTGCATTGTTGGTAATCTGCGCCACTGCCATTGCTCAGGCTATGTATCGTGCTGACTTGCCCTAGTTTTTGGCTCTCAGTCATTTTTTTCTTGCTATTTTCTTTTGTGGACTTGGCTTCTATTTTTTTGCCCAGCCTTGAAGCCTATTGATTTTAGCAATAATGTTGGGAAATAAGTTTTCAGTTGCTAAAGTCTCAAATAAATCGCATCCATTCCAACAGTCCTACCATCCAAATTATATCCATTCAACTTAATGGAGATAACTTTATTCATTGGTCCCGAAGTGTTCGAATGCATGTTTGTAGACAAGGGAAGATTGACTACCTTATTGGAGATAAAATAGTGCCTGCCAAAGATGGTCATTCATGTGTTGTGGGATGCTTAAAACTCCATGTTTATGACTTGGCGTGTTAATTCCATGGTAGAAGTTATCAGTTGTAACCATTGTTACTATACTGCAAGCAAACTATGGGATAGTGTGACTTAGATGTATTTAGATTTGGAAAATCAGTCGCAAGTATTTGAGTTGAATCTCAAATTGGGTGACATACGATGGAGGTAACCCAATTACACGGTATTTTCACTCTCTAAAGTCCCTGAAGAGGATTTGATAAGACCTCGATCTGTTTGATACGTGTTAATGGAAGTTTATGGAGAATAAAAAACACCACACAAAAATAATGGAGGATGGTTATATTTACAAATTTCTGGCCGACCTCAATGTTGAATTTGATGAGGTTAGAGGCGGAATACTTGGTAAAATTAACCTCCCAACTATTACAATAAAGTGCATTGGAAACAATCGCCAGAATGTTATGATAGGAAGAAACTCATCGATTCAATAGAAAGTTCAGCTTTGGTGGTTAAAGCTACCACATACAAGGCTTCTGATCAATCAAACAAGACCCATGAAAAGCCTCGTGTCTAATGTGACTGCTGTAACAAACCTTGGCATACTCGTGATATGTGGTGGAAACTTCACAGAAAACCGTAAAATAGGAAGAGTAATAAGCAAAGTGAGAAGAACACCGATCTCATGTTGATGTTGTTGAACCCTTTCAACAAAGAACAAGTTGATCAAATCTTGAAACTGTTAAAGTCCACTTCATCATCTGATAATTCTAGTGTCTCGTTGGCACAAACAGGCTATTATCCTCAAACTCCCTCTTGTCTCAACTCATCTTGTGGGATTCAAGATTCTGGAACCTTTGATCATATGACTATTTCCTCCAAACTTGTATTGTAATGGAAAATTTTGAATTGTCGAAGGTAGTTTCACTTTTATTGTGGGAAAAGGAACCATTAGATTACCTCACACATTACTTTACATTCTATTTTTCATGTTCCTAAATTAGCCTTTTATTTGTTATCTGTGAGTAAAATCTCTAAGGATGTATTTGTCGTGTTACCTTTTTGATTCCCATTACATCTTTTAAGATCAGGACTTGGGGGAGATGATTAGGTGTGCTAGAAGACTCGGTGGTCTCTACTACTTCGATGCTTCTCCATCTAGTCATAAAAAAGCTCAGAGCTTGAGTAGTATTAGTTCTACTTCTGTTAAAGAAACTATAATGCTTTGGCATCGTAGACTTAAATATCCCAGTTTTTCATACCTAGTATTTGTTCCCAAATTTAGTTTAAAGGAATTGATTGTTCAGTTTTTCATTTTGGAAGTTGTATCTCTGCAAATAAATCACCGATCCACATTTTTTTGCCACTTACAAGGCTTCCTCACCTTCTTACTTAACTCATAGTGATATTTGAGGACCTCTAAAGTTTTGACTCATAGTGATGATCACACCTATTTAACTTAGATTTATTTATTAACAAAAAAGTCTAGGGTGAATGATATTTTTATGTATTTTTACAGCATGATTGAAACTTAGTTTCAAACTAAAATTAGCATTCTGCACTCTGATAATGACGATGCATATTTCAATGAGTACTTAATTGATTTTTGCAAGTTAGAGGATTTTCATCCATTTACGTGTCAAGACACTCCCCAACAAATTGGTATTACTGAATTACATAATTGACTTTTACTCGAGTCGCTTGTGTTCTTATGTTCTCTATGCATGTTCCTCTTTCTTTGTGGTGAGAAACTATTCTCATGGTTGTATACCTTGTATGCCTACAAAATTTTTGAAATTTAAAACCCTTGGATCACTTAAAGACCTTTTCCCCCATTGTCTTCTCGTTTTCTGACTTATCGATCAAAGTTTTTGTATGTACTGCTGATGTTCACCTTCCTAATTTTTTTCGGTCTAAACTAGATTCTCGAACTGTTAAATGCATCTTTTTAGATTGTGTCTCCCACAAGAAAGTTTATAAATGTTTTGACCCTTTGACCAAAATGTACTTTGAAAGTTTGGATGTCTTCTGTTTTGGAAATTCAATCTTTTTTTGGAAAAAAATTCTCTTCGAGGGGAGAAGATACTGAACTTAGAAGATAAGTTCAGTAATTCTTCTCCTCTTCCTAATATCATAGCCTCAAGGTTAACCGTTCTAGTTCTTTAATGCCAAGTTTGAGAAACTCTTTTATAGGGAGAGAAACATTTCAAAATGATCACAAAAACAATCAAATACTCCAATGAATGACTCTAAGGACCCATGTACTGGATTTCCATTTCTTCATCTTTCCATAGATTTTTTAATCTAATATACTTGGTCTTGATATTCCAATAGCCCATAGGAAAGGTACCCAAGATTGTACCAAATATTCTATAGCAAACTATCTTTTTTACTATAGGTTGTGCAATAGTCATAGAGCTTTTTTTACCTTTAGGATAGATAACCAATATGTCTGTTCCATGGAATATGCAAGAGGGTCTAGATGATTCGAATTGGAAGTTCGTAGTTATTGAAGAGATGAATGCTCTTAACCAAATCCCACACGGGACACATAGTAGAATTACTAGAGTATAAGAAAACAGTATGATGCAAATGGGTGTGACTATAAAGTACAAAGCTGAAGTTCTGTTAATTCTACTATGGAATTGATTATCAAAAAAACGTTTGCTCCTGCTGCCAAAATTAACTTCAATAGAGTTCTGTTATCTATTGCTGTCAATGCAGATTAACAAAGTCTGTAGGTTAAAGAAATCTCTATACATCCTTAAACAGTCTCCTATAGCACGTAGTTAGAACATATTGGAAAAGCAGTCATGAGCTATAGATTTCTTCGAAGTCAAGCAAATCATACTATTTTTTATGAACATACTAAAAATGACAAGATTTCTATTTTAATAGTATATGTTGATGACATTATTCTTACAGAGAATAACGAGGCATGATTGAACCTTGAGGGAAAAACTGGCTAATGAACTCCAAATCAAAGACTTCGGAATCTTGAAGTATTTCGTAGGTTGAAAGATGAAATTCTTGTCAATCAAGGGAAGTATATCAATGATTTACTTGAAGAAACAAGGTTACTTGGATGCAAAACAACATAAACTCCCATAGATAGAAAAATATCAACAACTTATGAGAAGGATCATTTACTTGTCTCACACACTAACTTACATTGCTTTAGTAGTTAGCATGGTAAGTCTATTTATGCATGCTCCCAGACCAACTCATTTTGAAGCCATGATATAATCCTAAGATACTTCAAAGGTACTCTAGGAAAATGTATACTGCTTAAGAAGCATACTATTTGCATATTGAAGTTTATAATGATGCTGACTGGCAAGCAACACCACATGAAAATCTATTCAGGTTACACTGCTCTTTTGTTGAAGGGAATCTAGTTATCTGGCGAAGCAAAAAATAAAATGTAGTAGCCAAAAGTAGTATTAAACTTGAGTTTAGGGCCCCGGTCCATGGAATTTGTGAGGGTATATGGATAAAAAGACTATTGGAAGAATTGAAATTCTCTTGAAAGACACCAAAGCATATTTATTTTGACAACAAGGCAGAAATTTACATTGCCTGTAATCCGATCTTTCATGATAGGACAAAACATATCGAGGTTGATAAACATTTTATAAAGGAGAAGATTGATGCATGAGTAATATGCTATTCCATACCTTATTATGACAGATCAAATTGGTGATGTACTTACAAAGGGGCTCCCAAAGTTACAATTTGATAAAATGATCGACAAGCTGGCAATGGACGATAACTTCAAACCAGCTCGAGGGGGAATGCTGGTTATTTTCATTTTTAGTGAATCAGTATTTATAGTATTATATTTCTGGAATATTATTTCCTTATTTTAAATGAGTGTTTCTTCTATTTTAGAACCGTTCTTCTCATAATAATATACAGAAAAGATTCTCTCTTGTTATTTCACATAAAAATAGAGGTACAGGCAGCAACCTTTTGAATATTTGTTGATCGAACAGGTACAAGCTGGAGCTGGCGGTACTGAGAGCATGGACTGGGCATCAATGGTCATGCAGATGTACATAATGTGGGCTGAACGGCACGGTTTCAAGGTTACTGTTATGGAAGAAATGCCGGGTGAGATTGCAGGAATCAAGGTTCACTCTCTGCTAACTTCATTTGTCCATTTCTTCATTATGGCATCTTACAAAAATGAGTATGAGCCTTAAATGTTCCTGGTAGCTGCTAATATAGTGTTTAACAGTTGAAGATTCTTATATCTTAGGTCTATTAATCATAAATTGGCCAAAATAGATTCAAGCTCTGGCTTTGACAAATTATTCTGTTATTCCAGCGAGCGACAATAAAATTAGATGGCGAATATGCTTTTGGATATGCTAAAGCGGAAGTGGGCGTTCACAGATTGGTTCGCATCTCTCCGTTTGACAGTAACAAGCGACGACATACTTCATTTGCTGCTGTAGCTGTCATTCCAATCACAGGTGATACTTCGACTCATGTACAAATCAATGAATCAGATCTTCGAATTGAGCGTTTCCGATCTGGAGGAGCTGGTGGTCAGAGCGTTAACACCACTGATAGTGCCGTGAGGATAGTCCATATACCCACAGGGATTACAGCAACTTGTCAAAATGAAAGGTAAAGAAAGACTAAAGCTAGTTCACATGATGAATAAAACTACTGTTGGATCATTGCTTATTGGAATGGGAAATAACACAGATCGCAACATCAAAACAAGGCCTCAGCTATGGCGGTACTTCAATCTCGATTAAATCAGCTTGAGATGGCACGGCAAGCTCAGATGAATGCACAGCACACGCAGAGTTTATCTGATATCACTTGGGGAAACCAAATTCGTAGTTATGTGCTTCATGTGAGTTGTTTTTAGCATGGTGCAATTTGATTTCACCTCTAGTGTTTTGTTTATGAATTATTCTTCAGTCATTACTAAATACCAATTGCTTGATTTTTTCAGCCTTATCAAATGGTAAAAGATCTTCGTACCAATTATGAGGTTTCGGATCCTGACTCGGTTCTTGAGGGAGATCTTGACAGCTTTATTTTGAACTATTTGTCGACATCCTTGGACAAGGATTGAGATGGACCATGATGTTGTACTACAATTGACAGATATCTAGCATCTGAATTTTATTAAACTATAGTTTAGAGCATAACGTTGATTATGTGTATAATAGATTCTTGAACATTTTGAACTTTTCAAAGTGTCTAATTAGACAGACATTTAGATAACTTTGGCAGAAAATTCAAGATAGATGATAAGTTTTGATGGGAAATTTATAGATTAAACAGTGTATTTGAAAGTGAGTAATAATTGTTGTGTAGTTGTTGAAGTAGATGATCCACAACAAAAGAAAGGGTTGGCGGCTTTTGTTATCTTTCTTTATTTTTGTTGGTTGTTGTTCACCAACGCCAGTTTAACATCCTATAATTATTAGTTTCGTTCACGTGCATTTCATCTTACATCCCTTGCATCTAATTTAACAAATTGTGTTCCAGCCTTTGCTTTGTCCTCCAAATGCATATATATATACACGAGTATTTATATTATTACAAGGAGCTAGCCTATGTCGATATCTCGACTTCTGGTGATATCCCAAGTGAGCTAGCCTATGTCGATGAATTGATATCTCGACTTCTCGTGATATCCCAAGTGGGTATCTATTTGTTTCTACATTTGTATAATGTCATCCTGTTTTTTTTTTCAATAATAAAATTTGTTTATATATATACCCGGCAATATATACACCTAGTTTATTGTTAGGATCGCACAACTCAAACAATCGAACTAGGTGAAGAACATTAAGAACAAAAGAGAGAAGATCCAATCAATTTAACAATTCTCCTACTTGGAGAATGACCCAATCAATCTAAAATTCGTTCATAAAAGATTCTTCTCATCATCAATATCTTCCCAACATTTGTAAGAGCGGCAAAAGATCAAGACTTTGCAAAACCTCAATTTCTCAATGCACCTTTTATTTTCTCAAAACACATATCACATTCTTTCACATACATGCAGATGAAATGGTATCATCTTCTTATGTAATTTGTCTTTGAATGATAAACCAGTTTTATCACCAACTATATGACACTTATCTTGTCTCAACCATCACTTGGTTAATTGGGTGCCACTTCTATCTATCTGCATGTAGGGATCACAACCTATTGTCTTCAAAGTATGATTGACTCTCCCATTTAAACCAGTTATTGTCCTTGATGCCTTTCTCAGGGAGCACAATCACATCGTGAATTGTGACATCTCTCCTACTTAATCTCGACATCGTGGAGGTACGTGGTTCCTAACAATTAGCAGCCAATCCAACATTCGGATCATCATCGAAAACAAAAAGCAAAACCATGAGAGTTTATACTCAAAGTAGACAATATCATACCATTGTAGAGATCCGTGGTTCCTAACACTCGGAGGCGTAATCAAAGTGACTCAAGTGTGGAACAAACAGTGTATTTTGTTCGAAGGATCTAGAGAAGGGGTCGAGCCTTAATTAAGGGGAGGCTGTTCGAGGGCTCCAAAGAAAAATGCCTCAAGGTAGGCTCTATAGTGTACTTGTTTGAGGGGCGAATTGTTGAGAATTATTGAGGGAAGTAGTCTCACATTTGTTAATTAAGGGGAAGATTTGTTTATGTTAATGGCTAAGTTAGTGGCTAATCGAAACAAATACCATGTTAGGAATCTCTATTGTTGAGGATTATTGGGAGAAGAAGTGGATAATTAAGGGGAAGATCATGAGTTTATAAGTAAGGAACACTAACTCCAATGAAATGAGACCTTTTGGAGAAACCAAAAGTAAAAGCATGAAAGATTATGGATAAAGTGGACAATATCATTCCATTGTGGAGGTTTTTGGTTCCTTATTCTAACTAACGTGCTTGAAATAAACGTGCCTCAGAATGAATACGAAAGTTACGCACTACTTATGGGCTATCCCATTGGCGAACGTTCTTTTGGTCTTTGAGACTCGCATCATAAGCACGACAAACTGCTCAATGGCTGTGGGCTATCCCACCAGGCACCTACCATCTCAAACTTAGCTTGGGACTCACTAAACAAATCATGGTAAACCTAGCATCCGCATATCCTCGCTTGAGCTAAACAAGGCTATCTTAGCTTCAATAGTCGAATAGATTAATCAAAATATTTCCTTGTCGTGGCCATATCCTTACTAAAGAAAAGTCTAGAAGCTTATAACACAGACCTTTCACTTGTTGTGTAATGACCCGAAATTTTCTACTTGATTCAAGATCGCTACTGCATACATATCATGAACACTGAATGCGAAAAGACTTCATTTAAATTCCATAAAACGTAACCTTTGTCTTAAAACACAGTCATGGACTTACGTGTTTCGAAAACACCTTTAAAACGACACAACAAAAGGCTAAATAAAATAAATAAACATTTAAATTAAAAACATCATATTCTAGCCTAAGTCTAAGAAAATAAATACCACTACCCTATGCATGTGCCATGGTCTCGAATTGCGATTTCATCGTCAGCCGTACAGGAATGTCTTGCCTTAACCTGAAAAAATGTAGTAGCACATGGCTTGAGTATTTAAAGAAAAACTAAGTAAGTGACCCCACTATTGAGTTAAAGGCAAGAACATGCGAATGCAATGATGAGACCTATCCTTTCAATCTATTTTCCTACGGTACTGTCCTAACGAGTAACTTGCATGTGTACCATATACTCTACACACAGCCCATACGTGCGAGTATGGACTCACTTGTCAGTTCGCACACCGCTGGGCAACTTTCCTTGTCAGGCGAGTATACTTTGGGAGCTCCTTGGGCCAGACACCCGTTAGAACTAGTAACCGCCACGACAACATTATGTAAAACAAAATGATCGTACCCCTGCCTGCAGCATTATGTAAAACATAATGATCGTACCCCTGCTGGTAGCATTTTGTAAAACATAATGATCGTATCCCTGCCCGTCGTGATGAAATATGGGTATCCCCCAATGGATGAGCACACATAATGCATGAAGTCCCAATATTTTTCTATTTTCGACATTATTAAATATAACCTCGCTATTGTTTTACATTCATATCATATTTTTTCTCATTTTGTCCGTTCTCATATCATGCATAATTCTAACGGGGTTATATTTGATTTCATTTATCGTGATATCGTGTCATTCATAACATGCTGTATACATCCAATTTAGAAAAAATAACATAACGCTCCATGCTTTTAACATGTCATTTCATAACGTGCAATTCATACAATAATTACCTCAATGGTCACACAAAACAATCTAAACATAACATATCAGATCACAATATATCGTATCATAAACATGTCATATCGTAAACACTTTGTGGTCATATCGTTCCCTAACTTATCATAGCCTTAACGTTCTTATACCTATCACAGTCATATCGTTACGTGAACGTACCTTAGTCATATCATCACAGGAACGTATCCTAACGCTATCGTTCTATCAATCTATCACAAACCTATCCCTTTCTACCCATAACCTAACCGTATTCTTTCATCAATCTCTCCTACCCATAGCACTCCGGTATGTAGCCTAACCTTAACGTTTCATGAACGTATCTTACTCCTGTCGTTACATTTCGTTTTGTGCATCTTTCTAGTATCCTATCTCAAACATATCATGGAAACATCGTACCGTAATTATTATCGTACAATTCACATATTATAACATATACATAACATATAAGAAGCATATCGATCCACATACAATTCACACATATCAATATATATGACACGTGTAGACCACGGGACACGTGTCAACATCAAATATAATCATGCCGATAGTAAGGCCACTTACCTGATTAGCTTAGGCTGATGTCCCGACGTTATCCTTAATGAAAGTCGATTGAAATCCAAGTCAACCTATGTGAGCCCATGACATCAGTTTCAAGTTTGAATTTCTACAAAATTGTTTCTCTAATTTATATTGGTCCATGTGTTATACTTCATGCGAACGTTAGAGTCTTTGCATGAGTTAAGTCTTGAAATATTTATATATGTTTGTTATAGTATTATTTTCATACAAACCATTTAATACCTTTAATATTTTTCACATATTCTATTTTCTTTTACTGTGTTTAATATCCTTTAACATTTTTATTGTGTTTCCCTTTTTTTTTCTTCTTTTTAATTATATTCGATCTTCCCTATCTGTCTCTTGCTGTGTTTCCCCTTCTTAGTAGTATTATGTGATTCTTTTCTTTCCTTTGATTTTGTTAGCCTTGTTTCTGTATTTCATTTATCTTTCTTTTGTCCGGTTAATAGTTATATTCTTAGTTTTTAATTTAATCCATTCATTCGTTTATTCTTTTACTATAATTCATATAAGATTATTGACAACTTAAATAATTGCAACAATTCACCCGATCTAAAATATCATTGGCTGTGATTTCCTAAAAATGAAATTGGTATATAAAAAAAAAAATTTAATATATACCTTAGGAAACTGACGAGATCTCTCTGTGCGAACTCTCTTCCAGTAAATGTGCGTCTAGCTTTTCTCAAATCTGACATTTTTGTTTTCTATTTCATTTTGGAGGGACTTGAGATTCTGGCGTAAGAATTGGTTTGAGAAGAGATGATGAGAAATGTGCTGTTACATCATATACCTCTCACACATACTTTCGTCCTCGAAAGTGTTTTAATCTTGGAATTACTCGGGTCCTTATTCTTCTAAGAGTTCTTAGTTAAGTCTTGAAGTACCACTAATGAAAAATTCTTAACATGTACACTCTCATTCGTATGGATCATAAACATTTCTTTACATGCATAAATATTTCTTAAAATCTTTCATAAATTCTTAACAAGTACGCCCTTATCCATATAGATCATAAAAACCTTGATTTCTTTACATGCATAAGTCTTTCATAAGCATCTAGTTATTAAGAATAAAAACTATGGAAAATGATGGAAAAGTTTGTAGATACTACCCAAAGGGAGGTGTGAAGTGAGCAGCACATCGTACCGCTTTCCAAGATCCTTCTACATCCTTGAAGGTTGTCCTATTTTATTGTAACTAGATGTTCCAAATGATATAAAAGAATGTTGCAAGTTAGATAAGTTTACTTCTATTTTGAAAGGGTTTTATAAGGCAATATCTCATCAAGTTTTGACAACTTTGCTGGGAGCCAAACTGACACCAAATTTTTGAAAAATCTCCTCAAAACCTTTGTAGCAAAGAGATATCTCCATGAAACGTGATCCTTGTCTTCTAACCAACGTCCTTGGCAAGAAACGAACTGTGAGTTTCAGAAACTAAGGATGAAGATTGGTGGACAAAAACCATTGTATTAATCCTCCTCAAGGAACCAATTTGCAATAATCTGATGCTAAAGTCTCTAGTAAAGGAAATATTTTAATTAGCGCCAACATTCATCTGTTCATTTTGTTAACATTTTATTTATTTGAAGTGCATGACAACTCATGCCTTTCATATATGCTGTATTTCCAATTCCATAATATATAAGTTTATTAATGTTCGATTTCGCATTAGAATATTAGTGAGAATACTACTATCCTTATGTCTGTTTTCTGATGACATTGGTTGTTATCAATTGTCGGAGAGAATACTACTATCCTTATATCTTTTCCTCTTAATTTATATCCCAAAGTTGTCCTAATCTCCTTAAGATCTTCCATACTCATCCCTAATATCGTATGAGTCTCATATAAATTTTTGTAGTGTTTTGAGTCTTTCAAGGTCTTGAAATCATCTTAGAATTCTCATAATGGTATTTTGGTCATTTACCACCCCAAATCTTGGATTAATTCCTCAACATAATAGACTTGTAACTTTGTATAATCCCTTCATACCATGACATAAGACTCCTCATCAACTTTCATGCTATTTAGAAATCACTTTGGTCATAAGCTAGTAGTACATAATTATAGGGGCATTTTAGTCATTTTACACATACCCTTGGTTTAGCCCATTATCATATTCTAATGATCACCAAAATTTCATAAATAACCTTATCGCGTTATATTGATTCTTCTCATAAATTTCATGAGCAACAGAACTCATTTCGTAGGCTTGTGGCTCAGACGCTTCATTGACATCAATGTTCAGGTAGACACTAAGGTTGGCAAACTTACTCAATTTTAATCTCAAGATCCTCATTTTTTTTTTCATCATGATTTCATCAACTGATCAATAGTTTTACTAGTTTCCCACATGGCAAACGTACCGTAATTATTATCATACAATTCACATATTATAACATATACATAGCATATAAGAAGCATATCGATCCACAAACAATTCACACATATCAATATATATGACACGTGCAGAACCACAGGGCACGTGTCAACATCAAATATAACCATGCTATAGTAAGGCCACTTACCTGATTAGCTTAGGCTGATGTCCCGACGTTATCCTTAATGAAAGTCCATTGAAATCCAAGTCAACCTATGTGAGCCCATGACATCAGTTTCAAGTTTGAACTTCTACAAAATTGTTTCTCTAATTTATATTGGTCCATGTGTTATACTTCATGCGAACGCTAGAGTCCTTGCATGAGTTAAGTCTTGAAATATTTATATATGTTTGTTATAGTATTATTTTCATACAAACCATTTAATACCTTTAATATTTTCCACATATTCTATTTTCTCTTACTGTGTTTAATATCCTTTAACATTTTTATTGTGTTTCCTTTTTTTTTTCTTCTTTTTAATTATATTTACCGTCTTCCCTATCTGTCTCTTGATGTGTTTCCCCTTCTTAGTAGTATTATGTGATTCTTTTCTTTCCTTTGATTTTGTTAGCCTTGTTTTTGTATTTCATTTATCTTTCTTTCATCCACTTAACAGTTATATTCTTCGTTTTTAATTTAATTCATTCATTCCTTTATTCTTTTACTATAATTCATATAAGATTATTGACAACCTAAATAATTGCAACAATTCACATGATCTAAATTATAATGGGCTGTGATTTTCTAAAAATGAAAGAAAGATTTAATATATACCTTAGGAAACTGACGAGATCTCTTTTGCCATCTCTCTACTAGTCAATGTGCGTCGTCTTTTCTCAAATATGACAATTTTCTTTTTTGTTTCATTTTGCAGAGATTTTGGGGTAAGAATTGGTTTGAGGAGAGAGGATGAGAAAGGATGAGAAAGGATGAGAAAGGATGAGAGATCAGTGGAGAGGAGTGGGAGAGGGTTGTTTTTTTTTTTTTTTTTTTTTTTATTTATTTATTATTATTTTTTTTAAAAAAGGTAATTCTTTTTTTTTATTTGTTTATTTCTTTGTTTACTTATTTACTTATTTATTTATTTTTGGGCTGTTACATGTTGGCACTATACTTTAGCACACTCTTTATTTAGCCACTTTCATGTGACAACCATTGCATTGACACTTCTTTGGTCTTGCTGTAGCTGCATTCTTTATGTCTCTCGCATCTAGTCTAATGCTCTCATCTTGAGCAGATTCTGGTCTCGACAACTATTGTGGAACTACCCACCTTAGGCACGACGTGATGGCTTAAGGAATATACATGTGGTCACTTGTTGGAGCACCTTTACAAGCATCACTTACCTCTCTCGTGTTCACTTCTCTCAGAGTACTTCCATGCGATGACTTAAGGAATACACATGTGCTCATTTCTTAGAGCACTTTTTTCGGGCGTCGCTTGCCTCTCACATGCTCACTTCTCGTAGGAGCATTTTCATGCGATGGCTCAAGGAGTACATGTGTGCTTACTTCTTGGAGCACTTCTACGAGTGTAGCTTGCCACTCTCGTGTTCACTCTTCTCAGAGCCTCCACCACGCTGGCCTCCTTCGTCGATCCTCTACATTAGAATCCTCCTTAACTTAATGTGTAAAGCGCCACGTTTTTGGACAGCGTCAATTGGATCAACCCTAAAGTCTATGGATCCTTGAGTTTCACTATGTTTCTAGACAACATCAACTGGATCAACCCTAGAGCCTATCGATCCTTAAGTTTCTACTACATTTTTGGATAACGGTAATTGGATCAACCTTAAGATCTATCGATCCCTAAGCTTCCACTGCATTTCTTGACAGCATCAACTAGATCAACCTGGAGCCTACCGATCCTTGAGCTTCCACTGCATTTTTAGATAGCATCAACTAGATCAACCCTAGAGTTTACGACCCTAGACTCAACCTAGAACGTGTTTTTTCCTCTATTGGGCAGCTCGACTTAGGTTGTATTAGGTCTCGACTCCTTCATCAAACATACTCCATTTAGTCCCCTCAAACTATTGGAATCATTAATTTTGGTCATTAAGGGTCATAAACAAGAATTTGAGTTTTTTTTTCTCTAAATCTTATTCGATATCGAATTTCTTCGATTACACACGTTCCTAAGGTCGTCTCTCTTCACATCCTTCTTTGAAAATGATCCTTAAGTATGCATAAATCGATTGGGATAGGTCTCGTTTGGTAAATATGTATGTAGCCTCGGATTGGATTTCGAGCACTCCTTTGAGCTTCCTTCAATGGCGGGCAGAGTTAAAGGGAATAGGATAGGGGCGTTTTCGAAGCTTCCTTCCTTCACCAAACTTATGAGTAATCTTCCTTATAACATATAGGAATAAGTTTGAGAAGGAAAGATGGACTGTAGCTTTCGAATTTGAGGTTAACCCAAGAACACGATACCCAAAATTTAAACACTCGTAACTCTCGATTGAACTCGTTTCTTGCTTCTATTAGTTGTCTCTGCTCTATAATTTATAGATGAATGATCCACCGCCATTGAAATGTCCAGAATCTTCTTGAGTTTTCTGGATCATTCACTAGAATTATCTGCTCCGACCAGGACTTTACCGACCTTGGTTTTGAATTCTAGCCGTTGGATATGATGGTCTGTGAGTGTTCTAGATCATATCTAATTTTGGAGGAGATCCAACGATTGAGATTTGAGTTTCGAGGGATTTTGTGCAGATGGTCACCGTGGATAATCTAATTCTGGTTAGACTGGCATTTTTGTAATTATCCATTTTTTCAGGAGTATTTTGGTGATTTGCCATTTTTTATTATTTAAATATTATTTTCTTGCAAAATCCAGATTTTTTCCAAAAATTCTTTACTCCTTAAAAAAATTTCCCTTATTGAGCATCTTGAAAATTTTTCCCGAGCATCTTCAAAATCTTACTCAATAAAATGCTAAATATACGGGAAGTTTGATAAAAATTGAAAAAATCCATTTTCGAAATTTTCTTTTCCAATTTTTCTGGTTTCTTTGTTTACCAAAACTCTACATAAGAATTATAAATGTAACTATTCGAGTTATTGAAAAAAAAAAAAAATAATAATTAAAAGGTCTCACGAAATCTTCCCGAAAATCGCGGGATTTCGGGCGAGACATTTATTGCTTAATAGAAACATTCCTATTTCTCTAAGTTTTCCTTATTCTAAAATCCTATAATACCTAATCAGTCGATCCCTTCCCTCAAAATTAGATTGTTGTGTTTGTGAGGGAAAATATACTAATTTTGAAGAAGGAAATCGTGAGACGTATGCAAGGCTTTGAGTTTTCGGTGAAGATTTTTGGGTAGAAACGGAGTAACGTCGTGAACGTTGCACAACGAGGAGTGGCAGACGAAACGACAGCAGGGATGAGCGTAAGCGTCGAAGTCTTGTCGTAATCGAAAAGGAAAAATCGTGTCTAGGATTTTTGTGTCTTTCGGGTAAGGAAGAATAGGGATTGGATCAGGTCGGGTTTCGGAGTCTGTGTACCCGCAGGCTCGCACCACCCAAATCAGGCATCAACCGCGGCTCCTCTCGGCTCGGCTTGGCGTGTACGTCAGCTTGGCTCCGTCATTTCCTGCGGCTTGGCTTGGCGGCTTAGTTTGGCGGCTTGTCGGCACGACTTATCAGCTTGGTATCTATATAATATATCGATTCCTAAGTTTTTGGCCCTTCTAAAGCCGTTTCTACCCTTATTTTTGCATTATGAGGTAAGTATGATACTTAATAGTCAAAACAGATTGTGTTAGGGTTTTCCTTTGAAAACTAACATGAGGTTTAACTAGTGTAACAGATCAAAAAAAAAGAAAAAAAGAGACGAGTCGTCCGCAGAGGAAACATGAACCCAACCTTCAGCCACCCCGTTAGCACCTGCAAAGAAGGAAAAAGAAAAGGGAAAAGGGAAAACGAAGAAAAAGGGAAAGCCGACGAAACTCCAGCGAGGCCAAACCTTACGAAATCGACGTCAAAACTTCAATTTCACGTAATGAAAGTAATCCCAGAGACTTTTACACACACCGGGGGTAGATTTAGGCGAGTCCTACACGTTGTACACCGTCGGGCAAGGAAGACAGAGCGCCGGATCCCCAAACCCTCTCAGATCCGGGAGTGTTAGGCCTTTACGATCCAAACCAATCTAAAAAACGAGATTAGGGGAAGAAGGAGACTCGGAAACGGAGAAAAGGGAGGAAAAAGGGACGGCGAAGCGACGTCACGGAGGTGAGAGGGTGGTCGCTGGAAATCAGTGAGAAAACCGGGCGAAGAAGACGAAGTCCAACCCGAACGTCGGACCCCTGCAACCCGAACCGAATCCAAACCACGCTGACCCAATTTGGTCGACGAAACCCCCGTAGCCCAAACGCCTCAACCCAACCCAGAAAATCAGTTAAGGCCCAGCCCACCTACACAGCCCATCAGCTTGGGCCGACCCATCGCTCGCGGCCAACCCAAACCCGCGCGCTCGACCCAGAAACCTGCGCCTCGACTCGGGACCGTTGCACGTGTCGCTCTTTGGTTGTGCTACGTGTCACCTCAGCAACGCGACACCCCTCGACTCGACGGCGGCTTATTCGGCTCGAGAAACCTATTTTTGACCCGTTTGTCACCGTTCCGACCCTCCCGGACCTGGTTTCGGCCCCGTTTAAGGTAAAATAGATCATTTTAAGATCGTATGTCACAATTTCAAGTTGGATATTAATTATAATTGTGAAATACTAACGAAGGTGTCGAATGATCCAATAGGAACCAACCACCCACGGAAGCGTAGGACGTTTTACGAGGAGCTAAGAGCTTACGTTATATTTTAGGGAGTACTTCGGCTAAGGCCTACCAAGTAAGTGGCTTACCCCGTCGTAGGTTACGCGTGGTTGTTGTGTGATGACACGTGCCCGTGGTTTCGCATGTGTCATTAAATAGTGCGTTAAATTGTGTGTTTAAATACGTACCCATGTGAACGTGATTGTATACCATGTATGCTGTTTAATCTGATATGATATGTAATGCATGTGACGTTAAGTTGTTCTTGAATGGTTGTGACATGATTGTATGGAATGTTGAATGTTAACGCATGAATTGTATGACATGAAATAAGATAGATTCATGAAAACATAACCCCAATAGAGATATGTATGATACGTAAATAGGAAACGAGGTTGACATGTATGCATGGAACGTAACTGAGGGGTTATGTTCACTAATGATAATATAGTATTAATGGGGACCTCATGCATTGTGTGTGTTCATGCATCTGGGGGGATACCCCCATTCCATCACGAGGGTACATACGCGTACACCCAATGGCAGGGCAACGATCGTTATGCCTCGCATAACGCTGCCGTGACGGTTACTAGTCCTAATGGGTCCCGGCATAAGGGGCTCCCAGAGTATGCCCACCTGGTAATGAAAGTGGCCCAGCGGTGTGCGAACTAGCTGGTGAGTCCATACTCGCACGTATGGGCTGTGTGTAGAGTATATGGTACACGTCCAGAGTTTACCTGTTAGGACAGCACCGTAGGAAAAACAAAACGAAACGAAACGAAGGATAGGTCTCATCATTGCATTGCTTGTGAATGTTGCATAACCCCGATAGGGGGGTCACTTACTAAGTATTCTAGAAATACTCAAGCCTCGTGCTACTTTCTTTTTTTTCCAGATAAGGGTAAAGCACCCATGTGAGATCGTCGGCGGCATCGTACACCCCGAGACCGTGGCACATGCATAGGGCAGTCGTCTTTCTTTTTTTTTTTTTCTCTTCATAGTATAGGTTAGTTTAGGTTGAATTCGATTTGGGTGTTTAGTTTAGGTTAGTATAGGTTGAATTGTATTTGCATAATAAACCTTAGGGTAGGATAAGACATTTATTTCAGTTTTGTTCTTTTTCCTTTCTTTCCCGTGTATTCGTTTTTCTTCCACGAGGTAATAAAAGGCGAGTGTAAGTCGCATTAATGATATAGGGCCCACTTAACGTATGTTCCACATTTCAAGGTGTAATAATGACCTTAGATGAAATAGGTAAAATTTTAGGGTCGTTACAGCTAGAACACGCTATGAAAGGTTCCTAAATTTATTATATGGTTCTTATAGGACGTAGTACCGTTGGCTTGTTCTGAGTAGCTTTGGCCAAGGTCATCGAGATAAGTGACCTTACTGTTGGAGTTAGCTTATTATGTGTTGTATGATAATGCGTGCCCTGTGGCCCCTGCATGCACCATATTTTATGTGATATGACTATGTGATGTATGGATTATGTTGACTGTTTACGTTATGAAGAGTTATGGTTGATCTGCTAGTATTATATGTCATGAAAGTGATGAATGTTGCCATGTGCACACGTAGTAGCTTATGGAATTGGAATGTATTTTCATGTTATGTAATACGTCATGTAATGTATAAATGTATATGTAATGCCATGTTAGGTATGTTAAGGAATCTCATACATATATGTATGTCACTTGCATCGGGATACTTCCCCCTTTATGACATGAAAGAATGAAATACGATATTTATGTTCGCCATGATATCATGCGGGCCTTTTCTATTCTGTTGTCTCCAGCGACATGTCATACGTTGTGCCCGACCAACCCAGGCCTAGGGGGTACGTATACAAGCCCGCCTAGTGGGTCCATGTGCGCGTACATGGGCCGTGTGTGGAGAAGTTCCACACATCCAACCCTACCTAGAATAGGAAAGCACCCAAGGCCATGTAAAGTTTACAAAAAGTTAGGTCCCGCTCATATGTTGCATGTGTTTGCATATCTAACCCCAACAGTGGGGTGACTTACTGAGTATTTCATAAAATACTCAAGCCACATGCTACCTATATTTTTCAAGTGAAGGCAAGGTGCCAATGTACGGTTGACGGTGGATTGAGGTTACCATGGAAGTTTAAGGAGAGGGCATAGTTAGTCATTTATGTTTTAGTTGGATTTTTAAGTTAGAATGTTGAACATTTATTTCATTTAAACTTTTGAATTCAGTTATTGAATGTTTGGTTTTGGAGTTATGTTTAGTTGGATTTTGAACCTTTATGAAAGACCGGTGTTGTTTTTCAAGGTTATTTATGATGGATTTCCGCTCAATGACTTAGGCATGTATGGGTGACGTCACTAATTAGGTTAAGAAAATTAGGGGCATTACAATAAACTACCCCTTGTTGGAAGCCTTTGAGTTCTTGGGTGTTACAACTTTAATTGCAACCTAGTTCATGTGTAACGACATCAAATTTTTTTAAAAAAAATATTCGCATGGTCGTCAGAGATCCGCGAGAATTCTCCCGATTGATCCATATTGTTGAGAGAACCCTAGAGCTACAATCCAAGCCTTGTATCTCTCTATTGATCCATCCAAGAGACACATTATTTTGAAATCCCACTTGCAAGAGATGAGTTTGATATCTACCGCTCTTGACACTAGTTTCCAAGTTTGATTTTGATCCAATGTTATAATTTCTTTCCCCATTGTCTGCTGCCAAGGCATATTTTGTGATGCTTCTTCATACGCTCTGGCTCTTTGACTTCATCTTCTATAATAGTTGTATTGACGTACTTTTGATTTGCCTTTTGGATTCTTTCTAACCGTCTGAGTTGTTGATGTGTTATTTCCTTTTCATTGGATTTACTTGGTTGAGTCACTTTTTTCTCACCTAACATTAGTGTCACTTGGATCTTTAGGCACATCAACACTTAACCAAATGTGTACAGTTTTCTCCCCGTCTTCTGTGGAAGAATTTCTTCATTATCCAAGTTTGGTAATACTTCCATCTCCGAGGGCCACCATGCTTCCATTGCACCACTTTGATTGTCAATCATGTCGTTTGAGCATCCTTAATCAATGATCCAGTCATCCTCGTAATCAATATGCTCTCCCATCATTGTCATGAGCGGTAGCTCGTCTTCTTCTATGGCACATAGTACCTCTACATCCCATTCATCCTCCATCTCTTTTTTTGAGGTTGTCACATTGCTTTTGTCGGATTTTTTCCTGGACCAATGATAACTTTCCAAAAGTAGAGTTATACCATGTCTTTTTGTAGTTAATTTTGCACTCATACTCACAATTTTCTCAATAATTACTCCATTTATTCTAATTAGTAAGCCTGAAATAGTCCAGTGTGGTTCAACATGAAAAGAATATCAATATGCATAAATCAAGTCTAATTGTACATTTAATTGAGTTATTCGGTAAAATTTTAGAACATTTATGTTGCACCATGATGTTGTAGCAAATCTTGAAACACCCTACTGAAAAATATGGGAACAAATTGTTGACCCAGATGCTGAAGCAGTACGGAACGCAAATTTTTTGGGGATGACATGACAATTATAATCCAAATCAGCAAGTCACGTGGGTCATTGACTACCCAATTAGGAACTTCCTAGGTGGACAACTTGCTCCTCTTCAGCCCTAAATGGGAAGCAATGAACAATATAAAAGGAAAAAGAATTCACTAAAAGGGGACAGCCACCAAAGAAAAAAAAACGAAATATACACAACAGAGGGTTCTGCTGCTGTGAAACCAAAGAGGAAGAAGAAGAACCCTAATTCAGCAGTTGTTGATAGCAGAAGGAAAGAAGACCAAGAATGATAGATTAAGGCAAAAGAAGTGGACGTGAGAGTTCAAAGGAGGGAACTTCCATTGAAGGATGCCAACAAAGCTTGATAACTCTTTAATCCTTTACTCTCTTTTCTTATTTTATCAATTTTACATGATTAAGATGTTGATTTCTTTGTTTAAATCAGTTTGTATGGAGAGTTAAACCTTATAGGGGAGGCGGGAGAGTTATGTAGTTTAAGCATGTTGACGGTGTGGTTTTAGTTTATTGAAGAGTTGTTATTAATGATTTATATGTTTGTTTAGTCGGCCACTTTACATATCTAAATGTTCTCTTATTCGAAAGAAGATAGGGAACAATGAAATTATCTTCAATACCCTATTTCTATTGCAAGGATATGTGTAGGTAATTGGGTTAGGAATAATTCTTATTTTAGAGACTTGTTAATAAAAACAACAAAACGAATATGGAAGTAATTGTCATGCATGACCCTCAAAAGTGAGCTTGAAAATCTATTAAAAGGAGCTAAAAACTACCACAAAGTTCAACAACTTATCTATTTAGTCTCTCCTAGCTGAACTTTCCTTATTATCCTTGATTTTCTCACATAAATTTTGTTTAATTAGTTTAAATTCACTAGCACCCATTTGAATTATACCAAAAACTCACTTAATTTCGAGCAACAAAAGTAACAAAAAAAGTTATCTGTGGAATCAATAATTTACTTATTACTTGCGATAGTGTATACGTGCACTTATTATTGTAAATTTTACACCATTTTACTATATACATTCACGAGGGATCAATCAACAATCTTTGGACATGTGACCGTTCTTCCCGTAATTGTAGCAAATACCTTCAAATCTCTTCCCTAATTCTTATTGTTGTTCTTCTGAGCGCTCTCAGGTTGTGTAGTTCCTTAGTGACTTCTTCCTTTGTCACAATTTTTATATCCACGTTTGTTAGATGGCTTATTATTGCTCCAACTTTCATGTATAGAGTGCTTCTTGTTCACCCTTTAATGTGATGACTCCCATTTGTTTAGTCATGGTTACTTAACTAGCTAACAAATTTTCAAACTCTACAAGTAATGGTTGGTTGGGCCATCCTTGTACAGTAATAACAAATCTTCTAAATTCTGGTTGCAATCCATGGACAATGATTCTTTTCATTCAAGCTTATCCAATGATGGACTTTGGGTCTAGTTCAGCAATCTCCCGACAGATCAAATTGATCCTTTGGAAGTACTGAACAATTGTTATGTTGGGTTATAACTTCATATCATTATTCTTTGAGAACAACATCATGAATGTGTCCCATGCTTCTTTTAGTATCTTGTCATCCCAAATGTGCTTTAATATCTTTTCTTCGATTGTGGTCTTCAAGGCAAACATTATTTTGCTTGCTTTGGTTCTCCATTTGCGCAAGACGCCATTAGGATCCTCCTCTATCGACGTAGTTTCACTCCCGCCAACGACCTCCCAAAGATCATGTCCTTGTAAATAGGACATTATGCATGTTGCTGGTTAGTTTCTTAATTCCTCAAACGATTTGGAAATCACTCATAGTGTTGACAATACCTTAGTAATACAAAACAAGTCTTTTTGACAAAAAAAAAAAAAAAAAAAAAACTTGCAAAGTCACGTACTACTCATAACACAAAGAAACTCACTCAATAATAATCTCAAGAAATCATTTCTGATGTGCAAGATCAGACAAACCTACGGTTGGAAAATAAACTTAAATGCAGGAGAGAGAAAGAAAAAAAAATATGATTATGATTTTGTTTGTTATTTGGTTAAAAGACTCTTATGAAATATGAGAGGGAAAAGAGCTTATGGGAGAGAGAAAAAATGAGGGCACTAAATTTGAGAAGGAAAATAGCTTATGGGAGAGAGAAAAATGAGGGAAGTTAGGCTAAACTTAACCCTTAAACTACTATAAAAAAACACCTCATGTAATCATTGTAAAAAGTGTGGAGAGAGAAAAAGAACGAGAGAGAAAATAAAAGCAAAAAAACAATTGATTGTCTGAGTTATTGTGTAATAACCTTTTGAGATTTTCTTCGTCTCCTTATCTCTCTTCCCCTTTCGACACCCCTTTAAAGTTTCGTGAGAGTTATCTAACGAGTTAGATTCAGAGCGAGCATTTTTATTTCGTGGTTGGCATCAGACCAGCGTTTATTTTTCTACAAATTGGTATCAAAGCGATTTCAATCCAACAAATTGGTATCAGAGCGATTTCAATCCAAAAAATTGGTATCAGAGCCAATGGAAAACATGATGGGACAAATGCCGCTACCACGATTGACGAAGTCGAACTACGAGAATTGGAGCATCCAAATGAAAGCTCTTCTTGGTTCGCAAGACGCATGGGAGGTGGTCGAAGACGGTTTCGAAGAACCGATTGATACCACATATTATACGGTGACGCAAAACAAGGCGCTAAAGGAATTACGATCGAAGGATAAGGCAGCATTATACATGCTGTTCTGGGCCATTGACGAGTCGGGCTTTGAGAAGATTGCAAGGGCAACTACTTCAAAAGAAGCGTGGGACACTTTAGAAAAGATGTTCAAAGGAACCGACCGAGTCAAGTAGGTGCGTCTCCAGACTCTGCGTGGCGAGTTGGAGAGCATGAAAATGAAGGAGTCAGAAAATGTATCTGACTACATTACTCGTGTACAGACCGTGGCGAATCAGTTAAATCGGAACGGAGAAATGTTACCCGAAACGCGGGTTGTGGAGAAAATCTTGAGGTCGTTAATAGACAACTTCGAGAATGTCGTGTGTGCCATAGAAGAGTCGAAGGACCTGACAAAGTTCATAGTCGATGAGCTTGCCGGTTCTCTCGAGGCACGTGAACAACGCAAGAAAAAGAAAGAGGAGCCACTCGATCAGGCGCTTCAGATGAAAGCAACGATAAAAGATGGAAGAGTTCTCTACTCATAAAATTCTCGAGGTAGAGATAGTGGAAGCCGCGGGAATGGTCGAGACGGTCGAGGTAATAATCACGAAGAAAACTACCAAGAAAAAAGGCTATCGAGCCAAGCAAATTGGCGTGGAAAAGGACGTATTCAAGGGTGCGGTCAAGGATACAATCCCAACATCCAGTGCTTTAAATGTCAGAAATATGGTCATTACGCAAATAATTGTAACTCTGAAAAATGTTACAATTGCGGCAGAATCGGGCACGTTGCAAAAGCATGTCGAGCTGGGAAAAGGGTGGAAGGAACAACCAACCTGGCTATGGAAGACGTAACAGATGACGGTCTTCTTTTGATGGCTCAAGATGAAGAGAATGTCAACGACACTCTCTAGTACCTCGACTCAGGGGCATGCAACCATATGTGCGGTCACGAGCACCTATTCAAAGAAATGCAGAAGATTGAAGATGGCCATGTGTCATTTGGAGATGCGTCGAAGGTGGAAGTCAAAGGCCGAGATACGATACAGTTCTTACAAAAGGATGGTGTGATGGGGTCAATCCAAGATGTCTATTACGTACCAGACCTCAAAACCAACATATTGAGTATGGGGCAACTCACAGAGAAAAGTTACTCGATATTCCTAAAGGACCGCCTGCTACACTTGAAGGATAAGAAAGAGCGTTTGGTTGCTCGAGTCGAGATAGGAAGGAATCGAATGTACAAATTGAACTTAAGAAGCATACGAGAAAAGTATTTGAGAGTTGATGTAGAAGACAAGGCATCACTCTGGCATCTCTGTTTTGGTCACCTACATCATGGCGGTCTAAAAGAGTTAGTGAAGAAGAATATGGTACATGGGCTACCAAACATGGGCTATGAAGGAAAATTTTGTGAAGAATGCGTGCTCAGTGTCACAACCATACTATGAAGAGAGTAGGTTGTGACCCTCACGTCATGACAAGCAAAGCGGCGTCCCTCAAGAGACGCCCATCCGGCCACATGCGGGCCAATATAGAAGAGTGCCATGATGCGATCGAGGAGGACGATGCATCATCCAACACACCACCACGCTAAGTGGGCATTAAAGACAAGTGGAGACATAAGCAAGACAGAGACATCAGAATAGACATGAAGGGCAAAGATAGGCTTGTTGAAGGGCTGGGTAGGGCCCCGGGCCTTAACCTCGAAAGTTGGGATTCCGGAAGAAATTTGGTCATGCGGTTTGGGAGTTAAGTCTGTCCATATGAAATATGAATGCTCGCCAAGTTTGATGTCAATCGGACATCAGACGGACAATGCACGACACCGTATGACCGTTCACCAAAATCATGTCTACGCTTGGAAGATTGAAAATGGCTCAAAATGTACTATAGGGGGTACCATGGTGTTAGCTCTCCACCACCCCTGGGCCCTGTGGCCTAAGTAAGCTACCCTGTGGCACATACGTGTGTCACAGTGTGGGTGAGCGTGTCGAGACGAGTGTCTCGGGTGACTTCCTTTGAAATGAGTTTTTGAAGGACAGTACCAGACGACACGGGTGTGCCGGTATTGCGCCCTAGCCCGCGTGTTGGAGGTTGCTACATACACCCGCTATCTGGTACGGTATTTGTAAATGACTCGGCATGGGCACGGGAGAGCCTATGCCTCGATAGAACCCAGATGGATGGATGTTTGGGAAGTCCCGATGAGATGAAAGACACGCGGGCCCATTCTCGGGATGGCGTCAAGACATATGGACCCTATCGATGGGGATCGAGATGACAAGATGAGATGTGACGTTGCATTGAGAGACCTTAGCCCGAGCAGAGGCAAGGTCGAGCCGAATGACTTGGCCTAGTGTAGAGGCAAGTCAGACGTGTCGCAGACGATTGAACATGCACGCGCAGGCAGCGTGTGTGGTTGGACAAGCTTGGATTCCGCACAAGCGATGTCCGATTGGCAAAGACAAACCTCGCCTAAGGTCCGACGAAGCCACAAAGCCGAGGTGAAAAATATATATGGGGCTTCATTCCCCTTAAGGCTGGTCGTGAGCGTGTCAGGATCACGACGCCACACGGTAAAAAATGTAGGACCGTGACACTCAGCAAACATGCGAGAACCTCAATTCAAAAGAAGGTTGAATTTTGGGCTAAACAACCCCTCGAGTTGATCCATACAGATATATGTGGACCAATTAATCCTGATTCTTTCAGCGGAAAGAGGTATTTTATTTCCTTTATCGATGATTACTCACGAAAAACTTGGGCTTATTTTCTGAAAGGAAAATCCGAGGCGTTCGAGGTATTTAAAAAATTCAAATTAATGGTGGAGAAGGAAACCGGTAGACACATCAAAGCTGTACGATCCGATAGAGGTGGCGAGTATACGTCGACGACCTTCATGGAGTACTACGAGGAGCAAGGTATAAGGCGATTTCTAACTGCACCGTACACCCCTCAGCAAAATGTTGTGGCCGAGAGAAAGAACCGGACCATTCTCGACATGGTTCGCTCAATGCTTAAGGGCAAAAGGATGCCGAAGGAATTTTGGGCAGAAGCCGTGCAATGCGCCATCTACGTACAGAATCGATGTCCACATGCAAAGTTAGATGATCAAACACCACAAGAGGCTTGGAGCGGACAAAAGCCTACAATTTCTCATCTCAAGGTGTTCGGTAGTGTGGCTTATGCTAACATACCGGATCAACAAAGAACGAAGCTCGAAGACAAAAGCAAAAGGTATATTTTTATTGGATATGATGAGAAGACAAAAGGGTACAAACTACTTGACCCGATCAGTAAGATGGTGATAGTCAGTCGTGATGTGCGAGTAAATGAAGCAAGCGAATGGGACTTGAACAATTCGACGGAAGTCAATGTCGAAGTTGGAGAATCATCAGTCACTGCACCAACAAGTGCACCAACAGATTCAGAAATTTCTGATGATGAAGATGAACCAAGACAACCCAAAATGCGAAGTTTGCGAGATTTACATGACTCAACAGATGAGGTACAACTTGTATGTCTTCTGGCAGATGCTGAAAATATCAGCTTTGAAGAGGCGGTGCGAGACACGAAGTGGAAAACTGCCATGGATGAAGAGATTAAAGCGATCCATCGCAACAACACATGGGAAGTAACAGAATTACCGAAAGGAAGTCAGCCCATAGGTGTGAAGTGGGTATTCAAGAAAAAGATGAATGCTCAAGGCGAGATTGAGCGGTACAAAGCGCAACTTGTTGCGAAGAGATATAAGCAAAAGGCAGGACTCGACTATGACGAAGTGTTTCCTCCCGTCGCTAGAATGGAGACAATCCGATTGATCATTTCCCAAGCAGCCCAATTCAAATGCCCGATTTTTCTAATGGATGTCAAATCAGCATTCTTGAATGGTGTGCTTGAAGAAGAGGTGTATCTCGAACAACCTCCCAGGTACGTGAAAATTGGAGAAGAGAAGAAGGTATTAAAACTAAAGAAGGCTCTTTATGGGTTGAAACAAGCACCAAGAGCATGGAATACTCATATCGACACATACTTCAAAGAGAATGGGTACAAGCAATGTCCCCACGAACATTCACTTTATACAAAGAAGAGTGGAGGTAATGTGATACTTGTCGCTCTTTATGTCGATGACCTTATCTTCTCAGGCAACAATGATGAAATGATAGAAGAATTCAAACGGATAATGACGCGAGAATTTGAGATGACAGACTTAGGCCTGTTAAAATTTTTTCTCGGTTTGGAGGTTAAACAAGGGAAAATAGGTATTTTTATATCACAGGAGAAATATGCGAAGGAAATCTTGAAGAAGTACAAGATGGAGAATTGCAACCCGGTATCCATACCAATAGAACCAGGTGCAAAACTCTCAAAGTACGATGGAGGAGAACGAGTAGATACAAGTAGGTACCGAAGTCTGGTGGGAAGCCTTCGCTATCTTACATGTACAAGACCAGATCTTTTACTAAGTGTCGGCATAGTAAGCCGGTTCATGGAGGAGCCAATTTATTCACATTGGAAGGCGTTGAAGCGAATCCTACGATACGTTCAAGGAACATTGTCACTTGGGTTGCTTTACTCAAGAACAGAAGATTACAAGTTAGTTGGTTACTCCAACAGTGATTGGTGTGGAGACATAGACGATCGGAAAAGTACATCGGGTTATGTATTCTTCATGGGCAATACAGCATTTACCTGCCTTTCAAAGAAACAACCAATCGTGACACTCTCGACGTGTGAAGTTGAGTATGTAGCAGCATCTTGGTGTGTGTGCCACGCAATATGGCTCAGAAATTTGTTGAGTGAGATGGAGCAAAAACAACAAGGTGCAACCATAATACAAGTTGACAACAAATCAGCAATTGAGTTGGCCAAGAACCTAGTGAACCATGAAAGAAGCAAACACATTGATGTTCGATTTCACTTTATCCGAGATCATGTAAATGAAGGAAACGTAGAATTGCTGCATGTGACAAGTCAGGATCAAGTTGCGGACATCTTTACAAAACCGCTACGAAAGTACTGTTCGACAAATACAAGAAGATGATTAGCATGACAGATAGTAGGAGCATTTAAGTTTATGGGGGAGTTTTGTTGGAAAATAAACTTAAATGTAGGAGAGAGAAACAAAAAAATATGATTATGATTTTGTTTGTTATTTGGTCAAAAGACCATAGTGAAATCTGAGACAGAAAAGGGCTTATGGGAGAGAGAAAAAATGAGGGCATGAAATTTGAGAAGGAAAAGAACTTATGCGAGAGAAAAGATGAGGGAAGCTAGACTAAACTTAACCTTAGAAATACTATAAAAAAGACCTCATGTAATCATTGTAAAAAGTGTGCAGAGAGAAAAAGAATAAGAGAGAAAAAAAAAAGCAATTGATTGCCTGACTTATTGTGTAATAACCTTTTGAGGTCTTCTTTGTCTCCTTATCTCTCTTACCCTTTCGACACCCCTTTAAAGTTTTGTGAGAATTATCTAACGAGTTAGATTCAGAGCGAGCGTTTTTATTTCGTGGTTGACATTAGAGCAGCGTTTATTTTTCTACAAATTGGTATCAGAGTGATTTCAATCCAACAAATTGGTATCAGAGCGATTTCAATCCAACACCTACAACCACAGAGCATAGTAAGAATTTCAAAAGATCCAATAACCTACACCAACCTCACTCTGATACTAGATTGTTGAACACAACTTTTTGTGGGAAACACTCACACTCTTTATTAACACCAATCGAGAAGAGATTACAAGACACTCTGTAGAATACTACTACACGCTGCTACTTGAGATTGCTCGGAATTTCTTGGGATGAATACCTTGGTAGAGTGGAAGGGTATTTATCGTAGAGAATAGACAATTTATTCATAAAATATCTAACCATTTATTCCTAAAATACCTAAATCTTTTTCCTAAAATACTTAGGTATCTTTATTCGTAAAATTCCTAAATCATTTTCTTAAAATATATATACAACTAGCTCTTGCAATTATTGGGCTAGTGATGATATTTTTACAATCTATTAAACATTTTTAAGTTAAAAAAAAAATCTATTATTATTTTAGAAACGACTTGAAATGCATAAAAAACAACAGTGGCATTTGGTCACACAGGATTTGTTTCAGTGAATGTTATGAGTAGCAGAGATAAGGCCATACAACTTCAATAATAATAATAATACTAAGAATGTCAATGGGAAACTATGATATTTTGGTGTAACGGGTGGGTTGAAGAGATAATGGGGGAAGGGATAATTGGGCGTAGGGATGAGGAGTCAGTGAGGAAGAGTGGTTTTTTTTTTTTTCAAACCTATTTTTCAAACTATTTTTATTTGTTTATTTATTTATTTGGGTTATTGCATCATATACCTCTAAAAGAAACTTCCATCCACGAGAGTGTTTTAATCTTGGAATAACTCGGGTCCTTATTCTAAGAGTTCAAGTCTTGAAGTACAACTAAGGAAAAATTCGTAACAAATACACTCTCATCCACATAAATCATAAATATTTCTTTACATGTATAAATCTTGCCTAAGCATCTTGTTACTTGGTATTCATAAAAACCTTGATTTCTTATAAATTGGTAGTTTCGTGTTTTTTCTCTTGGTTCACATTCTAAAGTTGTCCTAATACCCTTAAAATCATGCATACTTACCCTTAATATCATAAATGAGTCTCATATAATTTTCTATAGTATTTTGAGTCTTCTAGGATCTTGAAAACATCCTAGAATTTTCATAAGGATCTTTTGGTCATTTACCACCCCAAATATTGGTTTAATTCTTCAACATATTCTAATGGCCTTATAACTTTGTGTAATCCCTTTAAACCATGACATAAGGCTCCTCATCAAATTTCATGTCATTTAGAGGTCACTTTGATCATAAGCTAGTGGTACATAATTATAGGGGCATTTTAGTCATTTTACACCTACACTTGGTTTAGCCCGTTATCATAACCTAATGGTCTCCAAATTTCATGCATAACATTGCCATGTCATATTGAGCTTTCTCTTAAAATTTCATGAGGAACATAATTCATTTAGTAGGTTTGTGGCTTAGGCGCTTCATTGAAATCAATATTCATGTAGACAATAAGATCGGAAAACTTCAAATACTCAACTCAACCTTAATTTCAACTTTCTCACTTTCTTCAAGACTGGTTTCCTTTCACTAACTATATCAACATTAATCAATTTCTTGCATTACATTGCCCTCTTAGTATTTTTTTTTTCTTTTCTCGAATCCTTACAGCTTAAGTCTTGATGTGCCTGGA
Organism: Cucurbita ficifolia; assembly: GCA_033971965.1. Taxonomy (NCBI): domain Eukaryota; kingdom Viridiplantae; phylum Streptophyta; class Magnoliopsida; order Cucurbitales; family Cucurbitaceae; genus Cucurbita; species Cucurbita ficifolia. Next base: position 8,297,387 of record CM066972.1, read on the forward strand.
AATCTAAGTGACACTAATGTTGGTGAGCAAGAAGTGACTCAATCAAATGAACTCCGTGAAAAGGAAATAGCACCTCAACAACTTAGACAATCAGAAAAAATCCTAAAACCAAATCCAAAGTATACCAATACAACTATTATAGAAGAAGTATTAAAGAGGCAGAGACGTATGAAGAAGCATCATACAATACGGCTTGACAGCAGGCAATGGAGGAAGAAATTATAGCCTTTGAGCAAAATCAAACTTGAGAACTAGTGTCAAGACTAGGAGATGTCAAATTCATCTTTTACAACTGGATTTACAAAATAAAGTGTACCCTGGATGAATCAATCGTGAGATACAAGGCTCAGACTGCAGTTACAGTGTTCTCTCAACAATATGGACTAGACTATGATGAAACGTTTAGTTTAGTGACGAATATCACTGTCGTATAGGTTCCTCCAACACTTGTGGTAAATAAATATTGGAAATTATGGTAGATGGATATGAAAAATGCTTTCTTGCATGGACAGTTGGACCGGGAGATCTACATGAACCAACCAAATGGATTTGAAAATGAAGTTGAAGTCATTAACCAGTACATGTAAAGTCCAAAGAAACTTCATTTGGATGCGGCTCAACAGAACTTGAGATATGACAAAGGTACAATTAATTATGATCTTTTGTACAAAAGAAGCGAAGACTGCAAGCTAGCTAAATACCATGATGTTGACTATTCAGGATATCATGATACCCAAAGATCAAGCACCGGGTATGTGTTCAAGCTCGGTTCGAGAACAATTTCTTGATGTAATAAAAGACAACCAACAATATCATTGTCAACTACAGAAGCGGAGTACAGAGCGGCTGGAGCAACTCAAGAAAGTACATAGTTGAAACTCTTAACGGAGGATTAACATCATAAAATTGACTATCAAATATCACTTCAATGCGACAACCAATTTGCAATTCACCTAGCAGAATATTCGGTGTTTCATGCTAGATCAAAGCATGTGGAGGTGCACTACCATTTCATTAGAGAGAAAGTCATGAAGAAAGAAATCGAGATGCAGTAGATCAAGACAAATGACCAAGTTGCAGACTTTTTTACAAAAGGGTTGAACATGGGCAAACATGAGAGTTTTTGTTGTTAGCTCAACATGATGCAACGAATAAGAACTAGTGTCAATGAAGTGTCAAAATATCATCACTGGCTCAATAGGGTCAAGATCAATAATGATAGGATCACATTGTATATTTATTTTAGGAAAATGATTTAGGCACAAATAAAATATTTAACTATTTTAAGAAAAAGATTTAGATATGGTAAAAATAGATTATTTAGTCTCTGCTATAAATACTCTCCTATGTTTTCATCCCAAGAAATCTAAAGCACGAGTAGTTTCTAATGAGTCTCTTGTAATCTGTTGTTATTGATCTTAATAAAAAGTGTGAGTGTTTTTCAAAAAGAGTTGTGTTCAACAATCTGGTATCAAAGCTCTTTGTAAGAAACACTCACACTCTTTGTAAGATCAAACAAGAATAAATTACAAGAGACTCTATAGAAACTATTCCTACTTGTATTTCTTGTGATGAAAACCTATTTAGGAGGGTATTTATAATAGAGACTACCCAATATATTTCTAAAATATCTAACCATTTATTTCTAAAATATCTAAATCTTTATTTTCTAAAATAGTTAGGTATCTAAATCTTCTAAAATGTCTAAATCATTTTTCTAAAATAAATATATGATGGACTCGTATAATTATTGAATTTGGCAAGCAAGTGATATATTTTAAGAGAATATTGATGAGAGGGTGCTTATAAATAGAATTTATGAGTTTGAGGATGCCAAAGCGAAGTCAATAGATGTTTCGAAGTCCGAACACCCTGGTACACATCAGAGAATGAATTATTATTGTTCTTTTCAAATGAGCTTCATAAACTTGCACAAAACGATAGCTTTTTAGAATGGAATCACCTTTAAAAACCCATTATTTTATGTTCTATTCGTTTTTTTACTCTTTTATTTTCCATCATGTTGGTCCCTATAAAATACTTGTTATTTCTTATTCACAAATTATTAATTAATTATATAAAATTCTCCTCATAAAGTTTCTAAATAAATAAACTAATGAATTTCTTATTCAACATAAATCTTGGTCTCAAAGTTTAGTCTCGTACTAATAAAAATTATTATTACGATATTTTTTTCTTCATCCTTTCAATAAATGAAGGGCCGGTTTTAACAAAAACGATTTTAGACCATTATTTAAAACTAAATATATAATTTATAAATCACTTTTTTTATTATTATTATTATTATTATTATTACAAAAAGAACCACCATCGATAATAAAGCAAAAAGAAAGTTTGAAAAGTGAAGTTAATAGATAAAAATAATGATATTCAAATAGTTTGGAATTGTTTAAGAGATTCTGTTTCTCCGATTAAAAAGAAAAAAAGAAAAAGAAAAGTGTTCCATTAAAAAAAAAGCAGAATGAATGGAAGGGCAGAGTTTGAAATTATATATAAATTTAGGGTCCAACCAACCAATGCAATGTAATATGTTGAGGTGGTGGGATGTTTTGACTTTGTTTATAGCCAACAAATATGGTATTGAAAATGAAATGATTTGGGTTTTCAAAAAGAATATATTAGATATGCTCACTTGCTTCATTCATAATATTAAGATTTTAAGAATATTACCAAAAGAAAAGAAAAGGTTTGATGGGGAATAAGATTATAAACCCCACAAGGGCTTTTCGAAAAAAAGATGCTCCGAAATTCAACGTCGAGTAGTCGCATTGGGAAAGACTTTTTACCTTTTGGTTGGGAACAAATGGAGAAGCATGCATCAATCAAAGTGCCCCAATTTGCCCATATCCATTTTCTTATCTTCGCCTTTCTCGCTTCCATATTCCACACTTTTAAATCTTATTTTTACTTTCGAAATTTCGACCAGAATTCAAATATTTTCTTAAGTCTACACTGATGAGAAAACAAACCCAATTTGTAAAAACTAAAAACTAAAATTTAAATTGTTAAGAATCGTTTCCTTGAAGAGTAAAATGCATGTCAATTTGATGTACATCAAATCCTCTAATAAGAAGCGTAATTATTTTGTACCTCTCGTGACTTTATGAATATACAAAATGCATGAGATCTCACGTATAAAATATTATTTCATTATTAGGATGAAGCATAGAGGAGCTTTTCATGCATAAATAACATTTTTTTCTAGCATGTATAGTGTCACATTCATGCTTGTTCAGGGCATATTGCATTTGGTCACATACCCATGTCATGCTAAAGTCTTTTATATTCTTTCAGTATTATTTTATTTATTATAATTTTTATGTCTATGATCATTCAGAAAAATCATATCTATTCATGCTAGACATGATTTGCCTCAAAATGTACTGTAAGGAGACCAAGTAGCCATCAAACCTTTCTTTGACCAAGTATTATAATATCTCTTGCCCACATGTTTTCAATGCGATTGACATTCAAAAAAAATTCTTTCAAATTATTTTCAACTAATTTTCTCGCTCACGTTTTATAAAACCTTTTCTCTCGAAACGTGACTCAAGGCTCGACCATACGTCAAAATTATTTGCAAAGTACGATTTTTACACGACTGACTTGTTCACTGGGTTGGAACAAGTGCTGCACAATTATTGTCTCATTGCAAAGAAAGTGTGAATGTGACAAATGGTATTAGAGCTCAGTTAGCTCCTTACCCCATTGAGACCGAAACAATGTCGACCATAAAGTCGATACTTAAATCGCAAACCGATCGACTTACCTTGATGGAAGAAGGAATGATAATCTTTAAAAAAAATGCTTGACATGGTGCTTTTCTAAGAACCAAACTAGTGGAACTAAATGAAAAGGTCAGTGATATAGACGCTATAAACACCCAACTGGATAGGTTCCTAATCAAGGAATTGATACGTAGGGCTAACTCTCTAAAAGAAAGAGCCACCCGACCGAGTAGCTCAAAACGTGGAGGTAACTCTGAGAGCTCTGTCGCACACATGGAGGAACGTGTCAAAGAGCTAGATAGTTCACAGAACACCATGGTGAATTAGTTCGATGAGTTGGCTGAAGACTGCAGAACAATGTTGATGCAATCAAGCGAGAGATGACCGAGATAAAAATCCAAGTGAGTTTGGCCATTTGAATTGTAGAGAATCAGACCTTGAGCCAAGCTCATGTTGGGCTCAACGAGTTGAGGATATCGAAACCCAAACCCTTTAAAGGGAACTGGGAAGCCAAAGAACTCGAAAACTTTATCTTTGATGTAGAACAATACTTCAAAGCCACAAAAACCTGCTTTGAGGACCTGAACATTACACTAGCCACAATGCATCTTGTGGACGATGCAAAACTCTGGTGGCGTTCAAAGGTGAATGATATCCAAAGTGGTTCATATATCATCAATTCATGAGAAGACCTCAAGAAAGAGTTGAGGACTCAGTTGTTCCCTGAAAACGTCAAATTCATATCGAAACAAAACTCATGAGAACTAAGACATACTAGAAATAAGAGATTATGTTAAGTAGTTCTCAGCATTAATGCTAGATATGAAGGATACGTCAGAGAAAGACAAAGTATTTTATTTTGTCGAGGGATTGCAAACATCGGTGAGAACAAAATTATATGAACAAAAGGTGCAAGTTCTTCGCTTACCACCATAAAAAGACTTTGGACTTTAGTGGTGAAGCAAACTTTCAAAGGTAACCCGCAACACCCCGAAACACTAGGAATAGACCTTTTTAAGCCTTTTGGTCAAAGGAATGATGTCACAAAGAAACTTAGTATTGGAGTTGAGAGACCCAAGAAAGGAACGGATAGACCACCTCAAAATACGTATGTTGGCCTCATATAGAGGGCTGTGCCCCAAAAGAAACTATTAATTAATGCCTTTACAATGTCTCCTTTGTAAAGGCCCCCACAAATCCCTCAATGCCCTCATCGAGTTGCTCTCAGTGTCCTTCAAGCCTCAATACAAGGGGCAGTGACCAATAAGCCAAACCATAGGTAGAGAAAGAAGAGAACCACGACTCTCTAAGAACGAAAGCGTTGAAATTTCTATCAGCCATACAAAAAAAGATTGATCTGAAAGAAGTATCTGAGAAATGGTTGATGTTTTTCGATGCAATAATCAACTCTCGGAGAAATAGCATCTTGGTAGACTCAGGTGCAACTCACTACTTCATCTCTGACAAAGAAGCTTGTAGACTCGAACTCAAAGTAAAAAAGGACTCTGGCAAAATGAAAGCAGTTTTGAGGCCCTACCCATCGTAGGAGTCTCCAAGAGAGTCTCTTTAAAGAAAGGGGCTTAGTCGGGAGAAATGGATATAGTTGTAGTTCGTATGGTCGACTTCGACATAGTGTTGGGAATAGATTTCCTTTTTTAACTTAAAGTCATCCTAATGCCACTAGCAAAATATATCGTGATTACTAATTGCAATCCTACCATAATCTCCACAAGTATCAAACATCCTGACAATATAATAATGATCTCTACCTTACGGACCTATCTCAAGTGAAATTAAGCTTTCTAAAGGCAGAGATGGTGGAAGAAGTATCAAGTGTCAATATAATGCATTACCCCCTTATCGGACCTATATTATATTGTCATTATTATATTGTCAGGATGTCAGGATACCTACCGATGGGCATATTGATGGTGGAAGAAGTAACCATCATCGAACCTATCTCAAGTGAAATCAGAGATATCCTGCATAGTTATGCTGATATAATGTCAGGTAGCTTACTAAAGGCATTACCCCCTTATCGGGGCATTAATGATGAAATTAAGCTTCTCACTAGGGTTAAACCCCAGCGAAAAATGCATCACCGATGCCATACTTCTCTAGTCTCATGCTTCTATCTCGACAACCAAAACAAAGAAAAAACGAATTCCAATCTTCCAATCTAAGAAGATCCACACTCCTGTTGAGAAAATTCTCTCAATTGAAAAAATGATTTATTTTATTGAAAAAAAGGGTCGACCAAGCATTGGCAGCTATATCGGATGGCTCCACGAGAGTTAGCCGAACTGAGAAAACAGCTAGATGAGTTGTTAGTTGTAGGGTTCATCCGTCTTGCAAAGACACCATATATGTTATTTCAGAAAAAGAAAGATGAGATATTATGTCTATGCATCGATTACAGACTTCTAAACAAGGTGACATTATGCAAAAACTACCCGTTACCTATAATATCCGACTTATTTGATCATCTTCATGGGACCAAATACTTCACGAAACTGATTTACGATCAGGATACTACAAGTATATGTTGCTAAGGGAGACAAACCCAAGACAACTTGTGTGACAAGATATGGGGCTTTCGAGTTGCTAGTGTTGCCCATTAGCCTGATGAACGCCCCAACAATGTTTTTTAGCTTGATGAACCAAGTTTTTCATGAATACCGAGACCAATTCATCATGGTGTATCTCAAAAATATCTTTGTGTACAATGCCACATTGGAGGAACACTAGATACACCTATACCTAGTCTTTGTAAAGCTGAGGCAGGATCACTTGTACGTGAAAAGAGAGAAATGTGCTTTCACACAAAAATGCATCAACTTTCTTGGGTATGTCATCAGATGGGAACAAATTAGTATGGATAACGACAAGATAAAAACTATCCAAGCTTGAAAAGTTCCCACTTCGGTGACCAAAGTGCGATCCTTCTTAGGGGTAGTAAACTATTACAAGAAGTTCGTGGAAGGGCTTCCAAGGCGAGCCGCCCCATTAACGAAACTACCGAAGAAAAACCATCCTTGGTTGTGGTTAAACGAATGCTAGAAGGCCATCGAATATTTGAGGCAAGCATGACGAGGGGGCTTGTCCTTGGCTTGGTAAATGTTTCAAAACCTTTTGAAATAGAGATAGATGCATCTGACTTTTTCCTTGGGGGCATCCTCATCTAGGATGGCCACCCGATCGCGTATGAACGTCGAAAACTCAATAGTGCTGAAAGAAGGAACATTGGCTCTAAAAAAATAAAAATTTTAGGTGTGGTCCATTTTCTCAGGGTCTAGAGACAATATTTGCTGGGATCCCATTTCGTGGTGAGGACAGACAACAATGCCATTTGCAACTTCTTTGACCAACTAAAGTTGACGTCAAACCAAGCTCGAAAGAATCATTAGATGTGTTCGGCTTCAGATTCGAACATAAAGTAGGAAAAGGCAATCAAGCTGCTGACACCCTAAGTCGGAAGGGTAAACATGCAGCCCTGTTCATCGCTCACATTCATTCTAATAAGATTGATGGGTCGATGCGTGATATCATACGAGAACACTTACAAAAAGACCCATCAGCCAAAGTTTTTGATAATCTAGGTGGAAACTAGATAGTTTTGGGTCGAAGGAAACCTTTTACTGACAAAAGGAGACAAACTCTGTTAGAAACCACGAACCTCCATGATATTTTCCACTTTGAGCATAAGTTTCATGGTTTTGCTTTTGGTTTCCCAAAAGGCCTCATACCAATGAAGATAGTGTATCTTACTTATTAAAACCATGATCAACCTCTAAAATAGCCAATGTGGGACTCCCTTCCAACAATCCTTAACAATCCTCCCTCGAACAAAGTGTCCATAGAGCCTCCTCTGAGGCCTATAGAGCCACAACATTATTGGTAGAAATGGAAATAACATAAATTCAAATAAAACAACACAAACAAGCGCCCCAATCTAACCTAAGGGAAACTACACCAAATATAAATGTAACTACCTTAGCTTCGCTTTCATGGTCTTCACAACGACACTATAATCTATACAGGTGTATCTTACTTTTACCTGAAAAAAAAGTAGCACGTGACATGAGTATTTAAAAATACTCAGTAAATAGCCCCACTATTGGGGTCGAAAAATGCAAACACAATCAATCATGGTAGGATCTATCTTTTCATAAAAACATCATGGTTCTGGGCTCTACTTTCCAGTATGGAGAAAGTTGGATGTGTATTACTTCTCTAAACACGGCCCATGCATGCACACATGGACCCACCAGAAGAACTTGTATATGTACCCCTTGGGCCTAGCTGGTCGGGCTAGGGCATGCTCATGCTGCCAGACACCATAGAGAAAAAGCAGCTTGCATAATATCATGGCAAACATAAATGTGGTAAGATACATGTTTCGTGATTAACATACGTAGCTTACCAATGTCTCATAGGCATAGAGTGAACATGTTAACATAGTTTCCTAGGCGTGGCATATGGAGGTTCATGCATCATAGATTGATATTAGAACATGGCTCCATAACATATTATAATCATATCGTAGTATAACTTATAACGTAGCATAATCTTATATCATGACATAACTAATTCTTAACATAAACATAACATAGCACACGTCAAACAATCATAAAACATGACACGTGTAGGGGCCACAAGGCATGCATCTTTCATATAGCAAACAAGTCATGCAACCAAACCAACAATGAAGCCACTTACTTGGTTAACCTAAGCTAAGCTGAAGTCACTATATTCCCTTGATGCTAGCTTAAAACTACTCCTTGAAATCTAATTCCACCTAGAATCCCACCATCATAATTTAGAATCCTATTATTGAAATTAGCTCACTTAATTTGTATAAAATAATCTAAACTACCAAAAAGCAGCCATACTAACCATAAACGCCTCTAAAAGTGTTAAAAATGACTCTCGAAGAGTAGAAAATGGTAGGAAATAGTCCAAACATATCAGATCCAAGCTGAAAAGCCAAGCTGGAGCCCTCAAAAAATGTATTCTCGGACTGGCTTCGAATTGCCTTAATAGGATAAAACGGAGCAAGTTTTGTGATCTCGTAAGCTAAGGGACCTTCGTTTTAAATTAGAGTTCAACTTCTCACTTTCTCAATCTAATCAATGCGAGACAGCCTTATTTTTCTTCCTCGTTCTAATTTTTTGTCGTTACAATTCTTCCTCCATTTTCTTTTATATAAATACTTCCTAACTAGGCTTCTTCGTTCCCATTAAACTATTATTTATGTACACAAAGTAGAATACTCTACTATTTCTTAGGAATATCGTTAGAAGAAAAGAAAAAGTAGACACAACGTATTGATCTAGTAGAACACACATTTAAAAATTTAAACAATTTAATAGAGCCCCAATGATTGATTAAATTAATGGAATCTCAAAATGCATTGTCTAAAGTACAAAACCTTTTTCTCCATATGCCCAATGTGGCTTGCTCTTGAACTCCCTCCAATACTACAAATGAATATTCTACACCATATGTAACACCTGCCTTCGACAACGCGATTTACAGGAGTTACCAATGACACCGACAACCAATTATAATTTTTCCAAAACATTTTTATAAACATCCAGTAAAACGTTTAAAACCAATACTATTTAAAACATTAACCACCAACATAAATTTTCAAACAACAAAAGCATAAATACATAAGCAGACCTTGACATGGATTCCCAATAGTCTTTAGCCCGCTGGTCTCGACCTCGATTGGCCTACATCTACTAAATCTGGAAAGAAAAGTAAAAATAATTTTGATGAGTTATTAAATTACCCAGTAAGTAGCTAACTTAACTCTCATGAGTTATAACTAATCTTTCTAGGTGTTTTTAAGTTTTATTCGCCATTGACTCCTAGTTTCTCTTACTAGGGTCATCTGTTCATGAATGAGGTATCTCAGCTACCTCCAACTTAGGTTACTGACTCTCTCTCGATATGCTTATCTAGAATTTTCGGACTCGTATGTAAGATTCGCTCTCGATCAAATATGGTCTGTCTACTAATTTCTCTGGCGGCCTGTTTATCTAATGTACCAACGGTCAGGAGTACTCATGCTCCCTGACTTAGCACACAGCGCATTGGTCAGGAACTCCGCGGGAATTAGTAGACTATAATACTCATATAAATCAGCCATGACGCACAATCTATAAGCATATCTTAGAGTCATAACCTTTTCATTAACCTGAACATCATACTCACATCTGATGCATGCTGTCATATGTTCAACACATAGAACATTCCAGTAATCATTTATAACATGCTTACATCACAAGCAAACAGTCGCAACATACAGATAGACATTCAATATCATCAAAGCACATATTATCATACAAAACTCTTAATCATGTAAACAACATATTCACATGTTGTAAAACTAGTTAAGAACTAGTTTAAAGAACGATATGCTACTTACTTGGTTTCGAATCCCTTTTTCCCTTCAATGTACGTCTAATAGGGTATTTCAACACAATATCCTCCCATCAGACCTATATTTCACAATTTTCAAGGTAAGTGCAGGTTAATCTAGATAGAACAGGTCAAAACGAGTCGAACGGGACAAACCGGAAGCCGAAATGAGGTCTTACGCGCCTTCACCCGCCCTCACACGCTTGGGGGTGTTTTCTCACTCGCCTGATCTACACACAGTCGCACTCTCACTCGCGGTCTCCCACACGCCTCGCGTGTCTCTCACGCGCCTCGTCTTCTTCCTCGCGTTTTCTGCAATTTTCCAACTTTTCCATTAATATCGATTACGTCCCAAAGCTATATTCCACCTCTACAACCCGTATTTCGTCCTGAATTCTTCTACAACTTTATAGATCTCCTCATTACGATTCTAACAAGCTCTATTTCATAACTTATTACGTAGTATAAACCAAGATATCGAGATTTAAGGATTCGGTCAAATGGGTTTTGCATTACCTTCGTATAAACGTTCGATTTAGCTCGTGGCCGTGTCTCCTCCTCAAGTAATCCTCAGTAAAACTTCTTTTTCCTTACTCTCAATCGGCAATCGAATTTAATCGATCCAAACTCACGCTAAATAACAACAAAATCTCAGATTTTTCCTTCTCTGTTTTCGGTTTCGTTTCTTCTTCGTTTTCGTTTTCGTTTTCGTTTTTAATCTCCCACCATCTCTCTCTCATTTCTACCACCCTTCAGCAGTCCATTCCTTCTTTCTCCATGGCAGCAGCTTCAAGCTGCTGCTGTTTTTTTTTTAAAATTAATTAATTAATTTATTATTATTATTATTATTATTATTATTATTATTTATTATTATTAAATACAAAGCCTTAATTCCAAAATACATTATACATTATACCTTTTTTAAGATTATTACACCATACATATATATGTTTTGCTTAATATGTACTACAATTTAACAACATCAATCTCCCTTATAACAATTTAAAAAAAGAAAGGTGATATCTTAATAAAGGAAGAGTACATGAATAAACTGAGACTACATTTGAACGAGAGCATTCATGAGGATTATAGGACTAAGAAAAGTTTAAAAGAATTGAAAGTTATCATCAATACCAACAAGGCCTATCTTCTTTTTCGATGGCTCGATCATAGAAACTCCAACTTTAAGCATGTGTTACTTAGAGTAACTCTTGAGAATTTTTCAAGGATATATGTGAGAGAACAAAACATGTTGAAAGAACTCGTGTTGATCAGTGGAGATAGTTTTCACTCTTAGAAATGAGTACCATAACCATGCTACAGAGGAATGTCGAACATGGATTGTTACCCAGAACCATAAAAATTAAGAACTTAGTATCTTAGTTCTAATAAGTCGATTTCTAGAATAGAAGAGAGAAGTTTAGGAAAAGATAATGGATGGCTTAAAATTTGTAATATTGAAGTCCAACTTGATAAGTAGAACATATGCAAAATTACAACTAGAACGTATATCACATACAAACAAGAATATAAAACAATGGTCAAAATACACACATTGTTCTTGAAAAAAAAACACTACCTAAGCTTTATTCCTCAAGTCTCGTCGTTTTTGCTTCCAACACTCGATTCTTTAACATAATTTAAGTTCTTTTATTCGTTTTTAGTTTTTAGTTTTTTTTCGTTTAAAAATTAAGTAGAATTTTAAATTTTAAAGTCGAGTATTTTAATGGATTAAGACATACAATTAAAAAGTTTAGAGATTCAAATATTTTATATCGATATATTTAAATTAAAATTAAAAAATATAAAATAATGGATTAATTAATTTATCATAAAAAATGGTTAGCATTTCAATCTAAAAATAACCATTATTAGATTTAAATAATATTTTTACATTTTTTTAACAAATTTTCTATAAACTTTCCATACTTTTTTTCTTTTTTAATTTAAGATTATAAGAAAAAGTTGTAAAAGAAAGATAATTAACATATAGTCTCCCTTAAATAGTTAAACTAAAAAATATTATCCAAAGTGCATCGCAAAAATAAAATAATAAATAATTATTTAATTGATTGTTCTTGTTGAACTCTTTTTCACATATATTTATAAATTGATATAAATTATGATATATACGACAAAGTAAAGTGTCCATAAATATATATTTTTCGACGACTTGACCTATGATGATGGTTAAATTCAATTTAAAATTTTGTAATTAAATTATAAAACATCATCCAGAGAATTCATTTAAAAAATATTTTTTTGTTTTCTTTTAATATGTGATGATGTAAACAGAAACCGATCAATTTTTGTGGAACCATAAAATACATGCGTTTTAAAGTCCGAAAGAGAAAGTTCAAAGAGACAATATCTGCTAGCGGGGAAGCTTGAAATGGGAAGCCCAAAGAAGATAATATCTATTAGGACAATATCTGCTATCTGCTAGGACAATATCTCCTATCTGCTTGGATAATATCTACTAGCGGTGGGAATATCTCCTAACTGTTTGGACAATATCTACTAGTGGTGGGAAGCCCTCAAAAGGGAAAGCACAAAGAGGACAATATCTGCTATGCTAGTACAATATCGGCTAGCGGTGGGAAGTTCGAAAGGGAAAGCCCAAAGAGGACAATATCTCCTATGCTAGGACAATATCTGCTAAAGGTGGGAAGCCCTCGAAAGGGAAAGTACAAATAGGACAATATCTACTATGCTGGGACAATATCTGCTAGAGGTGGGAAGCCCTCGAAAGGGAAAGTACAAATAGGACAATATTTGCTATGCTAGGACAATATCTGCTAGCGGTGGAAAGCTCGAAAGGGAAAGCCGAAAGAGGACAATATCTGTTAACGGTGAACCTGGGCCGTTACAAAAGTAGTAACGACTTAAGCTGTAAAAGCCATGAAAATAGAGAACTAAGGAGTATACAAACATATCTCAACAATATGTTTTTATTTATTTATTTATATAAAAATAAATAAGCATAATCTGAAAAGAAAAAAAGAAATAAAAATGACTATTAATTAAAAGGAATGACGTTGAATAGAATATGAAATGAGGTGATTCTTACATACACATAGCATTAACAATGTCAAATTGTGACACCCATTTGGTATTTGAAAAGCCACAATGAATAGTGTGAGCACTCACTCAAGTGTATAATTGATGCTTCAATGTCCTATCATTTAAGCCCCTCAAATATGGTCAATTTGGGTATAGGTCGGATTCTGATGGTTAAAAAATTATTCAATTCGATCCAATTTTACTGTCAAATCTTGATAACAATAGTTAGCGTCGTTTGTACAAAAGAAAAAAAACTTGCTTAAGCATATGGGTACCATATTCGATGATAAACAAAAATGCCAAATACAAGATTTTTCAAGAAAGGGACAACCAAAAACAAAAAGCACTCCCAAATTCGGCTTCATACAATTACCCTATACTAACACACTAAAACAAAAACCACTCCCAAATTTCGCTCCATACAATTACCCTACAATACACGACAAAATCAAACCAATATATAAAATGAATCCGACCACAAAACAAAAGAGAATAGAAGAATTTTGTGTCGAAACCCAAATTCAACTAATTAGTCTCATAAGGTGTGTGCCCCTAATTCACGGAGGACCAATCTCCTTTTTTTTAACCTAATATGAATAATATTTTTCTTCAATCTCGAGCAGGTAAGACCTTCCTTATACCTAAACCCTTGGTAAGCTCAAAATCTCTATGCTTACTTAAGTATCGAAGGGGAGGTGAGAAACAACATATGAGATCCCACAACATTTGGTGAGGTGAACTAAACCCCTTTATAAGGTGTGGAAACCTCTCCTTAGTAGATGCGTTTTAAAAACCTTGAGGGTAAGCTGCAGTTTGGGCCGTTACAATTTCCTTACATGGCAGGTCATATTCTTCGCCCTCAAACAAATTTTACCGTTGTTACCTTGTCCAAATTTTAGCAATGACAACACTAATACCAATCTCAAAAATCTCAAAAATTGACGCTCGATCTTAGATTTTTTTTTTTTTTTGTAAGTACGTAATTAAAGGAATCACTTAGGGTTTTTCAATTTGAATCAAAGGTAGTATCTAGTTCCAATACAATAAGGTGAAAAGAAGAAAAAGAAAATGAATAAATAAATAAATAAGGTTGGAAAACAAATTACCTAAAATTCTAAAATTCGAAACCCCTCGAATGGTCCCCACAAGGAGTTGGCTCAATGCCAATATATAAACCCATCCATGGAAGCCCTTAACCATCATTTCCCCCAAGACAAAACCTCTGCTTTCCTTTTTCCTCATAGTGTCGACATGGTTAGCGAAGAAGAAGCTCTAATCCAAAAGGTGGTGGATTTGTACGAGCAAATCTCAGGGCTTGAAAACCTGAAACCTTGTAAGCATGTCGACACTCTGTTCACAGAGTTGGTGCTCACGTGCATGCCACCCACCAGCCCTCATTTCCACATCAATTCACTCTCTAAACCTCTTCAACAAATGAGATCAAATCTGATTCGGCTTTGCGGCCAAGCTGAGTCCCTTTTGGAGTCCCATTTTTCTGATCTCTTAGCCAATTTTGATTACCCTCTTCACCATCTCCATGTCTTCCCTTACTTCTCTAATTATCTCAAACTTAGCCTCCTTGAATTCTCCATCCTCCGCCGCCACTGCCCCGCCCTCCCCTCCTCCGTTGCCTTTGTCGGCTCTGGCCCTCTTCCTCTCACCTCCATCGTCCTCGCCACCCGCCACCTCCCCTCCACCTCCTTCCACAATTATGATCTCGACCCACTTGCTAATTCCCAGGTACTCGTTGTTGAGGATTATTGAAAGGGTTTTTAAGTAAGAAATACATCTCCATTAGTATGTGGTCTTTTCGGAAAACCCAAAGTAAAGCCACGAGAGCTTAGATTCACCGTGGACAATATCATACGGAGATTTGTGATATCATTACGGAGATTTGTGATTCTTAACCCTTGTCTCTATTAGTATGAGGTCTTTTGGGAAACCCCAAAGCAAAGCCACGAGAACTTAGGCTCACAGTGGACAATATCATATGGAGATTTGTGATTCTTAACCCTTGTCTACCGAGAACGTATGAGTTTATTAGTTTATTAATATCAAACCTTGGATTCTCATACTTGTTTGATGTTGTGCAGGCGTCGAAATTGGTATCGGTGGACGCGGACCTGAAGACGAGGATGGTGTTTCACACGTGTGACATCATGAAAGTGACGGAGGAGCTGAAGGAGTACGAGGTTGTGTTTTTGGCAGCTCTAGTAGGAATGGAGAAGGAGGAGAAATTGAGAGTGATAGAGCATTTGTGTGAGTTCATGTCGGAAGGGGCATGTTTGATGGTGAGAAGTGCTCATGGAGGAAGGGCTTTCCTTTATCCTGTGGTGGAGGAATGTGATTTGGTAGGGTTTGAGGTTCTATCGGTGTTTCATCCGAGTGATGAAGTAATAAACTCAGTAATAATTGCAAGAAAAAAGAAGAAGGATGATGATTGTTTGAAGATTGTTAGTGATGATAATCATGAAAATGGTATTGAAAATGGTGTTGTTGTTCATAACAAACAATGTTGTGATGATATTCATGGCTTCAACAATCATGGAGGAATGATTGAGGAGTTAGCTGAGTAGTAAATCATCTTAAGCTTATGTGGGCTTCTGATTGTTTTGTTTTGTTTTCTGTTATGTTCATGTTTTAGGGCTAATTTTAAGGCAAATGATGTTGGTTGATGCTTTTGTGTAATAATTTTTGTGTTCTCATTTATGAATGAATGAGAATGTCAGATCCTTCTCTTTTCTCTGTGTTCTTCTTACTTCCCAAAATTTTTAATATCTATGTTTTTCTGAATGGGCTGTATCATTTAAACTGTTTTAACGTTTCAATATATTTTTTTTTGAAAATTTTAATATGATCAATTGAGCTATATTTTTTTAGATGGCCGTATTATTTAAACTATTTAAAGTTTCAATATATTCTTCTTGGTTCTATCATATAATATATTCTGTAGCGGCATCATTTAAACCCTAAATTTTGAAAAGATAATCTTTTTTAAATTCAAAATTTTCTTATTAATTAACTATTCAACTTCAAGGTTGGTGATGATCTTTTGCTTCATGAAACTTGAAAAATTAGGTAAATTTCATCCATTAGATTTGGTTAATAATGAATCAATTACTTGTATGAGCCTTACTTAAGTAGACAAAGTATATATTCCCTTTTGAAACGTTATTTTACCACAATAAATGTAATATCCGAATTTTTTAGATAAATAAATAAAAAATAAAAATAACAACATAGGGGCAAAAAGGGGTCTCGTTGTTTGGGCTCTAAGAAGAAAGAGAAAGAAAAGAGAGAGAGAAAGGAGAAAGGACAAGAAGTTAGGGTTTGGGAGAGAGGAAGAGTGGAGAACACAAACCGCCATGGGAGATCGAATCCAAGGCAAGAAACTTCGAAGCAATACTTCTCTCGGTGCTGAAAAAGGAGTTTGGGTGGTGGATTCACTCATTCCGGCAAGAAAATCCGAGAACGGACAGAGTAAGGTTTCGAACTTCTTGTTTCGATTTTATCTAGATTTGAGGAGTTTCTTGAGTTTTTGGATGTATGTAACTAAAATAAGATTCACACAGGTTTCTTGAAGTTCCTGGACGAAAATCGGAGTTTAGTCGGACTTCGGGTAAATCGATCGAAAACAGAAAATGTGAGTTTTTTCGAATCTTTGGACGGCCTTAACTCATCCCGTGCTCAAGGAAAAAATAAAGGAAAAATATATTGTAGAATTAGAATATGAGATCTACAATTTTTGTGAACAAACTTTGTTGATATGGATTACGGATTGAAAGATAAGAAAATTCGAAGAAAATAGATCGAAAACGCAAAAACGCTAACATCTGGAAAATTTGGAAAAAAAACCCAGGAGGAGAAAGAAGAATGCCGCCACGCGTCGACCGACGAACGGAGGAGCGCGGCGGGACTGGTGATCGACACGTGGCGGTCGCCGATTGGTGAGGCGCGTCCTCACCCGGCAGCGGACACGCGTCGGGCACGCGGATCCGGGCCGACCCGAATCGGAACCGCACGCGACCCAGGACCCGCGAACTGCTCCGCCCGTGAACCACCCCGACCTGGTGCCTCTAACCCGCGACTTCACGGGAATCCGTGTGTGGACACGCGCGCGTAGGATCTGCGCGTAGAATCCCTCCAGGGCGCGTGTGACGCGCG
This sequence comes from Cucurbita ficifolia, assembly GCA_033971965.1. Classification (NCBI taxonomy): domain Eukaryota; kingdom Viridiplantae; phylum Streptophyta; class Magnoliopsida; order Cucurbitales; family Cucurbitaceae; genus Cucurbita; species Cucurbita ficifolia. The sequence continues at coordinate 8,314,792 of CM066972.1, forward strand.
TGTAGGCGCGTGAGTCACTATTTTTCCTTCCGTTCGGTCTCTGTTTGCTTGTTTTTCGACCCGATTTCGATACTGACCCTATTATTATGTAAATTAGGACCTGTCAAGGAAATTCCAGAATCTTTGGAACCTTTTCCGGCAAATAATTCAAGCTTGGGAAGGCACGCGTCAACCAAGTAAGTAGCCATTTGGATTCCCACGAGCAGTACTTGTAGGAACCGCTTGGAATAAGCATGCATGCTATCGTACCCATAAGCTTAGCTAGTCGAACCTAGCATATTAGTATGGAAAGCATGGAAATTAAATAAATAAGAAAATCTATGGCTTTTAGATACGTGCGATTATGTAATCTGTGTAGATTGAGGTCCTGATAATGTATGTATGCATGAGGAGGATGGGAAAACTTGTGAAATCTGCGCTCCGGGTGAAGATGGAGGTTATCTTCCCGTTGAGCATGTTTGTAATATTGCATGAACTGCTTCATGTTATCTCTTATGCATTAAATGATTGCTTGTGTTATCTTTCTTGTTGAATAGGAAAAAATTATGAGCTTAGATTAGGGTTGCTTGTGACTGAGTAGGCTAGACGAGTCCCTAGATTGGGAGACCTCTAGAATACCGTGCATTTAGACCCACAAAACGAGTACCAGCGGATTCAGAACCCAAAATTCTAAACCCGATAGGTTTGTGAGACCTTGCACGAGAATCTTAGAGATGTATGAATCCAAGTCTAAGCCACCAAGTTCCACCCTAGAAAGAATGGTAGGACACCACGGTAACTGTTGGTAGCCGCCAGAGTTGAGCAGTGTGGACAGTGTCATCAGAACCTCCACTTCCCTCTCTGCTCCGATACCATACCATCGAGACAGAGCTCCGATACGGAGATCGTTGAGCCTGGCAGATCCGGACAGGGAAGTGTGACAAGTGCCCAGACCTAGTGGTGATAGCTAAGGGGTCTTCTGAACAGGACACCTGAGTCGTAGAAACCCATCCCTGAGCGGGAGACGTGGAACCACTAGGATGACTTAGTAGCTGACCGGCACACAGGGGGTCGCTCCCCAAATTTAGTGGATGTATGGTCCCGTGTGAGGGTTGTCAGCTAATCTCCATGGATGATGTTTAGAGATAGTCATGTATTCAGATCCAGCCATACGATCCCCTCAGATTTACTTATGAGGTCGCGCCTCACCTTAGGACACTGAACATTCGACTGCTTGAGTTGGGCCGTTCTCTTAGGATACAGAGTAGAGAGTTGTAGCTTAGATCGCTCTCCTTAGAATCCCCAGAAAGACCATGGATACCTACCAAGATAAGGATGTGTAAAGAGCCTACAAGTAGGCTGCTTATTGAGTATATTTTTATACACACCCCTTTCTCCCCTTTTTCAGGTACCAGTCGATACGGGGAGGTGTTTGAGAGCTGCACTGTCACAGAGGGGTGTCGTTCTGGAGCGTCAGTCCCTTATTGGTCTTTTAGAGTCCTTTGTCTGTTTTCATACCTGGAGTCTTTTGTATTTCATTTTATATTTGTAACATTTGACTTTGAATTTATATTTAATTTTGGTGTTCTTGATTTTCTTTTCTTGTTTTTAAATTTTGTCGGATTTTTGCATTCTATTTTATATTCTTTTGAATTTTTATTTATTTTCGATTTCGTCTTTTTAGTCACGATTCGGTTTTTTCGAAACCTCGAAAATTGGGTTGTGACAGATTGGTATCAGAGCAGTCGGGTTTTTGATTCTGTAGACTTTTTCCTAAGATAGAGAGTCGTACACCTCTATGACTCAGCTCGACGACATGCCTCGCCGCGACCAGGTACGCAGTCTAACCTTGTTTTGTAGGTTATGATATGATGTAACGCCAGTAAGAACTTGATGTATGTTTTGGGTTAACGCCTCAGAGTGTTAAAAGTGAATATTCCCTCTATATGTTGATGCTAGATTCGAGTTATTGTGAGGAGGCCGAGAGGGGTCATATTTTAGTTTACTGGCCTTAGGAAGACAGAAAGGTGACTCAGCAGAGTGCATGACGTCCAACCCATAGAAATGTACATGAGACTTTTTAAGGCCTAGTACGAGATGATATACCTATGACCCAGCCTCCCATGACCATAATTCTAGATGTCAAGCATGCCTCCGTGGAGACCACGTAGAAGGCCTAGACAGTATAGAGTTGTCTTGGTGCAAACCACATAGTAGACCCAGACAATATCGTTCTTACAAGTAAGGGCGACCACTGTAGGAATTAAGCACCCCTCAAGCAAACCATTTTCACGGGTGAGTTTGGTTAAGTTGGAAGTCGAGAAATAAGATTCACCAACAGAGAGAGTGAGGCTATGGAAGCCATGGCTTCAAGGTTGGTTGGAGTCTACATGAGATAAGTTCAGGTTTATGGACTTCCATAAGTGAGATGTGCGCTTTTATGCCACTAATGAGTCATGGGGTGTAGGATATTCCTACTAAAGGATCACCTAGTGGATGACAAGTCGCTTTGGACCTTGATGAAGGGGACCAAGTCTAAAAGCAGCACTTGGTTATCAGGACCATAAAATTGTGTTATAACCTATCCTTTGGTCAGGGCATGTATGTTCACAAGGTGAAGGACGTGGAACTGTCAAGGTAGTCCAACGAACCTCAGGGTTGAGAATAGCAAGAAAAGAGGTCAAGCTATGGTCATGCCTTCGCCGTCTGAAGGAAGAAAGTCCAAATGGGCATTAGTAAGAACCAACCCTTGTGTAGGTTATCCGGATTACAAAGAGTAGAACTCCAGTTTCATACACGAGTGTAATGTCAGACTTGTGAAGCATTCTCAAGTAGAGGTAGAACTTCCTAACAACGTGATTTTAGAAACTACCTAAAGGATAGTGAGATGGTGAATTGTAAACAAGTAAGACTAGTAGAGACATGATAAGTCTCAGAGAAGACACTAGATGTAGCATCCTCGAAGCTCGAGGGAGGCTAGCTACCAAACAAGAGTTTTTAGAGAGTTTCCTAGGATCCTGTACAAGAACTTGAAAGGTTCACGTGCTCGAAAAAGCTAGTGATTAGATATCACTACGAGAGAAAATGTGACTAGCTTAGTCATAAAAGATATTACAGGGGTTAACCTAGGTGAATGTAGAGAACTCATGTAAGGACCCTTACTCCCAAAAGAGCCTGTACTTAGCTCAGATGGGTATTAGTACTTAAGCGAGTCACGTAACAGGGCGTCTCGCTGAGAAGGAAGTTGGCTAATGAGATGAAACTACGAGGCCATTTTGGAGAAGTAGTAAAGACCGTCTCGAAAAGGTCGGGATATCACCAGATGAGAACCAAAGGGGAAGACATACTTAAAACAGCCTTTAAAAGCCGCTATGGACATTATGAGTCCATAGTCATGTCTTTTGGTTTAATTAACGCTTCTGCAGTGTTTATGGAACTGACGAACAGAGCGTTTAAGGAATTCCTAGACACCTTCGTGATTTGTTCATTGACGACATCCTGGTGTGTCCTAAGTCTGAGGTAGAGCATGAGGAACACCTGAGGAATGTTTTAACTCTACTAAGAACCCACCAGTTGTATGCTAAATTCACGAAGTGCGAATTCTGGTTGTAGGAGGAGGTCTTTCTTGGCCACATAGTATCCAAACAGGGGTTAACTGTGGATCCCGCTAAGATTGAAGCAATTTTGAAATGGTCTAGACCAACCACTATCATTGAAGTAAGGAGTGTTTTCGGTCTAGCAAGCTTTTATAAAAGGTTTGTACAAGATTTCCTAAGACCTCAGCAGCGTGATACAATTGACCAAGAAGGGAAACTCTTTGTCTGGACACTAGAGTGTGAATAGAGCTTTCTGAAACTGAGAACGAGGTTGGCCACTGCACCTGTACTTATAGTGCCTGATGGGTCAGGTGGACTGGTGGTTTACAACAACGCCTCAGGAAAAGGGTTAGAGTGTGTACTCATGCAAAAGGGCAAAGTGATAGCCTACGCCTCTAGACAAATGAAAGAATATGAGCACAACTACCCCACCCACGGTCTGGAGCTAGCAACCGTGGTGTATGCATTGAGAACTTGGCGTCACTACCTGTATGGCAAGAGAGTTCAGGTGTATGCTGACCACAAGAGCCTTAGCATATGTTTACACAGAAAGGGCTGAACATGAGATAGCGGAGGTGGATAGAACTAGTTAAGGACTATGATATTGAAATACTTTACCACCCAAGAAAAGCCAAAGTAGTGGTAGATGCCTTGAGCAGGAAGACAACCCACACATCCGTCCTGATCACGAGACAGAGGTATCTACAGGATGAGATACAGAGGGCTGGAATAGAGGTCTTGGTTAGAGGCGTCACCGCTCAACTAGCGCAAACTTTCAGTCCAACCCACCCTCAAGAGACGTAGCATCGAAGCTCAAAGAGCTGATACGCACCTTAGTAAGATTTGGGGTTAGCAGGAAACTGAGAGACCAGAAGGATACTGGTTTCTTCTAAAGAGGGATTGATGTGGTAGGACCGATTATGAGTACCTCGAGATGAGAAGATTCTATAGGAAATGATGACTGAGGCACACAACACGTCCTACACATTTCACCCTAGTAGTACTAAAACGTATCAGGATTTAAAGTGTTGCTTGACCTGTCAGCATATAAAGGCCCCGAAATAATGACCAGCAGGGTTGTTGCAACCGTTGAACATCCCACAGTAGAAATGGGAGGAACTAAGCATGGACTTCATCGTAGGCCTACCAAGGACTCGACGAGGCTTTAATGCCATCTGGGTCATTGTGAACAGATTGACTAAGGCAGCCCACTTTATACCAGGTAGAGCCACTTATTGAGTGGACCAGTAGGCTCAATTGTACGTCAAGGAGGTAATTCGCTTGCACGGCGTGCCAGTGTCCATCGTGTCTAATAGGGATGCTAAGTTTACTTCGAACTTCTGAAAAGGGTTACAAAAGGCATTGGAAACGCAACTCAAGTTTAGTACAGCGTTCCATCCTCAGACCGATGAGCAAACTGAGAGGCTTAATCAGACCCTAGAAGACATGTTGAGGGCATGTGTTATAGACTTTGCAGATTGCTGGGATGAACACCTGGCCCTTATGGAATTTGCCTACAACAATAGTTACCAGGCAACCATTCAGATGGCACCATTCGAAGCTCTATATGGGCGAAGGTGCAGAACCCCGATATTTTGGGAGGAGGTAGGCAAGAAACAGTTGTTGGGGCCGGAGTTGGTACAGACTACCAACGCGGCAGTACAGAAAACCAGATAGAGGATACTTTTTGCACAAAGTCGGCAAAAGAGTTATGTAGATTCTCGTAGGAAAGACCTCGAGTTTGCAGTGGGTGATCACGTCTTCCTGAAAGTAGCCCCCATGAGAGGAGTGCTGAGATTTGGGAAGAAAGGCAAGTTGAGCCCGAGGTTCATGGGTCCCTTTGAAATCCTAGAAAGGGTAGGGCCCGTGGCATACAGACTAGCATTACCACCCACACTCGCCGCAGTGCATAACGTACTCCATATATCGATGTTGAGGAAGTACACTCCGGATCCCACTCACATCATTGATCACGAGACACTTCCCCTTCGGGAGGATCTAACGTATGAAGAAAAACTCATAGGGATAATGGCAAGTGATGTGAGGAAACCACGAAAAGGGAGATTTCATTAGCCAAGGTCTTATGAAAAACCATCAGGACAACGAAGCCACCTAGGAATGTGAGGATGACACGAGAAGGTCTTACCCTGAACTCTTCTGGGAAGGATAAACTTTCGAGGACAAAAGTTCTTAAGGTGGGGAGAATTGTAATACCCGAATTTTTTAGATAAATAAATAAAAAATAAAAATAACAACATAGGGGCAAAAGGGTCATTTTGCCCCTACTCTTACCTAAGGGGTCTCGTTGTTTGTGCTCTAAGAAGAAAGAGAAAGAAAAGTAAAAAAAAGAGAGAGAGAAAGGAGAAAGGAGAAGAAGTTAGGGTTTGGGAGGGAGGAAGAGTAGAGAAGACAAACCGCCATTGGAGATCGAATCCAAGGCAAGAAACTTCGAAGCAATACTTCTCTCGGTGCTGAAAAAGGAGTTTGGGTGTTGGATTCACTCATTCCGGCAAGAAAATCCGAGAACGGACAAAGTAAGGTTTCGAACTTCTTGTTTCGATTTTATCTAGATTTGAGAAGTTTCTTGAGTTTTTGGATGTATGTAACTAAAATAAGATTCACACAGGTTTCTTGAAGCTCCTAAACAAAAATCGGAGTTTAGTCGGACTTCGGGTAAATCGATCGAAAACAGAAAATGTGAGTTTTTTCGTATCTTTGGACGACCTTAACTCATCCTGTGCTCAAGGAAAAACTAAAGGAAAAATATATTGTAGAATTAGAATATGAGATCTACAATTTTTGTGAAGAAACTTTGTTGATATGGATTACGGATTGAAAGATAAGAAAATCCGAAGAAAATAGATCGAAAATGCGAAAACGCTAACATCTGGAAAATTTGGGAAAAAAACGTAGGAGGAGAGAGATGAATGCCGCCACGCATCAACAGGTGAACGGAGGAGCGCGGCGGAACTGGTGATCGACACGTGGCGGTCGCCGATTGGTGAGGCGCGTCCTCACCCGGCAGCGGACACGCGTCGGGCACGCGGATCCGGGCTGACCCGAATCGAAACCGCACGCTACCCGGGACCCGCGAACTGCTCCACCTGTGAACTGCTCCAACTCGGTGCCTCTGACCTGCGACTTCACGGGAATCCGTGCGTAGACACACGCGCGTAGGATCTACTCGTAGAATCCCTCCAGGGCGCGTGTAGGCGCGTGAGTCACTAGTTTTCCTTCCGTTCGGTCTCTGTTTGCTTGTTTTTTGACCCGATTTCGATACTGACCTTATTATTATGTAAATTAGGTCTCTGTTTGCTTGGGAAGGCACGCGTCAACCAAGTAAGTAGCCATTTGGATTCCCACGAGCAGTACTTGTAGGAACCGCTTGGAATAAGCATGCATGCTATCGTACCCATAAGCTTAGCTAGCCGAACCTAGCATATTAGTATGGAAAGCATGGAAATGAAATAAATAAGGAAATCTATGGCTTTTAGATACGAGCGATTATGTAATCTGTGTAGATTGAGGTCCTGATAATGTATGTATGCATGAGGAGGATGGGAAAACTTGTGAAATCTGCGCTCCGGGTGAAGATGGACGTTATCTTCTCGTTGAGCATGTTTGTAATATTGCATGAACTGTTTCGTGTTATCTCCTATGCATTAAATGATTGCTTGTGTTATCTTTCTTGTTGAATAGGAAGAAATTATGAGCTTAGATTAGGGTGCTTGTGACTGAGTAGGCTAGACGAGTCCCTAGATTGGGAGACCTCTAGAATACCGTGCATTTAGACCCACAAAACGAGTACCAGTGGATTCAGAACCCAGAGTTCCAAACCCGATAGGTTTGTGAGACCTTACACGAGAATCCTAGAGATGTATGAATCCAAGTCTAAGCCACCAAGTTCCACCTTAGAAAGAACGGTAGGACACCACGGTAACTGTTGGTAGCCACAAGAGTTAAGCGGTGTGGACAGTGTCATCAGAACCTCCACTTTCCTCTCTGCTCCGATACCGTACCATCGAGACAGAGCTCTGGTACGGAGATCGTTGAGCCTGGCAGATCCGGACAGGGAAGTATGACAGGTGCCCAGACCTAGTGGTGATAGCTAAGGGGTCTTCTGAACAGGACACCTGAGCCGTAGAAACCCGTCCCTGAGCTGGGGACGTGGAACCACTAGGATGACTTAGTAGCTGACCGGCACACAGGGGGTCGCTCCCCAAATTTAGTGGATGTATGGTCCCGTGTGAGGGTTGTCAGCTAACCTCCATGGATGATGTTCAGAGATAGTCATGTATTCAGATCCAGCCATACGATCCCTTCAAATTTACTTATGAGGTCGCGCCTCACCTCAGGACACTGAACATTCCACTGCTTGAGTTGGGCAGATCTCTTAGGATACAGAGTAGAGAGTTGCAGCTTAGATCGCTCTCCTTAGAATCCCCAGAAAGACCGTGGATACCTACCAAGATAAGGATGTGTAAAGAGCCTACAAGTAGGTTGCTTACTGACTATATTTTTATATACACCCCTTTCTCCCCTTTTTTTTTTCAGGTACCAGTCGATACGGGGAGGTGTTTGAGAGCTGCACTGTCACAGAGGGGTGTCGTTCTGGAGCGTCAGTCCCTTATCGGTCTTTTAGAGTCCTTTGTCTGTTTTCATACCTGGAGTCTTTTGTATTTCATTTTATATTTGTAACATTTGACTTTGAATTTATATTTAATTTTGATGTCCTTGATTTTCTTTTCTTGTTTTTAAATTTTGTCGGATTTTTGCATTCTATTTTATTTTCTTTTGAATTTTTATTTATTTTCGATTTCGTCTTTTTAGTCACGATTCGATTTTTTCGAAGTCTCGAAAATTGGGCCGTGACAATAAATATGAGTTACAAAAATTTTAATCTCTAAAATTTTAAGAAAATAAATATATGTGAATTATTATTTTATTATAAAAAATAAATTTTGCAGAATTTTTATATGCCTACTAAATTTATGTTTGGATTATTGTTAATATCAACACTAATCGCATGTATTTTTTTTATCGAGAGGTTGGAGTTTTGAATCACTACGATCTTAAATTAAAAAATAAACGGGTGACCTCGATATTTTATAGATTAATTTCTTTAATATTAATTTGTTAGCTTTTGTAATAAAACAAAGAGTTTAAAATAGAATTGAAATTAAAACTTTACACGCAAAACTGAAACCTCCAATAACACATAGGTTTGAGGCACAATTGTTAAAGTCTACTAAATATATAATAATTACTTTTATTTTTATTTTTCCTAATGTTTTAAAAGTTTTAATTATGTTTCAATTTTTGTTCAATGTTTTATTTGCTATAAATGAAAAAAAAAATACCAATAAATATCAGAAAATTATTGAAGTGACATTGAATATTTAAATTTTTATAAATTGGGTTAGAATTTTTATTTTCAATTTTTAGTTGAAATATATACTTAACCAATAGAAATTTATTAGCCATACTAAATTAATAAAAATACTCTTAAATTTACCTTTTTCTCAAAAATAGCTATAAACTTTTTTTAATAATAATTTTTGAAAATTTAAAAAAAAAATCTTTAGGGTTAGTTTTAGATGAAAAACGGTTAACACTCTAATTCAAAAATACTTTTTTTTTTCAAAAGTGTTAAAAAAATAATTCGAAACTTTCAAAGTTTCATTAATACCCTTAAACTTTGTTTGCAAATTCAAAAATACCTTTAAACTTACCATTAGTGTATAAACAGAACTCTTACGATGTGACATTTCAAAAATAATATCAGTACCCTTAAACTTTTAGAAAATAGATTAATTTTTTTTATTGTTAATACTCTTAAAATTAAAGAGGAAAATGATCTATAAGGTGTAGATGAACAATTTATGTTAGAAATATCCACGAGCGAAAGGAAAACGAGAAAACCTTTCCTGTGTATGAAATTTGCAAGAATCAAATGAATATAAACATTTCTTTCCAATAATGCTTTAAAGAATAAGTTTTCCTTTCTAATCTAATTTCTATATAATATAAAACGATCCTACTAAATTTTAAAATATATCATAAGGAAAATATAATATAATATTCAACGTCATTTTTAAAAATTTAAATTTAAATTTAAATAATATAGTTTTCTAATGAATTTTTTTTTTTAAGTTGATGTGTATTAATAAAAACATTTTTAAAATTTTAAATAAAGTATTAATAATTTCTCTAAAAAAAAGTAATATTCTTTTCAAATCTGTAATATTCTTTTCAAATTTTAAAATACTTTTTCAATTTTTTAAAATTAAAGTATAAATTTTAGATATATTTTTATTAATTCAACTTATTTTCTCTAATTTAACAGATTTTTTTATCCCGAACAAACTTCCGAGTAGCTTATAAAAATGATTTTGGCTTGCTTCTCCTTTGATCAGGAAAGGAAAAAGGATCAAAAGATGAGCTCAATCTCCACCGCACAGCTCCCTTCTCCCCTCAAACCAGAACACTTGGAGGCAGAGAAGAAACTTCCCACATCAAAGCTTCCACAGAAAACAGTTCTGAAGCTTTTCGATTCAAAATCGATTACTTCTTTGAAATATCTCAGCCAAGTTCATGGACTTATACTGCGAAGCGGCCATTTCCAAGACCATTATGTTTCTGGCGCGTTGGTGAAGTGTTACGCAAATCCCCATTTCAGCAATTTTGACTTCGCTTTGAAGGTACTCTCCTCAATCCCAAATCCCAACGTTTTCATTTGGAATATTGTAATTAAAGGGTGTCTAGAGAACAACAATCCGTTTAAAGCTATTTACTTCTATGCTAGGATGGTTATTGATGCTAGGCCCAATAAATTTTCATACCCAACTCTGTTTAAAGCTTGTTCTGTGGCGCAAGCTGTTCATGAAGGTAGACAAATTCATTGCCATGTTGTGAAACATGGCTTCGGTAGTGATATGCATATCAAAAGCGCTGGTATTCAAATGTATACCTCTTTTGGTGGCTTCGTAGATGCTAGGAAACTTCTTGATAATGGGGAATCTGATGTTGTTTGTTGGAATACATTGATTGATGGGTACTTGAAATGTGGGAATTTGGAAGCCGCTAAAGGATTGTTTGAGCAAATGCCAACCAGAAACATTGGCTCATGGAATGTGATGATCAGTGGGTTTGCTAAGGGAGGGAAGTTGGGAGACGCACGGAAGATGTTCGATGAAATGCGCGAAAGAGATGAAATTACTTGGAGTTCTATGGTTGATGGTTACATCTCAGCAGGTTGTTACAAGGAAGCATTAGAGATTTTCCAGCTAATGCAAAGACAGGAGGTTATGCCTGGAAGGTTCATTTTGTGCAGTGTGCTAGCTGCTTGTTCTAGTGTTGGAGCCATCGATCAAGGGAGGTGGGTTCATGCTTATCTTGAAAGGAACTCCATTAAATTAGATGCAGTGTTGGGGACTGCCTTATTGGATATGTATGCGAAATGTGGGCGGCTAGACATGGCATGGAAGGTATTTAATGAGCTGCAAGAAAGAGAGGTCTTCACTTGGAACGCCATGATCGGTGGGCTTGCTATACATGGAAGAGCAGAGGATGCACTTGAGCTTTTTTCTAAGATGCAGAAGGGGAGACTAAAACCGAACGGAGTAACGCTTGTGAGCATCCTAACGGCTTGTGCTCATGCAGGTTTTGTTGACAGAGGCCTGAGGATTTTCGAAACGATGAAGGAGTTTTATGGCGTTGAGCCTGAAATGGTGCATTATGGATGTGTGGTTGATTTGCTAGGGAGGTCAGGGTTGTTTTCTGAAGCAGAGGATTTGATAAGCTCAATGCCAATGAAGCCCAATGCAGCTGTTTGGGGAGCACTTTTAGGTGCCTGCAGGATTCATGGAAATGTGGAATTGGCTGAAAGGGTAGGGATGATTTTACTCGAACTAGACGTGCACAACAGTGGCTATTATACGTTACTGTCGAACATATACGCCAAGGCAGGGAGGTTCAATGATGTCGCTAAAATAAGAAAGACGATGAAGGAGAAGGGGATAAAAACAGTGCCTGGTGTCAGCATGGTTGATCTAAATGGTACGGTTCACGAATTCAAAATGGGCGATCGATCGCATCCGCAAATGAAGGAAATATATAGGAAGGTGGAAAGAATAAAAGAAAGGCTGCAGATGGCAGGGTATTCACCTGATACATCTCAAGTTTTATTTGATATTGAAGAGGAAGAGAAGGAAAGTGCACTAAGGTATCACAGTGAAAAGCTTGCAATTGCTTTCGGATTGATTAATAGCTCGCCCGGTAAAACCATACACATAGTGAAGAACTTGAGGATCTGTGACGATTGCCATTCAGCCACAAAGCTCATATCTCAAATTTATGATCAAGAAATAATTGTGAGGGACGGTGTTCGCTATCACCATTTCAAAAATGGAACGTGTTCGTGCAAAGATTTTTGGTGATCTATGCACCCCGAAAGTATAAATGTGTTGAAATATGATTCAAAGTAGTTGAGATATGATTCACAGGATTCAAAGTATCAAGATTTTAGGAAGTTGGGAGTAGATTTGAATTTACATAGGATTTCTATAGTTTACTATTTCTGGTTAGTGTATAAGCCTATAAATATCGGAATCGTGTAACTCTTTAAGAATCAAGTGAGAAAACAATAATAAAGCACGACAGCTTTGATCTATTTCTATCTCTTTCAATATCCCTTCCCCAACAAATTTGGTATCAGAGCCAAGTTCTTGTCAATACGAGAGTGAGTGATTATATTTTTTTTCACAAAACGAAAATGGCAGTAGTTGGTTTTTTTTCCTTTGCACTTCTGTTACCAATTTTGAATGGTGAGAAATATGAGTGGTGGAGCATCAAGATGAAGACCTTGCTCAGATCGTAGGAGCTATGGGACTTGGTGGAGTACGGGTTTGTTGATGTATTAGAACCCACAATAGAAGAAAATGAGAGACTAAGAGAAACCAATAAAAATGATGTCAACGCTCTGTTTATTATTCAACAAGCAATTCATGAGACTATTTTTTCATGAATTGCCGTAGCAACCACATCAAAGCAAGCAAGATCAATTCTGCAGAAGGAGTTTTATGGAGATTTAAAGGTCATAACAGTGAAATTGCAATCTCTAAGACGTGATTTTGAAGCTCTGCTCATGACGAATGGTGAATCAATTACTGACTTTTTGTCAAGAGTAATGACAATAGTCAGTCAGATGCGTACCTATGGAAAGAAAATTTCAGATGAAACAATTGTTGCAAAGGTGTTGAGAAGCTTAACTCCAAAGTTTGACCATGTGGTGGCTGCCATAGAAGAAGCTAAGGATCTATCAATACTCTCCGTTGATGAACTGGCCGGCTCGCTTCAAGCTCATGAGTCAAGAATCAATAGATCATCAGAAAGGAATGAAGAAAAGGCACTACAAGTGAAGGAGACAGCCAACAACGAAGTCAACGAAAGAGAAAATATTCATTTAGCAGGTAGAAGTCGTGGAAGAGGAGGATTTCGCAGCTTCCATGGTGGTCGTGATAACAAGGGTAGATGGAGAAATGATGGACAAAGGCAGTTCAATGAACAAAGTAATGTAAGGAATGTCATACAATGTTACCATTGTAGAAGGTATGGGCACACGAAAGCTGATTGTGGGTATAAACAAATGAATTTTGCAGCAGAAAATGAAGAAGAAGAAGAAAAGCTTTTTATATCGTGTACGGATATTAATCCAAAAGAAGGTGACTTATGGTTTGTTGATAGCGGATGCTCGAACCATATGACAGGCATCAAATATTTATTCCAAGAGGATGAGACGCAAAGAATTAATGTGCAACTTGGGAATGCAAAAGAGATGCAAATTGAGGAAAAAGGCACACTGAAAGTCGAAAGCAGTCATGGTAAGGTAAAAATATTAGATAATGATACAAAAAAGATTACCGTTGAAGTTTCTACAAATGAAGAGACAAGGGTCAACTCCAGTGCATCTCCTAGTGCCTCCACTGCAACACAAAATCTGTCAAATTCATCATCTTCAGCATCACTAAATAGCGACTCTTCTCTTGAAGAATTTTCGGATGAGACACTTCCAAAGAAGTATAAATCTTTAGCTGATATATATGAATCATGTCAATTTGCTCTTACTGTTTCAGACCCTATGAATTATGAAGAAGCAGCTGAAAGAGAAGAGTGGAAGAAAGCCATGATAGAAGAGATGCAGTCCATTGAGAAAAATGGAACATGGGATATGATTGATTTACCAAACGAAAAGTTCTATGGAGATTTACATGAAAGATGCAGTCCATTGCGGTGGCCTGTTTATCAGTTTGATGGAGATTTACAACCAGAGGGATTCATAAAGAAAGACAAAGAAACAAAAATATACAAGCTGAGACAAACATTATACGGGTTAAAGCAGACATACGTACTAAGGTTTTGTCAAAAGAAAAGTTCTGTTACTTCAGACGATTACTTGACATCTGCAACTTTGAATCAAGGGGGAGTGTTGAAATATGATTCAAAGTAGTTGAGATATGATTCAAAGTATTCAAAACTGAGATATGATTCAAAGTAGTTGAGATATGATTCACAATATTCAAAGTATCAAGATTTTAGGAGGATGTTAGTAGATTTGAATTTATCTCGGATTTTCATAGTTTAATATTTCTGGTTAGTGTATATGCCTATAAATATTGGAATTGTGTAACTCTTTAAGAATCAAGCTATTCCTATCTCTTTCAATATCCCTTCCCCAACAAACTGCTCCATAGATTGGTTCAGTCCCAGCAACATATGGAGCAAACCTTTTCATTTTGAGGTTGATCATATAGCTTCACCACATAGTTGCACCATTTCCAATCCCAATTTTGTTTGACTTCACCTCCTCTTGTAAGAATCATCGTATCTTAGGTTTCTGTATTGATGGAGAGTTTTTACACTAACTGAACTAGTGTGTATGTGCTTGTGAATGAACTTTATAAAACCAATGCTGAAGTTTCAACAATGGCATAAGATTAATCTGCCTTCTGTTTTCCCTTGTAATATCATCGTAGTCGTACAATTCAGTTTATGTCATGACCCAATTTTCGAGGTTTCAAAAATCGGACCGTGACCAAAGAGACGAAAGCGAAAACAAATAAAAAAAAAAGAAATAAAAAGAAAAGTAAAATAAAGATGGAAATCCAATTAAGATTAAAACCGAAGGAAGGGAAGTGTAATTTTCAAATATTTCAAAAGAGGATTCAAATTTACAAAAAAAGAAAATACAAATATAAAGAGAATTTACAAAAGACTCCAAAAGACCGAAAAAGGACTGACGCTCTGGAATGACCCCCTCTGTGACCGCACAACTCTCGAACGCTCCTCTACCTCGACCGGCAGCCTGCGAACACTTGAAAAGAAAATAGGAAAACTAGGATGAGTATAAAAATTATACTCAGTAAGTCACCTACTTGTAGACTCTCATCGCATCCTAACTTAACATATTTCTCACGGTCTCCTAATTGGCTCTAGGAAGTCTGGTTCTAGTCTTACTTCCTTGGGGCTTGCCTCTTGGGACTTGCTCCTTAGAGCTTGCTCCCCGGAGCTTCACTGGTTCTCTGTCCTTTCATTTGATACCTAAGGGTTACTTGTGCCGAGCTGTGATGATCGGTATCTCTCTATGAGGCTCTACCTCTACATGGTTATCTGAGACCACGTGGTATCTAGCCTAGGGGTGTGCTGAGTACCTCATAAGCCCATAATAGTCTCCTTGGGGGGGGGGGGGGAGCGAGCCAACCTATTCCCGTGCAGCTAACCCATGCGAAATGGTTGAGTGTTGTGAGAACAGATCAAGATCCCCTGGTCCTCCCACGAAGCTATAGATACCGTTCACACAACTAGCAGCTTAAGAACACTCCTAAGGTACTTCTTCGCTGTTGTAATCTGTTAGGTTCCTAGGGGAAAGATTGTATCTAGACTGAGTGACTTGTCACTCCTAACTACAAATCCCTAGGCTTATCATAGTAATGGGTCATGGAAAATAACAGAGTGTGCATGCAACCGTCGTCTAACATCATCATACATAACTCATGCAAATTAGACGCACATGCGTCACGGGACGATGGCCTCTGTCAAGCACCCGGAACACGGAGTTCGCGCTCAAGGGGGCGACATCATCCCTCAAGTGCCCGGAACGCGGAGTTCACAACTTCAACATGAATTAAACATATGCATATGTATAGTGGAAACTTAAAGCATACAAGCAACACCCAGCTAATTAATTCACCCAATACGCTCATAACAATCAATGTGCCTAGTCTCATTCATGGAAAGCTAATCTAAGGCAAATATACTAGCATGCATGCAATCCAAGCGAATCCTACAAGTATTTCTTCCTAAATATCGGGTGATGACTTACCTGGTTGACGCGTGCCCTTTCACTAACGTTTCTATGCCCGTAAGTTGTCCAAAAATACAGATTTTCCTCGATTAGGTCCCTATTTGCATAAAAACATCGTTAAAATTAGAATCGGGACGGAAGTCGGGCAAACAGAAGTCAAACGAACGAAAAATAGAAACTCACGCGCTCCCACGCGCCTCCACGCGAGGGTTGGATTCTACAGTCGCGGTTCGTTGGGTTGGTTCGATTGGTGGTTCGATTTAGTCAGCTTGGACCGCGGGTCAATTGGACGAAAGGCTTTGGGTCGGATCGCCCACCGGGTTGGACCGCGGGTCAGACGGAGCTGTCGCGTGTCGACAGTCGTATGGAGCCGCGTCGCTCCACTCTGCGTGTGACGCGCTGCTCCATGCACCGAGTGACACGTGTCACTTTTCCGCTGAATGCGCTCCTCCTCTCATCGGTTGACACGTGACTCGTTGAAAAATTTTCTCTCCTCTATTCTTGGAAATCGGCTCGGATCTTCGCCTTCGGACCAGAATTCTGACTAGTTTTCCTCATGAATCTTGTAGAGAATTCCCTCTAGATGAACATATCAAAATTCTAGACCTTGATTCACAACGGAGAGTTCTAGATCTGAGAAAACGCTCAAGATCTTATCTTACAGATTCTCGGTTTTCTTAACAGAAAAATGGAGCTTCGATCACCAAAATCCTCTTCTTCCTTCCAAGAAGGAGTCCTTGCTACTAGATCGTGGCTGGAGACGACTTCCACGGTGGTTCGATGAAATTTCCGACGACTCCTTTCTCCTCTCAACTTTTCTCTCACACTCTTCTTCTCTATTGGCAGGTGTTGTGCTAGGGTTTCAAGGACCCCTATAATGGTTGGAGGGACAAAATGACCTATTTGCCCCTTTGTTAACTTTATTTTATTTTATTTTTTTCTTTTTCTTTTCTATTTCTCCGGGTATTACGGTTTACTTTCGTCAAAAGTAATTTGGAAAGGGTTGCATAGTCAATGCCGTCAACCTAAGCTAAATGCTATTAAGTACATATTTGAAAGTAAACCATTGGCTATCACCCCATTGGACAGTTGTGTTTTGCCGTGCTTAAACGGCAAGTCTTAGAGGCTGAGAGAAGCTCCGACAGTGGGATAGTCCATCAATAGTGCGCAAGTTACCATTATGGGGCACGATAAAGTTTAGTGGGTCAAGTTAGCAGCCTGTCCAATATTTGGGTTGTCAACGAGACAATGTCAAGATTAAGTGGGAGAGAATGTCACAACCTCATTGAGAGAAAGTAGGTTGTGACCCCCACACGCAAGATAGACAAGTGGGACCCTCAAGTGGCACCTATACACCCACATGAGGGTCAAGATAGACAAGTGACATAATGCGACCAAGGAGGACGGTGCATTAACCAACACACCAAGAGTGTGCATTCAAGCCAAGTTGAGATATAGCAAGGTAGGAGAGGAAGAGGCAACACGAGAGTCAAAGACAAACTCGAATACGGCTGGGTAGGGCCTGGGCCATAACCTCAACGATTGAGGTTTCAATATGAGTTTCAGCATGTGGCTTTGGAGTTAAATCCACCTGTATAAAAGATGAAAACTCACCAAATTTGATGTCAAATCGGATACTCAGTAGATGCTCCACGAGGCCGTAGGATCGCTTGCCAACATGATGTCTACTCCAAAAAGATTGGAAATGCCTCAAAATGTAGGGGGAGGCATGGTGTTAGCTCTCCATCACCCCTAGCCATGTGGCCTAAGAGAACTACCCTGTGACACATACGTGTGTCACAATGTGGGCGAGTATTGCGAGACTAGCATCTCGGGCATCTTCCTTTGAAATGGGTCTTTCAAGAACAATGTGGGATGACACCAGTGTGCCGACATTGTGCCCCACCCCATGTGTTAGAGGTTGGATTATGCACACACGATCCAGAACGGATTTCATAAATGATTTAGTATGGACAAGGGAGGGTCCAATGCCTTGATAAAATTTAGATGGATGGACGTTTGGGATGTCTTGATGAGATGAATGACGCGTGCACTAGTTCCGATTGGTATGTCCGAGCAAGTCAAGATGGTCGAGCGATCCTGTTATATGGGACGACATTACGATGCATGGATTGTTCGATTGGAACTTGGATAATGATGAGATGAAACATTCCTTACGAGAGATCTTAGCCAAGAGGAGGTAAGATCGAGTCGGATCACTTGGTCTAGTATAGAGGCAAGTCGATTAGAGTCGCAGACAATTGAACATGCATTGTAACGCCCCTAATTTTCTTAACCTAATTAGTGACGTAATCCATACATGCATAAATCTTTAAGCAGAAAATTCAACATAAATAGTCTTGGAAACAACACTAGTCGTATATGAAGGTTCAAAATCCGAACTAAACCTGACTCTGAAAAGAAATATTCAATAACTGAATCCTGAAAATTTAGATAAAATAAATGTTTAACGATCTAACTTATAACCCAAATAAAAACATAAACTGCTAGCTATGCCATCTCATTAAGTTCCATGGTAACCTCAGCTCCATTGTCAGTCGTACATTGGTACCTTGCCTTTACTTGAAAAATGTAGGTAACACGTGGCTTGAGTATTTTATGAAATACTCAATAAGTCACCCCACTGTTGGGGTTAGATATGCAAACACATGCAACATATGAGTGAGACCTAACTTTCGTAAACTTTACATGGCCTTGGGCTATTTTTCTTTCCTGGGCAGGGTTGGATGTGTGGTACTCCTCCACACATGGCTCATATACGCGCATATGGGCCCACTAGGAGGGCTCGTATACGTACCCCTAGGCCTTGCTTGGTCGAGCACAACGTGTTACACGTCACCGGACGCCACATAATAGGAAAGGCCCGCATGATATCATGGCGAACATAAATATCAAATTCATACTTTCATGACATAAAGAGGAAGTATCCCAATGCAAATGACATACAAATATGCATGAGGTCCTATAACGTACATTACATGACATATTACGTAGTATGAAAATACGTTCCAATTCTATAAGCATTTCATGACATAACTCAGTTATGCTACGTGCATACATGGCAACAATAATCACTTTCATGACATATAATACTAACATATCAATCATAACTTTTCATAACATCACCGGTCAATATAATCCATGCATCACATAGTCATATCACATAAAATATGGTGCATGCAGGAGCCATAGGGGCATGCACCATCATACATCATAAAATGACTAACTCCAACAGTAAAGTCACCTACCTCGATGACCTTGGCTGAAGTTACTCACAACAAACTAATTCCAACGGCACTACGTCCTATAAGAACCACATAATATATTTAGGAACCTTTCATAACGTATCCTAGCTAAACCTCATGTTAATTATCAAGGTAAAACCCTAACACAATCTATCTTTGACTATTAAGAGCCATACTGACCTCAGAAAGCAAAAACAAGGGCAGAAACGGCTTCGAAAGGGCAAAAAATCTAGAAATCTGTAACAACCCGGGAAAAAAAAAGAAAAAAAGAAAACAAAAACGAAACTCAGTTGCCAAAAAACTCGCGAGTTTTCCGGCGACCGCCGAGTTTCACGGACCCCACGCGAAACGACAACCACACCTCACTCAGCCTTAAGCCCATGACTCCCAGAATCGATTAGAATACCTACAAATAGAGTAAAGAAAGAAAATACGAGAGAGAGAGAGACATTTCGGATAACGTTGACGAATTTTCAATTTCTCCGACGAGTCCCAAAGCACCCGAAAACCGACGTCAAACGCTCATTTACCACCACGAGAAGGATCCCTAACGAAAGCACAATAACTCAAGGTACGTTTTGTGCCTTTTCGTAAGTGCCGTCGTCAGTAACCGAGGTTAGAAAATTGGGTTTTCCTAAACGTTCTTAGATCTGTGGTTTTAGGAACTTTTAGGCCACTAAACTTTGAGGAAGGAAAGAAGGACGACAAACAGAGAGGAAAGGGAAGAAAGAGGACCGAAATCGACAACGGAAACGCTGCAGAAAGGAGAGAGAAAATGCGTCAGAAAATCGGCCGAAGTCGGGTAAGGAAGACGAGATCCACGGATCCGGGTCAACCCGAACCAAAAACCTGAGAGAGCCAGCCCAACCTCTTTCCCCTCGGCCCATGCCTTCGGCCCAGCCCAACTACAGCGGCCCAAACCTCAATCCAGCCCAGAAGCCACGATTCAGTTGAACCGACCCGAGACCAGACCCACGGTCCAATCGAACCCGCCTGCAACCCAAACACTTGCGGCCCAATCCAGTAAACGAAGGCCCAACAACCAGCCCAGCCCAATAGCCTCCTACGACAGTCGACCCGAACCGGTGTGCGACCCTCACCTCGACCCGATGCACACCACACGATGTGGCGCGCTCTACTTCGCCACGTGGCACACAGTGGCGCAGGCGGTCCCTCGGCTCGGCTTAGCGCAAACGGCTCAGCAGCGGTTCCCAGCGGCTGTTCGGCTCGGCACCCCTGTTTTCGACCTGGTTTCCACTGTTTCGACCCTCCCGAACCTGTTTTCGGCCTCGACTAAGTTATCTGAGGCCGTTTTATAGTCGTATTTTACATTTATTGAGTTATTGGTAAATTAATTGTGAAATACTAACGGAAGGTGGCGAATGGTGTGATAGGAAACAAACCCCAGCAACCTAGGAAGCAGCTCTCACGGAACGGGAGCTTACGTTTAGCTAATTAGGGAGTACTTCGACCAAGGCCAACCAAGTAAGTGGCCTTACTATAGGATAGGCTAAAGATTGTTTGATTTATGATGATGTGTGAGTACGATGTTGTGTTGTGATGTATGTTAAATGTACGTTATTTATGTTTCGATGCATGACGTACATATTATATCTGATGCACTTAATGGCTTCTATGATGAGTATGATGTATGCATGACGATGTTATTAACATGATGATGTTTTTCCATGTTGAACATGTCTTATGATGTTCTTTGTCATATTGCATCATGTCGTTAGATCGACATAGGACACAACCCTAAGAGTATGAAAATGATGTTAATGTAAATATCCACGAGCACGTGTTACATAGTGTAACCAAGAGATGAGACTAGAGGGTTGTGTCAGAAGAGATGTATAATTGGACTTAGAGGGACCTCATGCATATTGTATGTTCATAAGCATAGGGCTACTTCCCCTAGAGATAATGAGTGCGGACGCGCACCGTATGATGAGCGCGAAAGCGCACAGGTGCGAATGCACACAGATGAGGGTGTTCATGAGGTGCATGACACTATGGGGTTCTGCTGACCTTCGAACGTCGCTACAGATTAGCTTGACCAGAAGGTCTAGGGGGTGTGCGAGCGCCCTGGAGATTCACACTCGCACGTGTGAGTCGTGTGTAGGGAAGTACTACACATCCAATTTGTCCGAGACTAGAGGCCACCCTTAAGATGATTAGAGATAGGTTCCTAATACATGATTGCATGTGTTTGCATTAGCATGGCCCCTATAGTGGGGTCACTTACTGAGTATATCTTCGAAGGCCGTGTGCCACATTATTTTTCAGGTAAAGGCAAGGCGCCCATGTACGGTTGACGGCGACATCGTGATCGAAGACTGTGGCGCGTGCATAGGATAGTTGCATATTTAAAATTCTTTGTCTTGGTTAGGATAGGGTGTTTGCATTTCATTTATTTAAATTATTTAATTTGTAGTTTTTTTTATCTTATTTTGAACTCTAGCATGATGTTTGAAACACATAAGTCCGACAGTGTTTTCAAGTGTTTTAACGTATTCTGAAGTTTTAAATTTTTCTGCTAATAAAGATGAGCATTTTGAGAGTTATATTCTGCTTTAGAGATGAGCATGAGACGTTAGTAGCGACTCTGAGTATGTGGAAATTTAGGGTCGTTATGGTTGGTATTAGAGCCAGGTTTTAGATTCTGTAGACTAGCCTACGATGTAGGCTTGGCACTCTCCATGGTCCCAACATCGATGCTCCGTCACTGTCAGGTACGCCTTGCATAAGATGAGAAAAGAGAAACGTTTTCAAACACGCATGCATTTTTCTGTGGATATTACTTAAATTTATTTGCTATTTTAAGTATGTATTAATGAGTATGATATGATATTTAGCATGTTGAGTGTTTACTTTGGTGGCATTATGATGTATTGTATAGTGTGTATATTGTTACTTATATATGCATAGTATTAAGGCCTTAGACTTAAGAAACCTTATATTGGTTTATAGAACCATGCCCAGAGGACGAAGAAGAGGAAGGGGAAGAGGAAGACAAGGATGGGGGCGACCCCGTCGTAGAGAAATAGGACGAGGTGTGGCAGTAGAGGGCCCACCTCGAGAAAGATCAGAGACTGGGTCGGTAACAGTTATGTCGCCCCCAGTCTTACCACCAGTTGAGCTACCACCTCTAGCTCCACTACAAGCTGAGCCTCCACCACAAGCAGAACCTCCACCCCACCCTCCCCTACCACTCCAAGCCGTACCTGAAGCTGCACCCCCAGCGGTCGGAGTAGATGCTAATACTAAGTTAATGTGTGACTTCATCCAAGCCCTAATTCAAACCTTGGTAACCACACAGCAAGCCAATCTACAACAGGCCCAAGATTAGGCCCAAGCACAGGCGCTGGCATAGGCACAGACACAGGTACAGGCCGATGCTCAAGCCAACGCCCTAGTAAACCCTCCACAACCTATTAGATGTTCAAACTAGATAAAGGATTTCAAGAGATATGACCCTCGACCATTCGCCGGTTCCTTAGTAGACCCCATAGAAGCCCAAATGTGGATTGCAGCGGTAGAAACTACCTTTGAGACTATGGAGTGCCCAGAGAACCAAAAGGTCACCTGCACAACATTCGTCCTACAAAAGGACGCAGAGATATGGTGGAGAGATAACAAAACCCTTCTTAACCCAGAAGGGGGACCTATGAACTACGAACGGTTTAAGGAGGCCTTCTTTAAAGAATATTATCCTAAGTCAGAGTGACTTAAAAGGCAGCAGGAGTTCGCCCATCTGGTACAGGGTGGACTCACAGTGGAGAAATACAACCGAGAGTTTAAGAGACACAAGAGATTTGCGCCGTCCATGGTGGACAATGAGGAAAAGATGATAGAGAAGTTTGTACTGGGTCTGGAACCAAGAATCCGCCGCATGCTGGAAGCGTTCAACCCAAAAGCCTATGAGGAAGCCTTAAGAACTGCCAAGACTTTAGAGAAACCAAAGGATGAGAAACGACGTGAGGAACCGGTAGTAATTGGGCAGAAGCGCCCACATGAATCAGGAGGCTCTGACCGCCCACCACCAGCACGTAGGCACCGTTCCAACAACAGACCCGCTCCAAGATGGAATGAGCGACACCCTCCTCGACGTACCGACAGGAACCCCAGGAACAAAGATGGGGCTAGGGGAGGAGAGAGGAAGGGTGCACTATCTGTGGAAGACTACACGGTGGGAGGTGCATGGCTGGTAGCCGAGCGTGTTATAGATGTGGTCAAGAGGGGCACATCGCCATGAACTGCACGGCCGAAAAGGCTGAAGCACAAGAAAATCCGCCTAGAGTAGTAGAGCAAACAGAACAACCAGCACCACCGCGAGCTCAAGCTAGGGCCTATGCATCTATGAGCAAGGACACGGGGAGGTCTGACGCCGTGGTGACAGGTACACTATCTATTTTAGGTCATTTCGCTTTTACCTTATTTGATTTTGGTTCCACGTATTCCTTTATTTCTATGCCTTTTGTTGTACAAGCAGGGTTCGAATTAGAACCCTTATTGCATGAAATGTCTGGAAGCACCCCTTCGGGGGTAGACTTAGTATCTAGGGATAGAGTAAAGGATGGTCAAGTAATCATAGGGAACCAAACTTTAACCGTTGACCTGATGGTAGTAAACATGACGGATTTCGACGTCATACTAGGCATGGATTGGCTAGCCGAAAATTGAGCTAGTATAGACTGTCGTAAAAAGGAAATAAAATTTTCACCACCGACAGGACCTACCTTTAAATTTAAAGGCACAAGTACCAGATTACCCCCAAGGTAGTCTCGATGATGAAAGCAAAGCGGTTAGTCCAACAAGGCGGATGGGCTATATAAGCATGTGTTGTAGACGTAAGAGGAAAAGAAAAGACACTAGAAAACGTGCCAATAGTAAACGAGTTCTCGGATGTATTTTCGGATGACTTACCTGGAATACCCCCTTCCCGAGCGGTCGACTTCGTCATCGAACTTGAGCCGGGAACTGGGCCTATTTCCAAAGTACCCTATCGCATGGCGCCAGCAGAGTTGAAGGAACTCAAGGCGCAATTGCAAGACTTACTAGATAAAGGATTCATTCGACCTAGTGTGTCCCCCTGGGGTGCGCTAGTGTTGTTTGTTAAGAAGAAAGATGGATCGATGCGTCTGTGCATCGATTACAGAGCTAAATAAGAGAACCATAAAGAACAAATATCCTCTGCCTAGAATAGAAGACTTGTTTGATCAACTCAAAGAGGCAACTGTATTCTCCAAGATAGACCTTCGATCCGGTTACCACCAAATTAGGATCAATGAAAAAGACGTACCAAAAACAGCGTTTAAGATAAGGTACGGTAACTATGAGTTCGTAGTGATGTCATTTGGCCTCACCAATTCCCCAGCTGTGTTTATGGAGTTAATGAACCGGGTATTCAAGGAATGTCTAGACATGTTCATGATCGTGTTCATTGATGACATCTTAATATACTCGAAAACAGACCTAGAACACGAGGAACACCTCCAAAAAGTCCTAACCACCCTAAGAGAGCACAAGTTGTACGCCAAGTTCTCCAAATGTGAACTTTGGTTACGACAAGTCTCTTTCCTAGGACACGTGGTGTCAAAGGACGGAATATCTGTAGATCCCACCAAGGTCGAAGCAATCACAAAGTGGGAATGCCCAACTACGTTAACGGAAGTAAGGAGTTTCCTAGGATTGGCGGGATACTATCGAAGGTTCGTGCAGGACTTCGCTAGAATACCCTCGCCTTTAACAAAGCTAACAAAAAAAAGGGGTACCATTTAGATGGAATGATGCTTGTGAGGCAAGCTTCCCGAACCTAAAAGAGAGATTGGTAACCGCCCCAGTACTCACAGTACCCGAGAGCTCAGAAGGGTATGTGATTTATAGTGACACCTCCATGAAAGGACTGGGATGTGTATTGATGCAACACGGCAAGGTTGTCGCATACGCGTCTCGTCAACTTAAGGAATACGAAAAGAACTACCCTACCCACGACCTAGAGTTGGCCGCTGTAGTATTCGCATTGAAAATCTGGCGACATTACCTGTATGGAGAGAAAACTCAAATTTTTACTGACCACAAAAGTTTAAAATACTTCTTCACCCAGAAAGAGTTAAATATGAGGCAGAGAAGGTGGTTAGAATTGGTGATGGATTATGATGTAGATATCCAGTACCACCCTGGAAAAGCAAACGTGGTCGCAGATGCTTTGAGTAGAAAGACGGTCCACTCATCGGCCCTCATTACAAGGGAAGTAAGGGTACAAAGAGAATTCGAGCGAGCCAACATAGCTATAGCGACCAAGGGAGTCATAGCACAACTGGCCCAACTCACGGTACAACCTACGCTTAGGCAGAGAATTATTACCTCCCAACGAGAGGATCCTAACCTACAGAAAGTCCTAGGACAGCTAGACGAAAGTCCAGTAGATGGATTCTCGAAGTTCTCAGATGAAGGACTATTGTATCAGGGACGCCTATGTGTTCCGACAATAGAGAATTTAAGGAAAGAGATACTGACGGAAGCTCAAAACTCGCCATTTGCCATGCATCCAGGAGGTACTAAGTTGTACCAAGATTTAAAACAACACTTTCGGTGGAAGAGCATGAAGAGGGATGTGGCCGAGTTTGTGAGCAAGTTCTTAGTTTGTCAACAAGTGAAAGCTCCTAGACAAAAGGCGGCGGAGTTGTTGCAGCCTCTAAGCATACCGGAGTGGAAATGGGAAAACATAGCGATGGACTTCATAGTAGGATTACCCAAAATGCCCAAAGGCTATACAGTGATCTGGGTAGTTGTCGATAGGTTGACCAAGTTGGCACACTTCCTACCCGGGAAAGCTACATATACAGTTGACAATTGGGCACAACTGTATGTGAAAGAAATAGTAAGACTACATGGAGTCCCAGTGTCTATAGTGTCGGATCGGGATCCACATTTTACGTCAGCGTTTTGGCGTGAACTTCAAAAAGCACTGGGTACCCACCTCGACTTTAGTACCACCTTCCACCCTCAAATAGATGGACAAACAGAGCGTTTAAACCAAATTCTAGAGAACATGTTACGCGCTTGCGTACTAGATTTTAAGGGAAGTTGGAATTCCAAACTCCACCTAATGGAATTCTCGTATAATAACAGCTTCCAAGCAACTATTGGAATGCCACCGTTTGAGGCCCTGTACGGAAAACGGTGTAGGTCCCCACGATGTTGGGACGAAGTAGGCAAGAGTGAGTTAGTAGGACCCGAGCTGGTTCGACTCACCAATGAGGCTGTCCAGAAATTTCGAGCGAGGATGCGTACCACTCAAAGTAGACAGAAAAGCTACGTCGATGTAAGGCGTAGAAGCCTGGAGTTTGAGATAGGGGACCCAGTATTCCTTAAGGTGGCACCTATGAAAGGTGTCTTGAGATTCGGACGTAAGGGCAAGTTAAGTCCTAAATTCATTGGGTCGTTCGAGATCCTAGAGCGAGTTGGTCCAGTAGCGTATAAGTTAGCCCTACCTCCAGCCCTCTCAAGAGTGCACGATGTGTTTCACGTGTCGATGCTGAGGAAGTACATTACGAACCCTATCCACGTAATAGACTATGAACCACTCCAACTCAATGAAGATCTGAGCTACGAGGAAAAACCAATAAAAATCTTAGCTAGAGAAGTAAAAACCTTACGCAACAGGAACATTGTGTTCGTTAAAGTACTGTGGCGGAATCACCACAGCGAGGAAGCCACGTGGGAGCGTGAGGACGAAATAAGAGAAAAATACCCTGAGCTAGTACAAGAGTTTGAGACTTTCGAGGACAAAAGTTCTTTTTAGGGGTACATAATGTAACGACCCGAGAAAATAAAGAAAAAGAAAAAAAAGAAAAAAAAGAAAGAAACTCAGTCGCCGGAAAACTCGCGAGTTTTCCATCGACCGCCAAGTTTCACGGACCCCACACGAAACGACAACCACACTTCGCTCAGTCTTCAGCCCACGACTCCCAGAATCGATCAGAATACCTCCAAACAGAGTAAAGAAAGAAAATACGAGAGAGAGAGAGAGAGATTTCGGATAATGTTGGCGAATTTCTAATTTCTCCGACGAGTCCCAAACCACCCGAAAACCGACGCCAAACGCTCAGTTACCACCACGAGAAGGATCCTTAACAAAAGCACAATAACTCAAGGTACGTTTGTGCCTTTTCGTAAGCGCCGTCATCGGTAACTGAGGTCGAAAAATTGGGTTTTTCTAAACGTTCTTAGATCTGTGAATGGACGTTTTATAGATAAGGGAGGGTCCAATGCCTTGATAAAATCTAGATGAATGGACGTTTGGGATGTCTTGATGAGATGAATGAGACGTGCACCAGTTCCGATTGGTATGGCCGAGCAAGTCAAGATGGTCGAGTGATCATATTATATGGGACGACATTACGATGCATGGATTGTTCGATTGAAATTTAGATGACGATGAAATGAAACATTTGTTACGAGAGATCTTAGCTAAGAGGAGGCAAGGTCGAGTCGGATCACTTGGTCGGTCTAGTATAGAGGCAAGTCGGTTAGAGTTGCAGATGGTTGAACATGCACGCACGAGCAACGTGTGTGGACGAACAAAATTGGACGCACAAGTTGTATTCGATTGGCGAAGGCAAACCTCGTCTAAGGTCTGACGAACCCACAAAGTTGAGTGAAAAATATGAATGGGACTTGAGTTCCCCTTCTGGCTTGTCATGAGCGTGTCAAAATCATGAAACCGCACGATTAAAGAAGTATGACCGTGATACACTGCATGAGATGGATGCTACTTGAATTTATGCTCTGAAGCCTCGTAATTAATTAATTATTTTTAATAATAATTTTATTATTTTATTTGTAATTTAATATTATCAATTGTATAAAGATCTAAGGTTATTAGTATAATCTTGAATAGTATGTATTGATATACATGAAAATCATGTTCAAGAATAATTTAAAGGGTTTATAATATATGGATAAGGTTGATATCTTATCCTATAACGTTATTGCTATGATTCAATTTGTAATTGTTTTGTTAACTGTGACTTGATCGGTAAAAAAAAATTAAAAAAAATTAAAAATTAAAAAATTAAAAAATTAAAAAAAGGGTTCATAATAAATCAAAAGTAACCAAAGGTCGATGACTTCGAGTTAGTACCTTAGGCACAATAACTGAAGCTAGTCCCCAACCTGGCTAGAATAATTCACAAGGTGTAGGTTTGTAATCTAACCAAGTAGGTTTGGAAGCCCCAGTCAAACGTCTCTAGAAGCCCAGCCTAGAACGTGAAACAGCCCACTCATCTAGACTTGGCATGCGACCCAATACTCTAGCCCACATGGGCCTGCAACTCATCCCAACTCCGACCAGTGCATCCAGATCATTAGTGACTCGACCCAAAATGCGACCCACGCGCGCCCTTGACCCGTGACCAAACCTGTGCGTCTAACCCGACCCAGTGACATGACGATGCCCCCTTCCAGTCGTAGCTTGTCAACTCAACTCGGCTCGCACAGTCGACAACTCCAATTTGGCTTAACTGGCTCATGCTAACTGTTTTAGACCCCGTTTTCCTGTATCAGATCTTTTCCTACCATTTCGTACAATTTCAAAGCCATTTTTATGTTGTTTTGGAGAGTTTGCGATTAGTATGACCACTTTTGGTCAATTTAAGTTATTCTGAGCTAAAAGTTTGGATCAATCGATGTCATCTTTATATGTACTAACCCGATGTCATGGGACTACTTAGGTGGAATTCGATTCCAAGGAGTAAATTCAAGCTAGCATTAAGGAGGTATATTGACTTCAGCTTATACCAACAAGTAAGTGGTGTTAGTGTTGGAACTCTCTAGAGCTACGTTGGATGACTTCTATGATGTATGAATGACATATACCTTGAAGCCCATGTACGTGTCATACTCGTTTGAATCTATAGTATGTTATGTATGATGTGATGATTATGTTACGTATGATTATGATATGAATGTCATATGATGCATGTATTTCCAACATGCCACATCATGTATACTATGATAGTATGTTCACACTATACCTATGAGACATTGATAAATCATGTATGATAACCATGAAAAATATGTCAAGTATACGTATACAAGTCTCATAGGAAATGCTATGTAATGAAAGAATGGAACTATAGTTAGCATAAAAAATATGTACCACGATTTGAAACTATTGGACTTCATACATTTATATGTCACAAGCATCGGGATATTTCCCCATTATGATTAGTATGGACATATTCAACTTGATAGTGTATGCGCTCCTTTCCCTTTGTGGCTTCCAACAGCGTGAGCGTGTGTTAGCCCGTAGTTAAGCTCAGAGGGTATGTATACGAGCCCACCTAGTGGATTCATGCCCGCGTACATGGACCTTGTGTAGAGAAGTATTACACATCCAACCCTGCTCGAACGAGAAAATAGAACTCAATGGAAAGTTCTATGAAAAGATACGTCCCCATGATTGCATGTGATTGCATCTTTTGACCGTAAATGTGGGGCTACTTACTAAGTATATTTATATACTCAAGCTAAGTTTGATTGAATGGCTCAGATGCAATCTATCACAAAAATTGCTTGAAACTTGGAAATGACAAAAATTATGCTCAAATTTCTAAGGGTGAAAGTTTCAACTTGAGATCTCAATTTCATTCATAAAAAATCTATTTTTTCGTACTAATTTGTGCATATTTATAGTCTCTCCACAAAAGAAACTCCCAACCCTTCAAATGCCCACTAAAAGAAACTCCAAACTCTTCAAATGCCCACTAAAAGAAGTTAGTGATCATGATTGGGAAGTTATTTTTCATTACCCTTCAAATGTCCACTAAATAAGAAGTTAGGGTAATTTTAACAAGTAATTTCTTATCCTTTGCCCACTACAAGAACTTATGGAATTAAAATAATAAATGAAATTTTCAAAGAAATTATCAATCAAGTGTTATTTATAACAAACCCATCATTTATTTTAGTCGTGCAAGTATTCACTTCTGAACCTCCAAATGATTCTTTTTCAATCAGATCAGCTTGCAACACATGAAATGGAAGCTGAACCAAGCCTACCCAATTTTGTAGATGAAGAATCACTACAAGAAATAACGGATACGATAGCATACGAAAAACGCTATCGTAGACTTTTTATAGCGTTTTTTGTACATTGTGATAGCCCATGTTATTAAAAGTCTAAGGCTTTTTATAGCATTTTTTTATAGGTATAATAGAGTATAAAACTATAGCTTATGTACGCTGTTATAAAAACATTTCATAGCCTTGTATTAAAACTATAATATGTTGAATATAGCTAAAATGTTATGCTACATAACTTATTATAGCATTTTTTTTAACGCTATAATATAGTATTCATAGCTTTAATCATATGCTATAACAATATTATTTGATTATTTGATTATTTAAATATTATTTCATTAATTATATTTTGATAAAAAAATTATTCAAGTATTCCTTCTTAACTAAATCCACACCTAAATTACTTCATTTCACATTAATACTATAATTTTCATTCAGAATTGAAACTTTATCATCTATTTACATTACAAAATGAGTATTCAGTAATTTCACAGAATAAAAAAGTTGTTCAAACAATATAAAATGAAGTATTCTTCATTATTCGTATTGATGCTTGATTGTCTCGACCGCTATCATGTCATGCCTTTGTATTATAAGTCTTCGATCACCTTTCATTTCCTATAAATAACCAACAATATTTAATCTTATATTGCATTTGCTTTGTTTAATAAAGAGAATAAAGAGAAGATAGGATGTGTACCTCTATATGTAGGTCATGGGCTCCTTGTCGTGGTATTCTCATACTTGATAATTCCTATGTTCAATGTATCGAGGTCCTGCAAATCTGTGTTCCATATATGTTCTACTATCGTGTGTTGACAAAAAAAACTTGTGATTACATTTCTAACTTGTGATTACATTTCCTAAAAGAGAATCAACTTGTAATGTACCTCTTATGGATCAATAGCCATGGGTGTAATGCGTCTTTTAGTTGGCTTGCTGGTAACAAAGTCACTTGAAGAGCTTATATGTACATTTTTCCTTGTCTTCTTTTCTATTTCATGTCCTTTTCTGTTAGCTTCAACAAGATTGTCTCCATTAGACGTTTTTCAACCACAATGTTATCTGGTTTTTCAAGGCTTTTGTTTTCTTCTTGTTTCACTTCTGCTTCTGTTTTCCTATTTTGACATCATTTACAGTCACTGCATCTGTTGAACTCGTATTTTGATTGGTCGTTGAGTATCATCTATATCAATTGAAAGCAAACTATGAGGAACAAATTATTGAAAGATGAAAGACAAACAACTATTTCGAGAAAACATGACAGAAAAGGAGTAAATGTAAATCTAACCTAATAGCACGATTGGTTAAGAAGACAACACTAAATAATGAGCCTCTGTCAACCTTTGTTTTAAAGAACAAGCAATTCAAAATTGAGAAAATGAGTAACTACAATAGAAAGAAAGTACTCGAGAATAGCCAAGAGAGAGGAGCAGAGCATTCACCACGCAATATCATTTATGGTAGCATAGTGAATACCAACCATGATTGCTAGTGGCACAACACTTTCATTGTCATAGATGTACAAAGAATTTAAAGTCACTACTGCACAAATGTACTAATGTAGAAGCTTAAACAATAGTACTACACAATTCATGATACACAAATTAAAGTTACTATTTTTCCAACCAATAAAACTGTTCTTAATAATTTATCAAGTAGGGAATAAAAAAGGGTAACCACTATGTAAGCACCTGAATTCAATCCTCTAAGACTAAATAACTTTGGACAAATGTAAACAGCTACAAATGACTTGCTGGCACTAGGGAGCTGAATAACCGGCCTGATAAAAAAGATGATGATATGAAATTAAAAAGAATCGCCATTCTGTTAGAATTTGTCCAAGTATATCATCATGTTTTGCAATGTAGTTTTGCAAGGCTATAACAAAAGTTGAACTACTAGTGACAACAAAGATGCTCGATATCATGAATCATTAATGCTTCATCATGATTATCATTTATCATTATAAGCAAACTAGTAATTGCACATAATCGAGTCTTGCCTCGAAAGATCCTTCCTAGAAAATATATAGGCTGTATTAACTAGTTCTGGCGATATTTTATAAATATCTGAAAAGAGAAATGAAGCAAATCAACTGAAATTTGCGGAGAAGAAATATAAATGTGGACCGTAGAGAAACAAGATAAACAAGAGGTTGTAGGATGGAAGAGAACATGTGATATTTCCTAAAGCATACAACTAACAATAATATTAAAAGAGCATCATTTTATTGAGTCACCAAAAGTAGTTGAATTGTAGCTCCCAAAATAAAATTATGACATAGTAAACCAACTTGGAGACTTTCTTTTGCACGCATATATATGCTAAAAATGGAGTAGGTAACATGAAAACCAAAATGGGAACGAAAAAGTAAGTACGTTGCCAAGGTAATCAATATGAGCCCACAGTTCAGTTATAAAACAAGCTCCACTCGAAATTTTATCAAATCAACTGAAGTCATATCTTTGTACAAAAAAAACCAAATTGTTTGCCTATGCATTCTAGCATAATGATACAAATAATAAAGAATAAAAATAAATGACCATGGGTACAAAAAAACCAAATTGTTCTACTCTTCTGTACCACGAAAAACTTCAGTAGTGTCCCATTCTTGAACTTTTTCTCCATAGACTCTTAAAAAAGAGAAACAGTGAAGCACTGAGGTGGATACCTTGCAAACACAAAGTGAACGAGAACCTTGGACACCATACAGAGAGGTTGGAAAAAAGAAATAATGAAAAGAAAAATAAAAGGAAAAAAAGACCCAAGAAAGTTCTTAGATGCTTATGATCCTAGGGAAAGGATTATCATCCCATTTTCTTTTCGGTGTTTATCTAAGTAGATATAACCGAAGAACTATTGTAACGACCCGAAATTCATAAACATTGCATGCGGAAGACTTCATTTAAATTCCATAAAACATAACCTTTATCTTGAAAACAGAGCCATGGACTTAAGTGTTTCAAAAAAGATCTTTAAAATGACACAACAAAAGAGTAAATAAAATAAATAAACATTTAAGTTAAAAACATCCTATTCTAGCCTAAGTCTAAGAAAATAAATACCACTATCCTATGCATGTGTCATGGTCTCGAGTTGCGATGCCGTCGTCAGCCGTACAGGAATGCCTTGTCTTAACCTGAAAAATGTAGTAGCACATGGCTTGAGTATTTAAAGAAATACTCAGTAAGTGACTCCACTATTGGGGTTAAATGCAACAATCATCTGCAATGAAATGATGGGACCTATCTTTCGTTTCGTTTCGTTTCGTTTCGTTTTTCCTACGGTGCTGTCCTAACGGGTAAACTTTGGACGTGTACCATATACTCTACACACAGCCCATACGTGCGAGTATGGGCTCACCAGCTAGTTCGCACACCGCTGAGCCACTTTCTTTATCCTGTGGGCATACTCTAAGAGCCCCTTATGTCGAAACCCGTTAGAACTAGTATCCGTCACGGCAGCGCTATGCAAAGCATAACGATCGTTGTCCTGCCATTGGATGTACGCGTCTGTACCCTCGTGATGGAATAGGGGTATACCCCAAATGCATGAACACACATAATGCATGAGGTCCCAATATTTCTACTTTTATCATTAATGAATATAACCCCGCTATCATCTTTCATTTGTATCATATCCTTTCTCATATCATTTCACATATCGTTCATCATTCATATCGGGGTTACATTTCATTTCATTTATCGTGATATCATGTCATTCATAACATACTGTATACATACAATTTAGAAAGCATAACAAAACGCTTCATGCTTTTAACATGTCATTTCATAACGTGCAATTCATACAACAATTACCTCAATGGTCACACAAAACAATTTAAACATAACATATCACATCACAATATATTGTATCATAACATGTCATATCGTAAACACTTCGTGGTCATATCGTTCCCTAACTTATCATAGCCTTAACGTTCTTATACCTATCACAGTCATATCGTTACGTGAATGTACCTTAGTCATATCATCACAGGAACGTATCCTAACGCTATCGTTCTATCAGTCTATCACAAACCTATCCCTTTCTACCCATGTCCTAACCATATTCTTTCATCAATCTCTCCTATCCATAGCACTCTGGTATGTAACCTAACCCTAACGTTTCATGAATGTATCTTACTCCTATCGTTACATTTCGTTTTGTGCATCTTCTCGTATCCTATCTCAAACATATCCTTAAACACATCGTACCACAATTATTATCATACAATTCACATATTATAACATAACATAAACATAATATAAGCATACCGATTCACAGATAATTCACACATATCAGAACATATGACACGTGCAGAACGGTTCTGCACGTGTCAACATCAAATATAACCATGCCGATAGTAAGGCCACTTACCTGATTAGCTTAGGCTAGCGTCACCAGTTTATCCTTAAGAAAGTTCGACTTTGTCTTTTGTATTCAAGTCAACCTATAGGGACCATGACATCAATATCAAGTTCAATTCTCTATATTATACCATGCTTCACGTGTTATACTTCATGCGAGCATCAGAGACTTTGTTTATATTTATAATTTTATTTTTATTAAAGATTTCATTTTCTATGATTACTGTTCTAGAAAGGATATTGTTACTTTAAAGAATTTGATGAGTTTCTTGGTGTTTGATATTTCCTGTTTTACCTTTAAATTATGTTTACCAATCTTCCCTCCTATTCTTCTCTTGTTTTATTTACTCGGTTAAATTTCATTTATGTATTCACGGTTAGCCTTTTTTTTTTCTTTTAATTGATTATTGTGTGTGATTTACTGTAACTATTCTAGGGTGATTTCCTATCACAGATACAATGCTATCTAAACTCTACTATTCTAGGGTTATTTCCTATCACAGATACAATGTTATCTAAAATCTAAATAATTGGATAAAGAAAAGAAAGAGATCTGATTTATTTCTTTTTCTGGTAACAAATTAGATAAGGAAGAGGAGATCTAAAATATGAGGAGATCTGAAACTTACAGCGAAATCTGCAGCATCACTTGTAATTTTTTAATTTTTTTTTCTTTTTTTCAGGAATTTCTTGAGGTGGAGAGGATTGTTCAGATCTGACAGGGAGATGTAACGGTTCTCTCCCTCTTCTCTTAATTAATTAATCCATTTTTTAAAATTATTA
The DNA here is from genome assembly GCA_033971965.1 of Cucurbita ficifolia. Taxonomy (NCBI): domain Eukaryota; kingdom Viridiplantae; phylum Streptophyta; class Magnoliopsida; order Cucurbitales; family Cucurbitaceae; genus Cucurbita; species Cucurbita ficifolia. The sequence continues at coordinate 8,350,244 of CM066972.1, forward strand.
TTATAATTTATTTATCTATTTATCTATTTTTGTTATTATTATTATTATTATTATTTTATTATTATATTTTTTTTTTTAGGGTTGTTACAACTATTTTTTAGTAGAAGTACCCAAGCACAATCACTCTTGATGGGCTCTACTAGAAATATGTTGTTAACAAAATTTGAAAAAGAATCCTGAATTGGAAATAGAAAAGAAATTACAATACATAGATTTATTGCCAAAGAAGAAGATGACTAATTACCATAAAAATCATTATAATATTATACAAAAATGAAAAGCCAAAAAGGAATCAGCCCTACCCATGATATGCTAACAAGTTCAGATTCAACATAGTCATTCCAAAAAGAAAAGAATTACTACGAAGATCATCGTTAAATCGTAGACCCATCAAAGACAAAAAATAAGCATTCTTAAACTACATGAAAACTACTAATTCACTCACATCAAAGAACATAAAGAAAAAGAGCCACCATGAAAATCATCACTACATTAAAAAAAAAAAAGAGAGAGAAAAAGGTTAAAACCCAACCGAAGAAATAATAAATTCAGATTGAACAGAGGATGAAACGGTGTTAGGGTTGTGGATGAGACGGTGGTTAACATGGAAGTAAGTCGAGTAGTTTTAGGCGAATCCATAATGAAGAAAGCTAAGTTTTGTATTTAACCTAACAACAATTCTCTGATTGTTTATTGAAACTAATTATAAGATATTAACGTTATATAAAAAATTGATTCAATTGTTGTGTTCAATAAGAAAATGTCAACACTGGTAGATTAACGAAGGGTAGTTTGTGAGAAAAAAAGGTTAAAATACAAAAGAAGAATGAATAAATTTAGTTTGAACAGAGGCAACAACCGAACAAAACGCAAAATCATGCAAAGAGAAGAGTTAAAATCTGGCATTATAATGAGAAACATTGGGAGAATAATACAAACGGAAGGGGATTCCAATAGAGAAGTGGCAAAAGTATTAGTGGATGAGACGGTGGTTAACGTGGAATTAGTCGAGCAGTTTTAGGCGAATCCATAATGAAGAAAGCTAAGTTTTGTATTTAACCTAACAACAATTCTCTAATTTACGATTGAAACTAATCATAAGATATTAGCGTTATACAAAAAAATTGATTGAATTGCCGTGTTCAATAAGAAAAGGTCAACACTGGCAGATTAACGAAGGGTAGTTTGTGAGAAAAAAAGGTTAAAACCCAACGGAAGAATTAATAAATTCAGATTGAATAGAGGCAACAATTGAACGAAATGAGAAATCATGAAAAGAGAAGAGCTGAAATCTGGCAGTATAATGAGAAACATTGAGGGAATAATACAAACTGAAGGGGATTCGAATGGAGAATTGGAAAAAGTTGTAGGGGATGAGACGGTGGTTAACGTTGAAGTAAGTCGAGGAGTTTTAGGCGAATACATAATGAAGAAAGCTAAGTTTTGTATTTAACTTAACAACAATTCTCTAATTTAGGGTTGAAACTAATCATAAGATATTAGCGTTATACAGAAAAATTGATTGAATTGTCGTGTTCAATAAGAAAAGGTCAACACTGGCAGATTAACGAAGGGTAGTTTGTGAGAAAAAAATGTTAAAACCCAATAGAAGAATTAATAAATTTAGATTGAATAGAGGCAACAACCAAACGAAACGAGAAATAATGAAAAGAGAAGAGCCGAAATCTGGCAGTATAATGAGAAACATTGAGGGAATAATACAAACTAAAGGGAATTCCAATGGAGAAGTGACAAAAATTGTAGTGGATGAGACGGTGGTTTACGTGGAAGTAAGTTTTAGACGAGTCCATGATGAAGAAAGCTAAGTTTTGTATTTAACCTAACAACAATTCTCTGATTTTCGATTGAAACTAATCATAGGATATTATTGTCGTGTTCAATAAGAAAATGTCAACACTTGCAGATTAACAAAGGGTAGTTTGTGAGGAAAAAAAGGTTAAAATCCAAGATAAGAATTAATAAATTCAGATTAAATAGAGACAACAATTGAAAAAACGAGAAATCATGAAAAGAGAACAACTGAAATCTAGCGTTATAATAAGAAACATTGAGGGAATAATATAAACTAAAGGAGATTCCAATGGAGAACTGGCAAAAGTTGTAGGGGATGAGACGGTGGTTAACGTGGAAGTAAGTCGAGCAGTTTTAGGCGAATCCATAATGAAGAAAGCTAAGTTTTGTATTTAACCTAACAACAATTCTCTAATTTACGATTGAAACTAATTATAAGATATAAGCGTTATACAGAAAAATTGATTGAATTGTCGTGTTCAATAAGAAAAGGTTAACACCTGCAAATTAACGAAGGGTAGTTTGTGAGAAAAAAAAAAGTTAAAACCCAACCGAAGAATTACTAAATTCAGATTGAACAGAGGCAACAACTGAACGACGCGAAATCATGCAAAGAGAATAGCTGAAATCTTGCAGTATAATGAGAAACATTGAGAGAATAATACAAACAGAAGGGGATTCCAATGGAGAAGTGACAAAAGTTGTAGTGGATGAGACAGTGGTTAACGTGGAAGTAAGTCTAGCAGTTTTAGGCAAATCCATAATGAAGAAAGCTAAGTTTTGTATTTAACCTAACAACAATTCTCTGATTTTCGATTGAAACTAATCATAAGATATTATTGTTATACAGAAAAATTGATTGAATTGTCGTGTTCAATAAGAAAAAGACAACACTTGCAGATTAACTAAGGGTAGTTTGTGAGAAAAAAAAGGTTAAAATCCAAGATAAGAATTAATAAATTCAGATTGAATAGAGGCAACAATTGAGCGAAACGAGAAATCATAAAAAGAGAAGAGCTGAAATCTGGCAGTATAATGAGAAACATTGAGGGAATAATACAAACTGAAGGGGATTCCAATGGAGAACTGGCAAAAATTGTAGGCGATGAGACGGTGGTTAACTTGAAGTAAGTTGAGCAGTTTTAGGCGAATCCATAATGAAGAAAGCCAAGTTTTATATTTAACCTAACAACAATTCTCTAATTTACGATTGAAACGAATTATAAGATATTAGCGTTATACATAAAAATTGATTGAATTGCCGTGTTCAATAAGAAAAGGTTAACACCTGCAAATTAACGAAACAAGAAATCATGCAAAGAGAAGAGCGAAAATAGCAGTATAATGGGAAACATTGAGGGAATAATACAAACGGAAGGGGATTCCAATGGAGAAGTGACCAAAGTTGTAGTGAATGAGACGGTGGTTAACGTGGAAGAAAGTCGAGTAGTTTTAGGCGAATCGATAACGAAGAAAGCTAGGGGTATACATGGTTCGGGTTGGGTTGGGTTGAAGAAATTTTTTGACCCAACCCAAATGTTCGGGTTGGTTGGATTGGTAACCCAACCCAACCAGACCCAAAAAATTTATGAACCCAACTCTCTATTTTCGGGTTGGTCCAAAAAAATTTAGAAAATTTAATTTGTATGACCTAAAATACTAAAACAACTACCACATATAAGCTTCTAGTTTAAAAGTATCAAACTCGTTATTGCAATCATATTATAACCTATACATATGTAAAGAAGATGTAATGAATCAACTCCAAAGTTACCAGATCTAATTAAATTATCTACATTCATAATATATAATCATTCAACAAAATGCCTAGAAATTTACCTATAAAGATGTAAAGAATATGCAATCAACGCTAATTAAATTATCTACTTTCACAATATATAATCATTTAACAAAATACCTTAAAATTTAAAACTATCCAACCCTCTATTGCATTCTTAATTCTTGATGCAAGCGATTCAGGTTGTTACACTTTTCTTCGAAAAAGTATCTACTAATTCAAAAGACATGTCATGCTTGTCAAATTACTTCCGGCAAAAGAAAAATAGATCTTGGAAGTTAGTTACATACAGTTTTACTCATTGTTTGTCGAAAGTATCTTGTAACTTCAAATATTTTACTTACATTGAAAAATAATTATTCTTGCATTACATTGGTGGAGTTTGAGGGTCTTAAATCATCTGAAAAATAAAATATAAATTGTGATATAACAATATAGAGTACATGGCAACAAATAGACAATAAATAGATTTAAAGTTATCTGTCTCAATTTTATAACAAATCTCTAAATCTTCAAGTTGTTGAGGAAGATCTATTTTTTACAGATCCAATTTTGTGTACATATCAAAGCTTTTTTTAGGTGTCAAAGAACTCCTAAAAGAATCAAGAATCCTCCCACCTGTATTAAATGTTGATTCAGAAGATACAGTCGACATTGGAACGACCAAAACATCTTGGGCAATTTTTTATAAAACTCATATTTAAACTCATTTGCTTTCCACATGCCAAAACATCAAAATTATCATCAAGTTCTTCACTAGGGTCAGATAAATATCGATCCACATCATTCTTTAATTCGAGTGAATTTTGCTCTTCTATTCTTCGTTTGTATCTTGATAATACTAATATTTGACCACTCAAATTCACTTCATCAATTGTGTCCATCTTCATACTCATGGACTTAGAAGTGAGTCTTGATTCAGATTGATGATGATCTTGAGAATCATCATAAAACTTGTAGTAATCATACAAACAAATTAAATAATTCTTTATGCCATCCACCATCACTTTAGCCATAGCATCTTCATAAATATTTAAAAAGAAAAATGATATGTAATCCAATTTGTAACGAAGATCGAGTACCACTATTGTGAATCTTCATAAATATTTGAAAAGAAAAATGATATGTAATCCAATTTGTAACGAGGATCGAGTACCACTGCTATGAATATCAACTTATTAATTCTTTCCACTTAGCCCCAATATTTGTCATACTTAACTTTCATATTTGAATTCATGTTACTTAAAACAGAGTTCACATTTGTACTCCACTTAATTAACTCAAATACCCCAAAGTTCATGAAAATAAGAATTAGTTACATCATAGAAAACCTTCAAAAACTTTACAAACACTGCAACGTTTTTCCAATCATCAATGGTTGGTGGTGTTAGGATTGCACAACAACGCACACACTCGATCTAGATGAACACAAAGAACAGGATAGAGAAAATGCAAGGAGAATATTGGCTAAAAGTTTATATGGATGACTTTAGGTATCACGACCCGATTTTCGAGGCTTCGAAAAACTGAATCGTGACTAAAAAAGGCGAAATAAAAAACAAATAAAATTCAAAAGAAAATTAAATAGAAGGTAAAAATCCGGCAAAATTTAAAAACAAGAAAAGGAAATCAAGGACACCAAAATTAAATATAAAATCAAAGTCAAATGTTACAAATGGGAATTACAAATATAAAATGAAATACAAAAGACTCCAAATATGAAAACGGACAAAGGACTCTAAAAGACCGACAAGGGATTGACGCTCCGGAACGACACCCCTCTGTGACAGTGCAGCTCTCGAACACCTCTCCGTATCGACTGGTACCTGAAAAAAAAAGGGAGAAAGGGGTGAGTATAAAAATATACTCAGTAGGCAACCTACTTGTAGGCTCTTTATCGCATCCCTATCTGAGTAGGTATACACGGTCTTATCTCTAGGTTCTAGTGAGTGCGAATCACGCTACAACTCTCTTTTCTGTATCTTAGGATGCTTGCCCATCTTATGTAGTGGAATGATCAGTGTTCTGAGGTGAGGCGCAACCTCATAAGTAAATCTGAGGGGATCGTATGGCTGGATCTGAATACATAACTCTTTCTAAACATCATCCAAAGAGGTTAGCTGACGACCCTCACACGGGACCATACATCCACTAAATTCGGGGTGCGACCCCTTGTATGCCGGTCAGCTACTAAGTCATCCTAGTCGTTCCACGTCCCCTGCTCAGGGACGGGTTTCTACGGCCCAGGAGTCCTGTTCAGAAGACCCCTTAGCTATCACCACTAGGTCTGGGCACCTGTCACACTTCCCTATCCGGATCTGCCAGGCTCAACGATCTCCGGACCGGAGCTCTGTCTCGACGGTACGGTATCGGAGCAGAGAGGGAAGTGGAGGTTCTGATGACACTATCCACACTACTCAACTCTAGCGGGCTACCTACGGTTACCGTGGTGACCTACTATTCTTTCTAGGGTGGAACTTGGTGGCTTAGACTTGGATTCATGCATCTCTAGGATTCTCATGCAAGGTCTCACAAACCTATCGGGTTTGGAATTCTAGGCTCTGGATCCACTGGTAATCGTTTCGCGGGTCTAAATGCACGGTATTCTAGAGGTCCCCCAATCTAGGGTCTTGTCTAGCCTACTTAGTCACAAGCACCCTAATCTAAGCTCATAATTTCTTCCTATTCAACAAGAAAGATAACACAAGCAATCATCATGCATAGGAGTTAACACGCAGTAGTTCATGCAATATTAACAAACATGCTCAACGAAAAGATAACGTCCATCTTCACCCGGAGCGCAGATTTCACAAGTTGCCCATCCTCCTCATGCATACATACATTATCAGAATCTCAATCTAAACAGATTACATAATCATTCATATCTAGAAGCCATAGATTTCCTTATTTATTTCATCTTCATGGTTTCCATACTAATATGCTAGATTCGGCTAGCTAGGTTTATGGGTATTCCTACAAGTACTGCTCATGGGAATCCAAATGGCTACTTACTTGGTTGACGCGTGCCTTCCCAAGCTCGAATTATTTACCGGAAAAGGTTCCAAAAATTCTAGAATTTTCTTGATAGGTCCTTCGAATTTTATGGGCGCAACACGTGGCGCACAGTGTTTGGCAGGAAACGTCGGGTTGGACCGCGGGTTTCCGGACCAGTTCGGCGGGCATACGGGTCGACCTGACTCAGTGCACCAGTGGAACGCTGCCACGTGACGCATGCCGGCTCCGCCGCGCTCCTCCGTTCGTCGGTCGACGCGTGGCGGTCTCTTTCTCTCTCATTTTCTGTTTTCGATCGGTTTACCCGAAGTTCGACTAAACTCCAATTTTCGTCTAGAAACTTCAAGAAACTTTGTTCGTTCTCGGATTTTCTTGCCAGAATGAGTGAATCCACCACCCAAACTCCTTTTTCAGCACCGAGAGAAGTATTGCTTCAAAGTTTTTTGCCTTGGATTCGATCTCCAACGGCGGTTTGTCCTCTCTACTCTTTCTCTCTCCCAAACCCTAACTTCTTCTCCTTTCTCCTTTCTCTCTCTCTCTTTTTTTCTTTTTTTTCTCTTTCTCCTTAGAGCCCAAACAACGAGACCCCTTAGGTAAGAGTAGGGGCAAAATGACCATTTTGTCCCTATGTTGTTATTTTTATTTTTTTATTTATTTATCTAAAAAATTCGAGTATTACATCAGACATGTACAGTAAGAGAGAATACAGAGAGTACATTTTCAAAGCTCTGTCTGGGGATATATATATGGTTTAGCTTACTATATATAGCTTTACTAGATATAATCATCTACTATATATATAACTATCTACCATATATAGTTTTAGTTTGATTAGATATAGCTTTTTACTATACATAGCTATTTACTATTTATGACTATTTACTTTATATGTCATTTACCAAATATAGTTTTACTATGTATAACCGTTGACTAAGTTATAAATAAGCATCAGTCTCCATAACCTAACAATTCTCCCACTTGGAGACTGATCCAGTCAACCAAGAATTTCATTCTCAAACGATCATGAGCATCTTCACTACACTATACCAATTGAGGCTTTGCATAACCTCAATATTCGAACATCAACACATTTTGTCAATATGTTTGCTGGATTCTTTGCACCCTCTATCTTCTCCAAACATATCACCATCTTCCACTAACCTGCGAGTGAAATGGTATTGCCTTCTGTGTTTTGTCTTTAAATGATAGATCGGGTTCCTCACCAACTGTATGGCATTCTAACTATCTCTTGAGATTATTAGTGAATAATTTTCTTTGTGTCGTGAGTAGTCTGTGACTTTACAAGTTTTATGTTGAAAAGGCTTGTTTGATATTATTAAGGTCTTAACAACACGATGTGTGATTTCCAAATCGTTGGAGGAATTAAGAAACTCAAAAGCAACTACACTATGTGGGCAACATGCATGATGTCCTATTTACAAGGGCAGGACCTTCGGGAGGTCGTTGGCGGGAGTGAAACTATACTACCAAAGGAGGATTGTAATGGCGCATTGCCCAAATGGAGAATCAAAATAGGCAAAGCAATGTTTGCCTTGAAAAGTACAATCGGAGAAGAGATATTAGAGCGTATTTGGGATGACAAGACACCAAAAGAAGCATGGGACATGTTCGTGATGTTGTTCTCAAAGAATAACGATACGAGGCTACAACTTCTGAAGAACGAGCTGTTATCAATTTTATAATGTGACATGATGATTGTTCAGTACTTCCAGAAAGTCAAGTCGATATGTCGGGAGATTATTGAACTAGATCCGAAGTCCACCATTGAAGAAGCTCGAGTGAAGAGGATCATTATCCACAGATTGCGACCAGAATATAGATGCTACGTTATTGTTGTACAAGGATGGTCTGCTCAACCATCACTTGTAGAGTTTCAAAATTTGTTAGCCAGTCAAGAAGCCATGGCTAAACAAATGGGATGAATCACATTAAGAAGCATTCTACACAACTGAAAGTTGGAGCAACAATAAGTTTTCTACAAAACATGGATACAAAAATGGTGACAAAGGAAGAAGCCATCAAGGTGCTGCACAACTAAGGAGAGCTCAAAAGAACGACAACAATAACTCTCAAGTGAAGAGATTTGGAGGTATTTGCTACAATTGCGGAAAAAAGAGCCACATGTCCTGGGATTGTTGGTTCAAGAAAAAATCTGTTGAAAGCAATGTGGCAACATCGAAAAAGGAGATGAACGAAATGAGATGCAGAGGTAATATGTCTCATATAAGAAGACGAACTAGCGTGCATGACAATGATGGGAGAACATATCGATTACGAGGATGATTGGATCATTGATTCAAGATGCTCAAACTACATGACTGACTATCAGAGTGACGCAATGGAAGTAGGGTGGCCCTCGAAGAAGGAAGTATTATCAGAATTTGACAACATTGAAGAAATTCTTCCACTGAAGACGGGGGAGCAAACTGTACACATTTGCATAAGTGCTGATGTGTTTGAAGATCCAAGTGACACTAATGTTGGTGAGCAAGCAGTGACTGAACCAAGCGAGCTTAGTGAAAAACAAATGGCACCTCAACAACTTGGATGGTTAGAAAAAATACAAAATCAAAATCTAAAGTATGTCAACGCAGCTATTATAGAAGACGAAGTTAAAGAGCTAGAGATGTATGAAGAAACATCACAAAATACGGCTTGACGGAAAGCGATGGAGGATGAAATTATAGTGTGGGAGCAAAATCAAACTTGGGAACTAGTGCCAAGATTAGGAGATGTTAACTCTATCTTTTGCAAGTGGATTTACTAAATAAAGTGTCCCCAGATGGATCAATCGTGAGATACAAAGCTCAAACTGTAGATCCAGGATTCTCTCAACAATATGGACTAGACTATGATGAAACGTTTAGTCCTATGGTGAAGATCACTATCGTACAGGTTCCTCCAGTACCTACGGTAAATAAAGATTGGAAATTATGGCAGATGAATATGAAGAATGTTTTCTTGCATGGAGAGTTGGATCAGAAAATCTGCATGAACAAACTAAATGGATTTGAAAATGAAGTTGGAGTCATTAGTCAGTACAGGCAAAGTCCAAAGAAGCTTCATTTGGATGCAGCTCGACGGATCTTGAGATATGACAAAGGTACAATTAATTATGATTTTTGTACAAAAGAAGCGAAGACTGCAAGCTTGCCAGATATTGTGATACTAACTATGCTGGATATCACGATACCTGAAGATCAAGCACTGGGTATGTGTTCAAGCTCAATTCGAGAACAACTTCTTGGTGTAGCAAAAGTACAACCAACAATATCATTGACAACTAGAGAAGCAGGGTACAGAGCAGCGGTTGGAGCAACTCAGGAAAATACATGGCTGAAACTCTTGATGGAAGATTGGCACCAGAAAATTGACATCCAATACCACTTCATTGTGTTAACCAATCTGCGATTCGCCTAGCAGAAAATTTGGTGTTTCATGATAGAACAAAGCATGTGGAGGTACACTACTATTTCATTAGAGAGAAAGTCCTGAAAGAAGAAATTGAGATGCAGCAGATCAAGACAAATGACCAAGTAGCAAACTTGTTTACAAAAGGGCCGAATACTTGCAAACATGAGAGCTTTCGCTGTCAGCTCAACATGGTGCAGCGAATGAGGACTTATGCTGATAGGGAAGTGTTAAAATATCATTACTAGCCCAATAGGGTCAATTCTAATGATTATACGAGGACTAGTGTTGATGAGGAATTATATATTTATTTTAAGAAAATGATTTAGGTATTTTAGAATAAATATACGTAGATATTTTAGAAAAATGATTTTAGGTACTTTAGGAATAAAGATATCTAAATATTTAGGATATTTTAGAAAAAATGTTAAGAAATTTTAGGAATAAATTGTCTTGACTCTACTATAAATACCCCTCCACACTTAGGTTTTCATCCCCAAGAAATACAAAGCACAGACTGCAGTAGTTTCTATAGAGTGTCTTGCAATTTCTTATCGATTTGTCTTAATAAAGAATGCGAGTGTTTCCCATAAAGGGTTGTGTTCAACAAAAATATATTCAAACCCAGTCATCGGGTTGAAAAATGAGTTCTTTCCATCTTTTGTTAATTCTTAACCCAACTTTGAAATTCTGTTTCTCAATTTTCTCCTTTGCCTTTTTGTGCACGGTTTTGATCAAATTTGTCTTACTTGTGGCTGCTTCACTCACAAAAATATTAGAAGGAATAGAAAGCGAATCAAAAGGCGTACAATTAGTGGTATTTTTAATTGCTCTGTTACATGCAAACTCTACAAATGACAAACCTTTGTTCTAAGACTTAATATACTTAAAAATAATAGCCCTAAGCAACGCTCCTAATGTTCTATTAACCACCTCAGTTTGCCCATCAGTCTGAGGATAACTTGTAGTTGAAAACAACAATTCTGTACCACATTTACCCTACAATACTTCTAAAAGTGGTTTAAAAATTTTAACATCTTTATTACTAACACTAATTCTAGGTATTCCATGTAATCTACTTTCCAAAAGAATAAGCAGCAACATGCTTTGCATCATTCATTTTGTTGCATGTGACAAAATGAGTCATTTTATTAAATTAGCCAAGGTTCATTAGGTATTTTACAAAATGAGTCATTTTACTAAAATAGCCTACCACAAAAAGAATACTATCTCTACCCTTTTTATTGTGGGAAAACTAAGAAAAAAATTCATAGATATATTAGTCCAAGGTTCATTAGATATATTCAAAGAAGTATATAATTCATTTGGTTGTGATCTAGACTTAGCTTCTTTACATTTAAAACATTGGCTACAAAACTTATGAACAGCGTGCTTCATCTTCGGCCAAAAGGAGTGTTCATGCAACATTTTATAAGTTTTATTAATCTCAAAATGTCTCATTAAGCTACCTCCTTGTGCTTCGTTTACAAGAAAATCTCTTATAGAGCATTTAGGAATACAAAACTTATTTTTCCTAAATAGAAATTTATAAAACACATAATAATCATCCACCACTTTTTTCGCAAGACAAATACATAAATAGTTTCAGAGTTGTTGTCATCTCTATATAATTCTTTAATATTCTCAAACCCAAAAGATTTTGCAGCAAGAGAAGTAAAGAGATTGTACCTTCTTGATAATGCATCAACTACCATATTATCCTTATCTTGCTTATATTTGTTGACATACAAAAAAAAATTCAATAAACACCATCCACTTTGCATGCCTACGCTTTAGTTTGCTTTGAGCCTTAAGACATTTCAAGCTTTCATGATCATAGTGGATCACAAATTATCTAGGTCATAAGTAGTGTTGTCATACCTGCAATATACGAACTAAAACAAACAATTCTTTATCATAGCTAGGATAGTTCAATGCTGCCCCATTTAATTTTTCACTAAAATATATTAAGAATTTTCTATCTTGCATCAACACCTATGCCCAAACCACTTACATCACACTCAATTTCAAATGTTTTATAAAGAAAGAAAAGTAATGGTGCATTGGTTAATTTGTTCTTAAGCTCATTGAATGCATTCTCTTGCATTTCTTCCGTTTAAAAACAACATTTTTTTTTACTAAATCATTCAATGATGCAGCTATGGTGTTAAATTTTTTTTTTTTTTATAAATATCCTATAGAAGCTAGCTAATCCATGAAAACTCTGAACTTCATTTGCATTTTTTGGTGTTGGCCAATCTCTAATTGCTTTAACTTTCTCTTCATCTACTTCTACTCCATTTTTACCGACTATGAAGCCAAGAAAGTTAACTTTTTCCATGCAAAAACTACCGTCATTTAAATTAGCTCTCTTTTCTAAGTGTATTCAAAACTGAATTAAAATGCTCTGCATGCTCAAGCAAAGTCTTCGAATAAATTAAAATATCATCAAAATACACAACATACTTCCCTAAATATTCTCATAAAACGTGATTCATTAAGCGCAAAAAAAAACTAGGAACACTACACATAATTCATCCATACTCATTACCTAAATTCATTTAATGGAAAATTTAACACTTGTGGTATATATACTAGTAGGCATGCATTCCAAGAAAATCCTACCAACATTTCTTTCTAATTCCCGTGTGGTGACTTACATGGTTGACGTGTGCCCTTTCACTTAACGTTTCTACACAAATAGGGTGTCAAAAAATAATGATTTTCCTCAATTAGGTCCTAATTCAAATAAAAAATATGGTTAAAATTAGAATCAGGATGAAAATCGAGCAAACAAAAGTCGAACGAACAAAAAAAGCTTAAACGAGTCGCCCACGTGACAACACGTGTCGCGCCGGAAAAGGATCTTACTCGCAACATTCAGGCGTGAGTACCAAGCGCAATCAAGTTCTACAATCGCGGGTCGTTGAGCTGGTTCGGGTCAATCGAGTTGGACCGCGAGTCGATTGGTTCAACGAGTTGTAGATTAGTTCAGGTCAATTTGGTGGGTCAGTTCGGTTTGAAGAAGACCCGTTTGGCCAAACCTATGGCGTCGCGAAGCTCACGTGGCTCTTGACGCATTTCTCCATCTAGTATCTGATACGTGTCCCTAGCCTAACCGCGATGCGCTCCTCCTTTCATAGGCCGACACGTGGCTTGCCAAAACTTCCCCTCTCCTTCTAGCAAATGAACAAACTAATTTCAGATTAATTTCTTTCGTTTTCTCATTTTCATATCTTTTGATTTTGGAACCAAATCATATTAATTTCTTTAGCAGCGTTTTAAATCGTAACTCACACTACGTCCTGATTTTTTTTTTTTTGAATTTTACTTTAACACAAGTCGAGATATGAGCGTTGGAAGAAGGTATGTTACCCTTTCTTACAGTTCCTGGAAGAGCTCTTGGGACTCTACGGTCATACCAGAATTTCAGTCAAGTTTTCTCAAAGAATCTATGTAATAACCTCCCAAGAGAAACATACTAAAATGTTATACCTCGAATTGCTAAGGAGGATCTCAAATCTGAAGAAAATCGCTCAAGAGTTCATCTCGTGCACTCTCGGATCTTAACAGAAAAATAGGGCTTCTGCTTCTCAATCTCCTCTTTCCTTCCAAAAAAAGGAGTCCTTATGTATAGATCTCGGCTGAAGGTGGATTCTAGTGTGTTTTCCGACGACTCCTCCTTCCTTATCTCTTACAATTTCTCTCAACTCTCTCTCTCTCTCTCTTTGTTTTTCTCTTTTAGAAGTAATCTGAGATGGTCACCCAAGACCCCTATAATGGGCTGGGGGGCAAAATGACTGATTTGCCCCTCTATTGACTTTGACCGAATTCAAAATCTCCCGTCCGTAGAAACTTTCGTCCCCGAAAGTTGGCATTTCTTCAAAGATTCGTGGTAGGCTCTCCTCACGTCTTCTCCATGTTCCTCAGTTGGCTCCTCATCACGGTGGTTACCCAATGAGACTTTCACCAAGGGAATTATTTTGTTGCACAATCGCGTAGTGCCATGGGCCAAAATTTTGACATGTTTCTCCTCATAGGTCATATCTTTCCTAAGGGAAAGTGTTTCATGTCCTATCACATAGGTAGGATCTGATGTGTATTTTCACAGCATGGACATGTGGAACACATTGTGCACGGAGGCGAGGTTTGGTGGTAATGCAACTCTGTAAGCCACGGGCCCAACTCTTTCTAAAATCTCGAAAAGGCTTATGAATCTTGGGTTCAATTTTCCCTTCTTCCCAAACCTCAACACCCCCCTCATAGGGGCTACTTTCAGAAACACATGGTCACCCACTTCGAACTCGAGGCCTCTTCTACGCAAATTTGCATAGCTCTTCTGTCGACTTTGTGCAGTAAGTATTATCTGCTTAATTTTCTGTACTACAGCATAGGTGACCTGAACCAACTCTAGTCCCAGTAGTTGCTATGTGCCTACCTCTTCCCAAAATAGCGGTGTCTGATACCTACATCCATACAGTGCCTCGAAAGGGGTCATCTGAATGTTCTCTTGGTAGTTATTATTGTAGGCAAATTCCATGAGAGGTAGGTGTTTGTCCCAGCATCCAGCGAAATCAATGACACATGCTCGCAATGTGTCCTTTAGGATCTTATTCAACCTTTCAGTATTTTCGTCAGTTTGAGGGTGAAATGTTATACTAAACCTTAACTGAGTTTCTAGCGCCTTCTGAAGATTTTTTCAACATTGCGAGGTGAATCTGGTGTCCTAGTTTGACACGATAGAGACTGGCACTCCGTGTAGGCTTACTATCTCTCTAATATATAACTGAGCTCACCGATTCACTCGGTATGTGGACTTGCTTGGAATTGAGTGAGTTGTCTTGGTTAGTCGGATTTGTTCGTGAAAGAATGAGTGATTGAATGGTTGATCAGAAGATTATATTATTAAGAGATAGAAAGCTCTCTCTCTCTCTCTCTCTTTATATACCGAGAATATAAAAAGAAAGTTTTAAAAAGTCTGCAAGAAATCTGCAACTAATTCAACTCCTAACTATAAGGAGACTTATTCAAAAACATTAACAGAAAAATACTAACGGACAACAACCTAAAACACGTGATCTTTAACACTCCTCCTTTCCTGAAATCTTCAAACTTGCTAAGTGGCAGAGGGTTGGTAAGGACATCTGCAATTTGATCTTCAGATTTGTAGTAACAAAGAGTCACATCACCACTCTTTTGAACTTCTCGAACAAAGAATAACTTGATGTTGAAATGCTTAGTTTTTCCATGAAAAACTGGATTATTGGAGATTGCAATAGCAACTTGGTTATCAACTAGTATCTCAGTGCTTAGTTTTTGCTCCAAGTTTAGATCCACGAGAATTTTTCTTAACTAGAGAGCTTGATTAACTACAACTGTTACAACTATAAATTCTGCCTCAGCAATGGATTGAGCTACAGTTTCTTGCTTTCTTGAGCACCAAGAGAACATGCCTGATCCAAGGAAAAAACAATAACTAGATGTACTCTTCATATCATCGATTGAGTTACCCCAATCACTGTCAGAGAAACCAATTAACTTCATTTTCTTGTGCTTTAAGAACTTCACTCCATAATTCAAGGTCCCCTTGATGTATCTGATAACTCTCTCTTTGCAACTTTCATGTGAGTCTCATTGGGACAATACATGAATCTGGAGAGAATACTTACAACATTTAAGATATCAGGTCTGGCTGTTGTTAAGTACATTAGACAACCTACCAAACTCCGTAACTCAGCTTCAATAACTTTGGCAGAACCATCATCTTTAACCAGCTTCTTTTTTTATTCATAGGAGTATTCATTGCTTTGCAATTCTCCATCTGAAATTTTTTAAGTATCTCCTTTGCATACCTTCTTTGACAAATGAACACTTAATCTTGGGTTTGCTTGATCTCAATACCAAGGACATATGACATCAGACCTAGGCCTATCATTTAGAAGACTTTTTTCATTTCCAGTTTGAACTGGTTAATTTTCTCAAGATTGCTTCCTGTGATTGATAAGTCATCTACATAAAGAGAAATTACTAAAGTATTTGTACCTTCATGCTTGACATACAGTGTGAGTTCAGATTGACTTTTCTGAAAGTCAAGACCAACTAAATGATCATCAATTTTACTGTACCATGCTCGCGCAACCTGTTTCAGACTGTATAGAGCCCTTCTCAGCAAGTAGACCTTATCTTCATTGCCTCTGCTCACAAAACCTTCCGGTTGCTCGATAAAAATTTCTTCTTGCAAGACTCCATTTAAGAATGCAGATTTAACATCTAACTGGAACACTTTCCAACTCTTTTGAGCAGCAAGAGCAAGCAACAGTCTTACTATATCAAGCCTGGCAACAGATGCAAATGTTTCTGAATAGTCAACTCAAAAAACTTGCGCATATCCCTTCACAACAAGTCTTGCTTTATATTTGTTAACTAAACCATCAGGATTTAGCTTTGTTCTGAGCACCCATCTTACTCCAATTATCTTTCTATTTAGAGGTTGATCAACCAACTCCCAGGTTTTATTTTTCCCGATCATCAAAAGCTCCTCCTGCATTACAGCCATCCAATGTTGACTGTTTTTTGCATCATGGAACCCTGCAGGCTCACAAAATACTACATTACACCTTTGATAAATATCAGACAACAACCTTGTACCTCTAACAGGTGCATCATCAACCAAGGCATCTTGTCGTTCATCTTCAAACTCTTCTAACATGCTACCAAAGGTTAAATTTTTTGGTGCATTAGAAATCTGATTCACCTTCGTTAGTTCTTCCCAATTCCATTGCTCATTTTAAGAAAAATGAACATCTCGGCTCACAATAACACGACTAGTGTGTGGTTGAAAAACTCTGTAAGCTTTGGATATAGTGCTATACCCAACAAAGATGCCAGCATCTTCCTTTTTGTCAAGCTTATCACGCTTGACCTCTGAAATGTAAGTGAAACAAAGACACCCAAATACTCTAAGGAACTTTAAAGAAGGTTTGCAACCATACCAAGCTTCAAAGGGTGTCATGTCCTTCACAGCTTTTGTTGAAATTCGATTATGCAAGTACACAGCAGCGTTTGCTGCTTCTCCCCAAAAACGTTTTGGAAGATTCTTCTCATGAAGCATGCATCTCGTCATCTCCATTATGAATCTGTTCCTCTTTTCACTAACGCCATTCTATTGAGGAGTGTATTGTTAGATAAATCCCTATTTTAGGTTAAAATTTATTCGTAATTTTTAGTTACTATTATTATTTAGTTAATTATTTTTCAGTTAAAGCTACAATCAAAGTCAGTGGAAAGTACACGTCGAGAGGGAGGGCTTTAATTAAGCTGCCACTACTTTCCATTTTTAGGATATAATTTTTTATTTAAATATCCCAATTGGATGAGAAATAAAATCATCTGGTATTCAATACGTCTGTCCTCTCTTTTGTTTTTTCGGTTATTTTCTTCTTCAAATATTTTCCTTTGACTTTTTTCCTCGTCAACGGTTTCCTCCGATTTTCTCAGTAAAAAACAACAAGTGGTATCAAAGCCTGGTTTAATCCACCGAAGGTATTTCATTGCGGAGGAGCCAACTTTATCAAAAGTCAAGTTGAATAGCTTAATTGGTTAGAACGTCAACCTAACAACACACAGGTCTTAGGTTCAATTAGAAGAAAATGCAAAGCACGAAAATATATAAATCGTGGTAGAGGACGAGGTGAGGCTGAAGAGAGTCCACCTCGAGAAGGATCAGAGACAGGGTTTGAAATAGAACCCTTATTGCATGTATGGTCGGCAAGTACCCCTTCGAGGGTAGACCTAGTAACTAAGAATAGAGTAAAGAATGGCCAAGCAATAGTAGCCGACCAAACTCTAAGCGTAGACCTAATGGTAGTAAAGATGACCGACTTCGACCTAATACTAGGCATGGATTGTGACTAGCTACAAACCGTGCTAGTATAGACTGTCGCAAAAAAAAAAAAAAAAGTGATATTCTCGCCACTAGTGAGACCAAGTTCCCATATGTATTGATGAAAGCAAAGAGATTGATTAGTCCAACAAGGCAGTTGGACTATATTAGTAGGTGTTGTAGACGTAAGAGGAAAAGAAAAGACCCTAGAAAACGTGCCAATAGTGAACAAGTTCCCATATGTATTTCCTGACGAACTACCTAGAATACTCCCTCCTCGAGCAGACTTCGTCATCAAACTCAAGGCGCAATTGCATGATTTCCTGGATAAAGGATTCATTCGACCTAGCGTGTTCCCCCTTGGGTGCGCTAAAAACCATACATAGAACCGAGTGTTCAAGGACTATCTAGACACTTTTGTGATCATGCTCATTGATGACATCCTAGTGTACTAAAAAATAGACCTGGAACACTAGGAACACCTCTGAAAAGTCTTAGGCACCCTAAGAGAGAACAAGTTGTACGCCAAGTTCTCAAAGTGTGAATTTTTAGTTACGACAAGTCTCTTTCCTAGGACACGTGGTGTCAAAGGACGGAGTATCTGTAGATCCTACTAAGGTCAAAGCGATCACAAAGTGGGAACGCTCAACTACAGTTACATCAGAACGAAGTTTCTTGGGGCTAGCGGGATACTATTGATGGTTCGTGCAAGACTTCGCTAGGATAGTCTCGCCTTTGACACAGTTAACGAGAAAAGGGGTACCATTTATATGGAATGATGCTTGTGAGGCAAGCTTCCAGAACCTAAAAGAGAGATTGGTAACTGCCCCGGTACTCACAGTACCTGAGAGCTCAGAAGGGTATGTAATCTATATTGACGCGTCCAAGAAGGGACTAGGATGTGTGCTAATGCAACAAGGTAAAGTTGTTGCATACGTGTTCCGTCAACTAAAAGAGTACGAAAAGAATTACCCCACTCACGACCTGGAGTTGGCCGCTATAGTGTTCACGCTGAAAATTTGGCGACACTACCTATATGGAGAGGAAACTTAAATTTTTACCGACCACAAGAGTTTAAAATATTTCTTCACCCTGAAAGAGTTAAATATGAGGCAGAGAAGGTGGTTAGAATTGGTGAAGGATTATGATGTAGATATCCAGTACCACCCTAGAAAAGCAAACGTGGTCGTAGATGCTTTGAGTAGAAAGATGGTCCACTGGTCAGCCCTCATTACGAGGGAAGTAAGGGTACAAAGAGAATTCGAGCGACCCAACATAGCTGTAACGACCGATAGAGTCATAGCACAGCTGACCCGACTCATAGTGCAAGCTACGCTTAGACAGAGAATTATTACCTCCCAACGAGAGGATCCAAACCTATAGAAAGTCCTAAGCCAACTAGCCGAGATTCAAATAGATGGATTCTCGAAGTCCTTAAATGAAGGGCTATTGTATCAGGGATGCCTATGTGTTTCGGTAATAGAGGATTTAAGGAAAGAAACACTGACGGAAACTCACAACTCGCCATTTGCCATGCATTCAGGAGGTACTAAGATGTACCAAGATTTAAAACAACACTTTTGGTGGAAGAGCATGAAGAGGGACGTGGCCGAGTTTGTGAGCAAGTGCTTAGTTTGTCAACAAGTGAAAGCTCCTAGACAAAAGGCGGCGGGGTTATTGTAGCCCCTAAGCAGAGAAGGAATGAGGAACAAAAGGTTTTGAAAAGGTTTTCTCCGTGTACGGATCTTGATTCCAGTACGTCGGATTCATTACTTTGAAGATTTTTAATTTTGAGTACGCGATTTTTGAGGGATCATCGCGACTCGGAATATGAGTAATTTCGAAAGATTTGGTGTCGACTAAAATGAATTCATAAAACCTTCTGGTCTTATGAAGGTCTTCTGGGATATAGAAAAATCCCGATGGATAAGCTTTTTTGATGACCTCGCTGATGTTTGGATCGTCGTATTCTGGCTCTACTAGGGCTTCTGGCAGGGATACATATTTTTGAAAATAAGTCCTGATTTCAGGAACTGGAGAAAATCGAACGGGAACAACCGCGTCCGAGTAGGTTGTGGGGACAGAAGGTCCTTTTGAAATGGAAGAGACAGTAGGTCTCGATGGAGTAACGGCAAATGGCCGTGTTGAAGAGGCAGAAGGCCTCGTCGGAGTGATAACCTCCGCTTGTCTTTGAGCCAGTTTTGCTTTAGACCTGGTCACAAGTGTGAAACCAGCGTCCATCGCATAACTGTCGGATGTCATTGGAGTAGGGGTGTTCGAAGAAGCAATGGGCTTCTTCCCTTTTTCCGCCGTTTTCTTTCCGGTCATCTCAGGGATGAAGAAGAGTAGTTAGGGAGAGTGTTTCCTTGAGAGTAGGAACTCTCTTGATAGGTAATCTGCCAAGGGGTTTTCGATCCCTTTTATAGGCAAAATTTGAAAGTCGAAGCAAGATAATATCGCTTGCCATCTAGCAAAAATTTGTTTTGATATGAGATTCTTTACATCCTTTTCTAAAATAAATTTGGATGCTCTAGAATCCGTTTTGATAACAAAGTTTTTGTTAATTAAATCACTTTGAAATTTCTGTACACAAAGTACTATTGAAAATATTTCTTTCTTTGCTGTTGAGTAATTTTTTTGAGTAGAATTCCATATGCCCGAGTGAAAACGGACAATGGACTCTTTCTTGTCAAGGTACTGTTTCAGGATTCCTCCATATCCTATATCGGATGTGTCGGTCTCCACTATTAGACTAGCCCTCGAGTTTATCAGCGATAAACACGGAATTAATTTGACAAGGAATTTGATTTTTTTGGATTGGTGTGTTCTTCAGTCCAGGGCTTTGGATTCTTTTTTAGCCTCTCAAAAAGTGGTTTGCAAATAGGTCTGATATTTTGAAGGAAATCAGACACATAATTGAGACATACTAAAAATCTTTTGAGTTGGGTTTTATCCGTGATTTGATCCGGAAAATTTGAGGCAAACTCAATGGATCTTTGAATGGGTTTAATTAGACCCAAATGAATTTCAAATCCAAGAAAACAGATTTTTGTTTGAAAAAGTTTAATTTTTGGTTTGGACACAACTAAACCATTTCTTTTGACGATTGTCAAAAATGTTTGAAGATGCTTAAAATGTTGATCGATGTTTTGAGAAAAAATCAGAACATCGTCAATATAAACAATTGAAAAGTCTTTAAAAGGATTGAAAATATCATTCATAATTTTTTGAAATTCGGATGGAGCATTTTTTAGCCCAAATGGCATAACGTTCCATTCGTATTGTCCGAAAGGGACGTTGAAAGCCGTTTTGTACTTGGTCTTTTTCTGAAATCTGGATTTGCCAAAATCCTGACTTCATATCAAATTTTGAAAATATTTTTGCATTTGAAATTCTTTGCATCAAATCTAATTTATTTGGAATTGGATATCTAATCCATTCCAAAACCTTATTTAAGGGTTTGTAGTTTATTACCAGTCGCGGGACTCCACGTTCCTTCTCTGCTTGGTTGTTGACGTAAAAAGCCGCGCATGACCAGGGACTCTTGGATGGCCTAATATGACCCTTCTGCAAAAGATCATTAATTTCTTCTTTGCAGAATGTTAGTAATTCTTTATTCATTTGAATAGGTCGGGCCTTTGTGGGAATATTTTTCTCCTCGAAGTTTTTGATATAAGGAAGATTAACTATATGTTGCTTCCTATTCCAAAAAGCATTAGGGATAGTAGAACAGATTTCACTCTCTATTTGGTCTTGTAAAGTTTTGATTTTAGACTGAACAACCTTATTTTGAAGTTGTTCTTCTATTCTTTTGAATGAAATCTCTTCCTTCAGAAAAGAGATTTGCCTTTCTTTGTAATTTAATACATTTATGGATTGAATAATGGTATTCTTTTGAAGATTATTTATCTCACTTATCCTTATGGGGGAAAGGAAATTAAATTTTATCTTCTTTCCTAAGGCTTTTGATTCTAACTCGTTTTCAGTTATTTTGAAAGGGTATAATTGAGTAATGAAAGGAGTACCTAGGATTAATTCTTGTCCTAAGTCCTTTACTAGAAGGAAGGAATTTAGGAAGCAAATTCCATCATTACAAACATGGACTTTTGATAATTTATACTTAATTTTGAGTCTGTTGTTGTTTGCACCTCTAAGGCCTTCAGTAGTTTTTTCAAAATACTTTGTAGGTATTAGACCTTCTTGAATGCAATTTTGATCGGCTCCTGTATCTATGAGAGCCTTTAACGTTATTTTGAAATCATAAATTTTCAGGGTAACGAGAGCGTACCATTTTTGGTATTGAGAAGTGGTGATGGCTCCAACGAAGGAACTTTAAAAATCATCTTCGTCTAGGTTTGGTTGCGCCGTTTCCTTTTGCATGGCAGTCTTTCCTGAAGTTTGAGAATTTCTTGGCGGAGCATATAAGATTCTGACCTTATTTCAGATCTTAATGCTTGTACTTCTTGTTTGAGATTATTAATCTCTCTTTGAAGGTCTTGGGTAGTTAGTTCTCTAGGTTTTTCGAACCTTTGAAGAACTGATTGGAGTCTGTAGGGATTTTTTTCTTCCCTTTCTGATGGTTTAGAGACCATCATTGCATCTCTAAGTCTTTGAGCAATTTTTTGCTGAATTTCTTGATCTTGAATTTTCTCTACCACTTCGAGTAGAATCTCTTGATCTTTTGTAAGGACATTTATGCATCCTTCGCACGTCCTTTTTTCCTCCTGTTCTGATTCGTATTCTGTATTAGAATATGAATCGGATTCTTCTTATAGTTCGAGGATTTCTCCCTCTCTGGATTGTTCCGAGTCTGTTAGAACTAATCATAGTAGCTGATTCTTCAGCTCTTGATCAATATCCAACTCATTGATCTTTCCTCTGATCGGACACTTATTGGCATAGTGTCCTTCCTCCCGACATTTAAAGCAAGTTTGCTTTTTCTTGCTTCTTTGGGATCTTGTAGGGGTATATCTTTTCTTTGAATACTTTGGCTTTTGAGATTGCACGGGTCTACTCCGATATTTTTCTCTAAGCCTGTATGAGCTATATGATTTTGGATACGTTTTGACCTTCTTTCTTCTGGAGGTCGAGGGAGCTTCTATCCCCTTGCATCCATATTGATTGCAAAATCAATTACCCATTTTGGTTTATCAAATGGTGGAATATCTTTGGATCCGCTAAAGACATATTTCCTGTTCCTATACAGGAATCGTTTCATTACTTCGTCCAAAATATCTTCAAAACTCCATTTCCATTGGCTATGCGCCTTAGCCTATCTTTTCAAATTCCTTGGATTCTAACATGGAATTTCCAAATTAAGGAATCTGAAGATCAAGTAAAACAGGTCTTCAAAATAATCAAAATCAAATGGTGGGAAAAATATACTTAGGCAGATCTCAAAGTAGTTAAGGTCTTGCTATCTGAAAATGGCCACCTTCAAGATTTGTCAAAAAAAGAAAACCACAGAATTTCTTAACTCAAAGTCTAGGCTGCTTGCCGCATTACAACTTCAGAAGTCGATTTTTAAAAGCTTCTCCAAGAGGCCACTTCAGTCGGTTCTACATCTTCTCCTTCTATACTAGAGGAATAAGATACGAGTTGGAGACTTTCAAGGACGAAAGTTCTTTTTAGGGGTAGATAGTGTAATGCCCCGTTAGGTTATATATAATAATAATAATAATAATAATAATAATAAAATAAAAATAATAAAATAAAGAAGAAGAAAAAAAATAACTGACCACCTATCCTTTAATCTCTCCACCCCTACCCTAAAATACCTCCCTCATCCGCCATCAATAATTCTACAAAAAAAAAAATAGAAAGAGAAAGAAAAGATTTTTTTGGTAAAAAGGAAGGCAGATGGAGAGATGGTGAGACAGATAATATACGAGAGTCATTTGAAAAGGTTAGTAGTCAGATTTACCTTTAGATAGGTAAAACAAATCCAAATAAAAAAAATACAAAAAAAAAGAAAAAAAATACAAAGAGAGAGGAGATTGGAAAAACAGATCAAATAAAAAAAATAGAAAGATTTGGAAAACATAATCAGGAGAGAGAGAAAAAACAAGAAAGAGAAAGAAATAACTCGATTTTAAAATAAAAAAAAATATAACACATAGAAAAGAAAGAAGATTAGATTTGGAAATAGTAAAGCCGAAATAAAATTAAACGATTTAGATATGGGAGTAGAATTAAACTACTTAACAGAATTAGATATGAGAGTAGAATTGAACTGCTTAACAGAATTAGAATTAAAAGAAAAAGAAAAAAAAACGAGAGAGGAAGATTTTAGAAAAGAAAAGAAAATTAGAATAGGTTGAAAATATTGCGAAAAGAAAAGCAGATTTGATTGAAAATGGCCCAACAAAATTGAAAAGAAAAGAAAATCAGATTTGATGGAAAATGGCAAGTATGGTGAACCGAATTAAAATATAACATAGGAGAGAAATAAATTGAAAAAAGGGTGAACCGAATTAAAATATAACAGAAGAGAGAAATAAATTGAGAGAAGAAAAATGGAAGATATGAGAAATTGTTATATTTGTATCTATAGGATATAATATTAAATGTTGAATTATCCAAGTCGCTTGAAATATTAATAATATTGACATATGTTTAATTTAAGTTTTAAGTTTTATTACCCAATACAATTTAGAAACAATGAAAACATGGAATTCGATTTTTATTGAGGCCGTTTAGAATCGTATTTCACATTGTTAGTTGGATTATTAATTAAAATGTGAAATACTAACAAAAGGTGACGAACGGTGCGATAGGAAGCGAACCTTGGCAACATTTGGAGTAGTTCTCGAGGAACGGGAGCTTACGTTAATTAAATTAGGGAGTACTCCGGCTAAGGCCAACCAGGTAAGTGGCCTTACTATAGGATAGGCTACAGATTGTTTGATTTATGATGATGTGTGAGTACGATGTTGTGTTGTGATGTATGTTAAATGTACGCTATTTATGTTTCGATGCATGACGTACATATTATATCTGATGCACTTGATGGCTTCTATGATGAGTATGATGTATGCATGACGATGTTATTAACATGTTGATGTTTTCCATGTTGAACATGCCTTATGATGTTGTTTGCCATATTGCATCATGTCGTTAGATCGACATAGGACACAACCCTAAGAGTATGAAACTGATATTAACGTAAATATCCACGAGCACGTGTTACATAGTCTAACCAAGAGATGAGACTAGAGGGTTGTGTCAAAAGAGATGTATAGTTGTACTTAGAGGGACCTCATGCATATTGTATGTTCATAAACATAGGGCTACTTCTCCTAGAGATGACGAGTGCGGACACGCACCGTATGATGAGCGCGAAAGCGCACAAGTACAAATGCACACAGATGAGGGTGTTCATGAGGTGCATGACACTATGGGGTTCCGCTGACCTCCGGACATCGCTACAGATTAGCTTGACCAGAGGGTCCAGGGAGTGTGCGAGCGCCCTAGGGATTCACACTCGCACGTGTGAATCGTGTGTAGGGAAGTACTACACATCCAATTTGTCTGAGACTAGAGGCCACCCTTAAGATGATTAGAGATAGGTCCCTAATTCATGATTGCATGTGTTTGCATTAGCATGGCCCCTATAGTGGGGTCACTTAATGAGTATTTCTTCGAAATACTTAGGCCGTGTGCCATATTAGTTTTCAGGTAAAGGCAAGGCGCCCATGTACGGTTGACGGTGGCATCGTGATCAGAGACTGTGGCGCGTGCATAGGATAGTTGCATATTTAAAATTCCTAGTCTTGGTTAGGATAGGGTGTTCGCATTTCATTTATTTAAATTATTTAATTTGTAATCATTTTTATCTTATTTTGAACTCGAGCATGATATTTGAAACACGTAAGTCCGATAGTGTTTTCTAGTGTTTTAACGTATTTTAAAGTTTTAAATTTTTCTGCTAATAAAGATGAGCATTTTTAGAGTTATATTCTGCATTAGAGATGTGCATGAGACGTTAGTGGCGACTCTAGATATGTGAAAATTTAGGGTCGTTAGACCTGAGCTTTCATGCTCTACAAAAACTACACAAGGAGGAGATGGTGCACAGCTTGCCCGCAATCGCTGTGCAACGCATGTCTCATCGGCAAGCAGAGGCGCACGAGAATTCACCTCGGCGAGCTTTGGTAAGTACTACGACGAGCTCGGCATGCAGCGGCACCTAACGGCTCCCTACTCCCCCCAGCAGAACGGAGTGGTAGAGCGCAAAAATTAGACCATCGTCAGGACAGCAAGGTCATTGCTGATGACGGCCGGGATGCCCGGGAGGTTCTGGGGAGAGGCGGTAATGACGGCCGTCTACCTCCTC
Source organism: Cucurbita ficifolia (assembly GCA_033971965.1). Lineage (NCBI taxonomy): Eukaryota > Viridiplantae > Streptophyta > Magnoliopsida > Cucurbitales > Cucurbitaceae > Cucurbita > Cucurbita ficifolia. The sequence goes on from CM066972.1 coordinate 8,376,515, forward strand.
AATCGGTCGCCAATGCGAAGCCTCGATGGGAAGACGCCACACGAGGCCTGGTACAACAAAAAGTCAGCGGTACATCATCTCCGAATGTTCGGTTGCATCGCATACATGAAGGACGCGTGTCCCACCCTCGCCAAGCTCGATCCCAGGGGCTGAAGGTCGTCTTCATCGGCTACGAACCCGGGAGCAAGGCGTACAGGCTCTATGATCTGCGGAGGGATGAGCTCATTTGTCACGCAACGTTATCTTCGACGAGAGCATCTTTTGGCAGTGGCACGACGTAATCGAGGCGGACCAAAACCTAAATCAATTTACGATGGAGTACCTCGTCATCGAGCCGGGCGAAGGAGGATCGGGAACTGTCACCGCTGTCAGCAGCTACATCAGGCACGCCTACGTCAACCCCAACCACAACTCCGGCTGCACCCCCTGAACCTTTGGAGTTCGCAACACCACGCACAACAGACTCAACGTTGGATGCCGATCACGATGATGGTCTGGTGGCCAGGTACCGGAGGATGGAAGATCTATTGGGAGGAGGTGAACCACTTGGACTGGCGGCGCACGAGTTCGAAGAAGAGGTGGCCGAACTGCATGCCATCAGCGCGGATGAACCGAACACCTTTACCGAAGCAAAAAGGAACCCGTGCTAGCTGAAGATAATGCAGAAAGAGATGGCGTCCATCACTGAGAACAAGACGTCTGGAGGACATGCCGCTGGGACACCGAGCTATAGGACTCAAATCGGAGTTCAAACAATAAGGTAGATATACGATAGGCCTTTAGTAGGAGATTGTTAGATAAATCCCTATTTCAAGTTAAAAGTTATTCCTAATTTTTAGTTACTATTATTTTTTAGTTAACTATTTTTGAGTTAAAGCCACAATCAAAGTTAGTAGAAAGTACACGTCCAGAGGGAGAGCGTCTAGAGGGAGAGCTTTAATTAAGCTGCCACTACTTTCCATTTTTAGGATATAATTTGTTATTTAAATATCTCAATTGGATGAGAAATAAAATCATCCGGTATTCAATACGTCTATCTCTCTCTTTTTTTTTCCGTTATTTTCTTCTTCAAAGATTTTCCTTCAGCTTTTTTCCTCGTCAACGATTTCCTCCGATTTGCTCAGTCAAAACAACATGTATGGTGTTGTCAATTGATGTTCAATTCCAGCCTCTTCATAAAACCTGTTAAAAGTTTCTGAAGTGTACTCCTTGCCATTATCTGATCTTATAGTCTGAATTAAGCATGCACTTTCATTCTCAACTCTAGCTTTGAATTTCCAACATACACCTGCAACTTCTGACTTTTGCTTCAGCAAGAAGATCCAACACATTCTTGTTAGATCATCAATAAAAATAATGTAATAAAGATTACCATTTAATGATGGTGTTCGCTGAGTACCACAAAGATCAGAATGAACCAACTGCAACTTTTTCGAGGCTCTCCATGCTTGTTTAGGAAAGGGTTGCCTATGTTGCTTCCCAAAATTACAAGCACGGCAAAGAGGCATGTCATCATCAATGTCAGCGTGTTCTTCTACCAGCTTCTTTGACTGCATCTGAAGCAAACCTCGATGATGAAAGTGTTCAAGTCTTTTGTGCCAAATCTCAGTGGCACTAGCTCTGGATATAAAGGTCATCTACTATTTCTCCATCGGATTTAGAGCAAAGCTTTTTCCTTTCATTTTGACATTGAACAAGTCTTTGCCACTAGCATCTCTGATCAAGCATTGCTTATTCTCAAACAACATTTTATAGCCTTTATCAAGTAACTGACAAGTACTTAAGAGATTTTGATCAATTTTAGGTACAAATAAAACATCTGGTATAAATTTTGTACTTTTTTTTTTTTTTTTTTTTTTTTTTTTAAGAGACAATTTCATTGATGAGTGAAATTTACAAGAGGGATGTATAATCCATGATGTTTACAAAAGACCTTCCCAATTTGCAATGAGGGAGGTATAGCTATAGGAAGTAAAAATATTAAACAGTTTACACCAAAATATAGCTTGGTAAACAACATTGTCGAAAATTTTTGTGTAGGTCTGTGTCGTTTCTGCAAATATTCTCTGATTTCTTTCTTTCCACAGATTCCAAAAGAAAGCCATGATGAGGTTTTTCCATAATAGGGCTTTAGCGTTCTTGAAAGGGTGGTACGTTAAGGCCATATCCAAAAAATCCTTTACCTCCCTAGGAAATGTGAGATGCCATCCGAATATATTAAGAATCGTTGTCCAGAAATTTTGACTGTATGTGCATTACATAAACAAGTGACTTTGTGATTCGTTTGCTTTCTTGCATAGTGAACACCAATTTGGAGAAAGAGTGATGTAAGGCATTATTTTTTGAAGAACTTCACCTTTTTAGGTTGATGTCCTTTCCATATTGTCTTTGCTAGCGTGGAATTTATTGCTTCTACTTTCTCCCCCATGTCCATCATCAAGGATTTTGTAGAAAAGACCCTGTTAGCGCTGGGGAGCCAAGTTAGTGAGTCTTCTTTGTTTGACAATACCACAGGGGCAAGGTCAAGGCTTAATTCGGCCCACTCCGTTGCTTCATTATCCTTTAGATTCCTACCAAGCTTCAAGTCCCAAAATTTGTTGACAACATTCCATGTTTCTTTAATCGTGGCTTTTTTGTTGTGAGAAAGCCTGTACAAAAGTGGATACTTCAAAGCTAGCGTGGTATTTTCAATCCATGGGTTGGTCCAAAATGATGTGCTTCCCCCATTTCCCACCTTATGGCGAGTTCAGTGGGTGATGAGATTTTGATGTTTCTTTATGTACTTCCAAGGCCCTTTTGTAGAAGATGGAGGGAGGTGATCTTTGTTTGATGTAGGAGTATATTTAGCCTTTATAAGATTTCGCCATAAGGCCTTTTCTTCATGATGATATCTCCATATCCATTTGGCGAGGAGAGCTGTGTTCTTCTTCCTTATCGAGAGAAGACCGAGACCTCCCTTTTCTGTTGGGAGGTTTATAATATTCCAACGAACAAGGTGTGCGCTATCTTTCCACAAGTAATTTATAAAAAGTCTTTCTATATCGGCGGCCACTTTTTGTGGCATTTCAAATAGAGACATGTAGTAGGTAGGGAGGTTGGATAATGTGGCTTGTATTAGGGTAAGTCTTCTGCCTTTTGAAGTATAACGTGATGACCATGTTGACAACCTTCTTTCTATTTTCTCAATAATAATCTTCCGAAAGGAAAAGGATTTGTGATTTCCTTTTAGAGGTAGTCCTAGGTACATATTCGGCCATTCTCCCTTTTTACAACCATATATGCTAGCAAATTCTTCAATGATCTCTGTGCTAATATTGATGCCCATGATCTCTGTTTTTTGGAGATTGATATTTTTTCCAGAGAATCCTTCAAAGGTTTTTACCGTCTCAATCATGTTTTTTATGGAAGAGACATTCACCAAATCAGAAAAGAGGATTGTGTCATCTGCGAACTGAAGGTGGTTTATGCTCAAGCCTTCATTACCAATCTGAAAACCTTTGATCTGCCCATCGTATTCTGCCTTTGTCAGTAGGCGACTGAGACCGTCCATTACCATGATGAAGAGAAAAGGGGATAGTGGGTCTCCTTGTCTCATGCCCCGTGTGGCATAAATTTTCCCTCTCGGTCTTCCATTGATGATGATGGAGAAATTTGTGGATGAGAAGCATCCTTTAATCCACCTTCGCCATTTTGGGCCAAAGCCTTTTGCAACAAGAATGTTTTCGAGGAAAGTCCAATCAACCTTGTCGAAGGCCTTTTCCATGTCAAGTTTAATGACTACACCTTTTTGTTTCTTTCTTTCCCATTCATCAATGAGTTCGTTGGCCATGAGGGATGCATCAAGAATTTGTCGCCCCTCAACAAAAGCTGTTTGTTGCCCAGTTATTGTGAAGGGGAGAACCTTTTTTAGGCGTTCTAATAATACCTTTGCTATGATTTTATATAGACCGGTCGTGAGGCTTATGGGACGAAAGTCTACAACAGTGCGAGCATCCAGTTTCTTTGAGATCAAACATATGTATGTTTCATTCAGGTTTCCATTAATAACTCCGTTTCGAAAAAAATCATGGAATACTCTCATGATATCAGCTCTCATAAAGTTCCAACATTTCTGAAAGAATTCTGAGGTAAAACCATCTGGTCCTGGAGTTTTGTCAGAGCCCATATTCTGAATCGCCTTCCCCACCTCTTCTTCAGTGAAAGCGCCCTCGAGGGAGGCAGCTTGTTGTTGATCAATAGGACTCTAGTCAAGATCGCGAGGAAATTTGCAGAGGACATTGTCCTTTGTGTATAAGGACGTGTAAAAGGACACAAATTCTGATACAATTTCGTCTTCGTTTACCAAACTTATGCCTTGTGTGGATAGAATTTCCATAATGGTACTCTTTCGTTTCTTTGTAGCCATGATACGATGGAAAAATTTGGAGTTTATGTCACCTTCCTCTAACCATCGTCTTTCGCATTTTTGTCTCCAAGATTGCTCTTCATTTACTGCCAACGAAATAAGTTCTGCTTTCATGAGCTTTTTCTTTGTGTGTTGAACAAGTGTGATGGAGCCAGTTTCCTCCATCTGATCAAGGAGGGCAATTTCGGTTAGCAATTGGTTCCTTTTTGTCAAAATACAAGCAAAAACCTCTTTATTCCATTTCTTTAGGACTCCTTTTAGTCTTCTAAGTTTGTTGATGAAGTCGTGCTCTGGCCATCCACGGAGGGGCGTATTCCACCAGTATTCTACCATTGGCAAAAATTCAGAATGGTTCAGCCACATATTCTCAAAACGGAAGGGTGAGGGGCCCCATTTACAGCAACCCATGGAAAGTAGAATGGGATAATGATCAGATGTAGGTCTGTTCAGTCTTTGAACCCCAGCGTTACTGAATTTTCTAAGGAGGCCTTCTGTGGCAAGAAATCTATCGATGAGTGTCAAGGTGGGTGGAGATCTGTTGTTTGACCATGTATAGAGTCCATTACTGAGGGGAAGGTCAATGAGTTCGGCTTCTTTTATGAAATTGTTGAAATGTCTCATGCTTTTGGTGGCTTTTCCACTGGATTTTTCATGTGCCCATCGAGAGGTATTGAAATCGCCCGCCAAAAGCCAATCCTCTGTACATAAGCATGATAGGTCCTGTAATTCCTGCCAAAACAGATGTCTTTCTTGATATCTACAGGGGCCATAGATTCCTGTAATCCAGAAACTATAATTATCAGCCAGTGTAATATGTGTGGTTAAGGTGTATAAGTCTTTGGTGACTTCTGAAATGGTCAAAATTGGGTCATTCCACATGATTAAGATCCCCCCTGATTAACCTGAGGCATCCAAAGCTGACCAACCAATATGTCTGGCACTCCATAGGGATTTAACTATCCAGCGATCGAAATAATTCAATTTTGTTTCTTGAAGAATAACTATAGTGAGATTGTATTTTAGGAGGAAGGACTTGATTAAGGCTCTCTTTTGTCAATCTCCCAATCCCTTAACATTCCAAGAGATAATAATCATAAGAGGTATTGACCTCCCAATTGTGACTTGCTCGATTTCTCATAATTGATGTTTGAAAGGAGGCCAGCAATCTCCCTAGTCAGTTTACTCGATTTCTTGGCCGTAGTGGGCTTCTTTTTCCCGGATGGAATAGCCATGATGCACATGTGGTGCTCTTTTACCCATGGTGCCAAGATTTGGATGGCTCTTGTTGGTGTGAGTGTTGCTGATATCGGGGGGACTTCTTCTGCCTCTGTTTCATCTTGTTTTTCCTGAAAAAGAGTGCCAAGCTCTGTATCCACAAGGTTGATCTCTAACAACGGGTGAGAAATGTTGGCTTTTTCCGTGGTGGGGGATGGTGGGGCGGTGGAGAGGGGTAAGGGGCTGGATGCATATTCATCATCTAATTCTTGGTCAATGCCAACAGTGGAGAATGTTGTTCCAGGGACAAGGAAGGTTTTTTGGTTATTTATGGTGATGGCATGTTTTTCTGGTGATATTGTCACAACTTGAGGGTCGGGGATAAGAAGTGGTACAGTAGATGGGGTTTTGGAGATTGGTGTAAAGTAGGGTGAGGGGTTGGTGGACAATGGCTTATGTGGGCAGGCTATGGATTTATGGGGCATGGAAGATGGGGAGGGTGGAGGAGTAAGGTTCAGTTGGGGGGTGGTCTTTTTTCAGAGGAGTTGGCTTGGAGGATAGGGGGCTGTCCATGGCGGGTGGGTATGGTTGTTACCTTTTCGGGGCTTTGTGGTATGACCATAGACTCTGTTATGTGTAAAGTTGGTGTTGAATCTTGTTGTGCTTGAGAGGCCCCTTTAGGTGTTGTTTCTCGGTGGTTTGACCAACGATGTGGTCCAAGAATGCCGCATGAAGTATCTGTAATAAACTCGGTATCCTCTGGGGTATAAAATCTTTTCCGTGCTTGTTCAGTGCGCTGGTAGCCGGCCATAACGTCAACAAACAATTCTCCATTAAAGCAAGGGTCTATATTGACCATAAGGGAAATCTTGGATGATGATGGTATTGAAATTTCTGCTGGTATGAAACCCCGTGTGTTTTTCTCAATACAAATGGTGGCTTCCATGAGGTCCACTCGCGATGAGGTCTTTTTAGCAATCTCAACAAAACCTCCACAGGCATCTCCTATATGTTTCAAAGTATCGATGTCCCAACGATTTAGAGGAAGATTTTTTATTTTAATCCAACCACCATACGAGGGAACCACTAGGTCACTCAGGTGCTTTTCACGACGTAGTTACCAACTTTTTGGCAACCTTTTTTATTACCAACTAATGAGGCTTGCTCCTTTGATGTGCACCGGAGAATCGCCTTGTCTGCTCTGTAGGGGTTTAGTTGGCAGAAGTCATTTAGCATGGATTGGATGCTCCTATTTATCATAAACCAGTCGTCGTGAAAATGTTCCCGAGTGACAATCACCATCGTATCCCATACAGTATGAATGGGGGAGAGAGGAAACTCGTTGATCGTCTTTGCCTTTTTAGTTAGAATCGAAAGATACGTTTCTGCATCTGTCTTTCTGTCTTCTAGCATTTGTGGCGAATGTTTAGTATCAGGCAAGGGTTGTGTAGGTCGATGGACATGTCTATGGTCTTGCCTTCTACTCTGACGTCTTGCGTTTAGTTGGTGGTCTGGTATTTTAGTGGACAGCAAGGAATAGTTTCCAATAAGATTGAAAAAAGCTATCCAACCTTTTTCGTTCTGCACACACTGGGACAAACAATTTGTTAAGACCTCCATTTCCATGAAGCAAAGAGATTTCAGCCATGGTACCCTTCTTGTTGGTGAGTTTTTCTATCCAAATAGTCTGTTCTGGAAAACGTTTCTTTTTGAAAAAAATTTGGTTCAATGGAGCTAACAATAGTACTTTATAAGATGTTTGCAGCCAATGGAAGGAGTCTCATTTCAAAGATAGGAAAAAAGATTTATCCCGAGTGATTTCTGATATCTTAATTCATGTTCCCTTGTATCTATCATCTAACTCAATTGCGTAGGTCTTCCTATCGATGACTGTTTTGCATCTCTGAAGCATTTGGTGTTGTGCCATGGGTCAAATGTTACTGTCCAAATGGATTTAAGATCCTCTAATGTATTTGATGTGGTGCCATGGATGGGTCAATGATTGCTGTCAAGGAGATTCAAAATCCTTTCTGGTTGATTGGGTGAAACGGCTATTGTCCCCAAATGGATTCCAGTATGGTGTCATGGGTCAATGGTTTTGTCTACTGGAGTCGGAATCCTTAGTTACTGTCCAAATCCAAATGGGTATTAATGCAAGATCCTTTCTGTCGGAGGTATGGCGAAAACAGCAACCCAGCTGCTGTTGAAAAGCCATGGCGAAAACAGCAACCCAGCTGCTGTTGAAAAGCCAAGGAGGAAATCTTCAGAGATGAAATTCCTAGGCTATTTCAGGAATGTCGGGGGGGGGGGGGGGGGGTCGTGGGCTGTGCAGATGTCGTCGGAAAAGGAGCGGCTGTCAACATGTTCTTCCGTGGTCGGAGGAGCGGCTCGCGGGTTCTGTCATTGTGCAGCGATTTAGACGAGACGCTTCGTCTTCTGATGTGTTGTTCGCAAACCTTCGTCTTCCCCACCTTGGCACGCCGCCGGAGGTCGCGACTCTTTGCCTTCCGTGGGGAGGCAGCGACGGCAGCACCAAGACGGCGGCTTCGAGTGTCGTGACTCTCTCTCTCTCTCTCTCTCTACTTCCTACCAAATCATTAGCAATTTAAATTTTGTACCTTCATAGTTTGTTATAGCTACTACCTTTTCCTTTGACTTCAAGTGTTCACCATTGACAATTCTCACTCTCTTGACTTCAGTATCTCTCAATTCCTCAAAAAGCTCCTTGTCATATGTCATATGATTTGTGCACCCACTGTCAATCAACCAGCTCTCACTTGATTCTTTTCCTGAGAAACAAGTGACCAAAAACAATTGATATTCTTCTTCTTGATCAGCTACCTGTGCATCTATTTCTTTCACCTGATCTTTGACTTTGCAGATCATAGCTTCATGTCCAAGTTGATTGCATTTAGAGCATTTGGCATCAGGTCTTCTCCAACACTTGTATGGTGAATGACCTTTCTTCTCACAATGGTAGCAAGGTGGGTAGGATTTTTTTGAACCTCCTCCTTTTGTCTTTTGATAATTGGCAGATGAATCTCCATTCGTCGATTGGTTTTTGAACTTTTTCTTTTTATACCTACTGTTGTCTTGATGCTTAACACGTAAGGCACCTTCAATCACCCCTTCTTGCCTCATAGACCTCCTTTGCTCTTGTGCTTGTAAAGCATTCAAGAGCTCTGTAAGAGAAATCTTTGACAGGATTTTGGTGTTCTCTAGAGTAGTAATGGTGGCTTCAAACTTCTCTGGAACAGTGACCAACAGTTTTTCAACAATCCTGGAATCATTTAACACAGAACTAAGAAATCTTACCTTGTTGGCAATGTTGAGAAGTTTGTCAGAGTACTCTTTCACTGACTTAGACTCCTTCATCTTCTACAACTCGAAATCCCTAATCAAATTCAGGAATTTCATTCCACGAATCCTCTCATCTCTTACATATTAAGCCTTGAGGTAATCCCAGATTTCCTTTACTATTTTGAGGGACATTATCCGCATGAAGATCATTTGAGATACAGCTCCAAATAGGCAAGCTTTTGCCTTTGTTTTTCTTGTCCACTTTTCTTTCTGTGCTTTGATTTGTGCTACAGTAGGATTTGCAGGAAGTGGAGGGACCTCGTAATCCTCTTCTACTGCTTCCCAAATATCCAAAGCCTCCAGATAAGTCTCCATACGAATTGACCATATTTGATAATTGTTTCCATTGAAGACTGGTGGAGCAACAGCTGAAAAACTGGATTCTCCTTCTATTTTGATCTCACATATCCCATAAGAAGATAGCTCTGATACAAATTTATTAGTGAAAGAATGAGTGATTGAAGGGTTGATTATTAAGAGCAAGAAAGCTCTCTATATATACAAAGAATAGAAAAGGAAAGTTTTAAAAAGTCCGCTAGAAATCTGCAGAAAATCTAGTAACAAACCAGTAAACAAACAAAACTAATTCAACTCCTAACTATGAGACTTATTCAAAAACATTAACAGAAAAATACTAACTGACAGCAATCTAAAACACGTGATCTTTAATAGTCTACAACTACCCATATTACTTTAAAACACTGCTTAGTCTTTGGAAAAATCGAGATGAAGTCCATACATACTTCTTCCCATTTCGAACATTCAAGGGTTGTAGCAATCCTGCTAGGCGCTGTCTCAGGGCCTTCACCTACTAGCAGGTCAAGCATCAGCTTACGGAATTCACAATATCCTTCTTCATTCCTGGCCACCAATAACATCCTTTCAGATCCTGATATATCTTTGTACTTCTAGATTGAAACGTATAAGATGTATCATGAGCTTCAGTCATAATTTATTTTAGGATTTTCTCATCTCAGGGAACACACAGGTGATGTTATCACAACAGACCCCCATTTGAACAGATTGAATACCCCGCTAGTCTCTTTGTCTCTGTCTGATTCCTCACTTTATTGAGGTACTCATCAGATTTATGGGCGTTAATGATTCGTTCTCGCAAGTTGGGTTGCACGGTCATCTCTGTTATCAGAGCAGTACCACCTCTGTCTACAACCTCGATTCCAACCCTCTTCATCTCATCTTGTAACTTCTCTTGCTTAGTGATCATTGCAGAAGTATGAGCGGTCTTCCTGTTCAAAGCATCAGCTACAATGTTAGTTTTTCCTGGATGGTACATGATTTCGATATCATAATGCTTTACTAGTTCCAACCATATTCTCTGTCTCATATTGAGTTCCTTCTGTGTAAACGGATACTTAAGGCTCTTATGGTCGATGAATACTTGCACTTTTTCTCCACACAAGTAATGCTGCCACGTCTTCAATGCCAACACTACCGCAACTAACTCGAGGACATGAGTGGGGTAATTTTTTTCATATTCCTAAAGATGCCTTGAAGCACAAGCTATCACCTTACCTCTCTGCATTAACACACACCCTAAACCTTTACCTAATGCGTCGTTGTACACCAAGAGGTTGCCTGACCCATCTAGTACTGTGAGAACTGGTGTTGTCACCAACCTTTCCTTGAGTTCCTGGAAACTCTGTTCCAACACTAGTGTCCAATTAAAGGGTTTACCCTTCTTGGTTAACTGAGTAAGTCCTGCACAGATCTTGAAAAAATCATGTACGAATCTTCTATAATATCTAGCTAATCCCAGAAAACTTTGTACCTCAGTGATTGTGGTTTGTCTTGGCAAACTTAAAACCGCTTCTATCTTAGCTATGTTCACTGTGATCCCTTTACTCAACACAACATGACCCATAAATGCCACCTTAGACAACCAAAACTCGTACTTTGAGAACTTGGTTTATAGTGTAACGACCTAGACCCACCGCTAGCAGATATTGTCCTCTTTGGGCTTTTTCTTTCGAGCTTCCCCTCAAGGCTTTAAAAAGGAGGTTGTGTTCAGACCCCCTGGTCAGCCAAGCTTCAAATTCAAGGGGGCCAGGGTAGGAATGGTATCGAGGACAGTCTCGGCATTAAAGGCAAGGAAGATATTATCCCAGGGTGCTTGGGGGATATTAGCTCATGTGGTGGAATTAGGGCAAACCGAGGCGAGCATTAACTTAGTGCCAGTAGTGTGAGAATTCGTCGACGTGTTCCCAGAAGATCTCCCAAGCCTACCCCCGGAGCATGAGGTAGAATTTGAAATTGTACTTGAGCCAGGAACAACCCCTATATCAAGAGCCCCGTATAGAATGGCCCCTGCTGAACTGAAAGAACTAAAGTTGCAGCTTCAAGAGCTACTAAACAAAGGCTTTATACGACCAAGTTCATCTCCTTGGGGATCCCTAGTGATATTTGTCAAAAAGAAGGACAACTCTATGTGCTTATGCATGGACTATCGGGAACTTAACAAAGTGACAATTAAAAACAAGTATCCTTTAGCCCGGATCGACGACCTGTTCGATCAGTTGTAAGGAGCAATTGTGTTCTCAAAGATTGACTTACGGTCAAGCTACCATCAGTTGAGAATTAAGGAGAGTGATATCTCAAAGACAGCCTTTCGCACAAGGTATGGACATTACGAGTTTAGGGTAATCCAAGACTAGGGAACAACACGAAGTGGAGGGACAACACGAAGAACATCTCAAGAAGGTGTTGACCACTTTGAGAACGACGAGTTTTTTGCAAAGTTCTCCAAGTGTGAATTCTGGGAAGAACCGGTGGGATTTCTTGGGCATGTAGTTTCACGAATGGGAATCACCGTAGACCCAGCAAAGATTGAAGCGGTGACGAATTGGCCTCGCCCGACCATAGTGGCTGAGGTACGAAGTTTCCTTAGTCTAGCAGGGTATTATCGGCGGTTTGTGCAGGATTTCTCCAAGATCGCCACCCCCTCACTAAGTTGACCAAGAAAGGAAAGTCGTTCACCTGAAAAGATCAGTGTGAGGATAGTTTTCAAGAACTTAAACAGAGGTTAGTAACAGCCCCGATACTTACTGTGCCATCAGGAGATGGAGGCTTTGTAGTATACACTGATGCTTCAAAAAGGGGGTTAGGGTGTGTCCTCATGCAACATGGGAAGGTTATCGCCTATGCCTCGCGTCAACTAAAAGAATATGAGCAAAACTATCCCACCCACGATCTAGAACTCGCAGTAGTGGTATTTGCACTGAAGATTTGGAGACACTACCTTTATGGAGAAAGGACCCAAATTTTCACTAACCACAAGAGTCTTAAATACTTCTTTACTCAAAAGGAGTTAAACATGAGACAACGTAGGTGGTTGGAGTTGGTTAAAGACTATGATGTGGAGATACTCTATCACCCGGGAAAGGCGAACGTGGTAGCTGATGCGTTGAGCCCAAAGTCAGCACACACGTTTGCTCTAATCACCACACAAAAAGCGATCTAGCAAGATTTGAAACGCACCGGTGTAGCGGTGGCCGTGGGGGAGATCACACTCAATTGACCCGGTTAACGATACAACCGACCTTGAGGCAACGTCTTACTGATAAACAACATGGTGATCTAGATTTGGTTGGAAAAAGACGTTTGATAGATGTCAATCAGACAGAGGAGTTTTCATTGACAGCCGATGGGGGGGCTCTTGTACCATGGGCGGTTGTGTGTGCCAAATGATGAAGAATTGAAGGTAGAAATCCTAACCGAGGCTCACCACTCGCCATTCGCCCTACATCCTGGTAGTACCAAGATGTATCAGGATTTGAAACGATATTATTGGTGGCGGAATATGAAATGTGATGTGGCCGAGTTTGTAAGCAAGTGTCTGGTTTGTCAACAAGTCAAAGCCCCAAGGCAGAAGCCAGTGGGGCTATTACAACCCCTTAGTGTACCTGAATGGAAGTGGGAGAACATCGCCATGGACTTTATCGTGGGGTTACCGAGGACAGCCAGAGGCTACACAGTTATATGGATTGTGGTTGATAGACTCACCAAGTCAATTCACTGTTAGGATCACTCAACAACGCACACACTTGATCTAGATGAACACAAAGAAATAGGATAGAGAAAATGCAAGGAGAGCTCTAGCTAAAGGATTTGTATTGATGAGTATGTATAAGAGAGAATACAGAGAATAGAAAGTACATTTTCAAAACTCCCCCTAAGGAGATATATATATATGGTTCAGTTTACTATATATAGCTTTACGAGATTTAACCATCTACTATATATAGCTATTTACCATATATAGCTTTACCGAATATAGCTTTCCCGGATATAGCTTTACTATGTATAACCGTTGACTAAGCTATAAATAAGTAGCAGACTCCATAACCTAACAATTCTCCCACTTGGAGATTGATCCAGTCAACCAAGAATTTCATTCTCAAACGATCACCAGCATCTTCACTGCACCATACCAATTAAGACTTTGCATAACCTCAATTTTCCAACATCAACACATTTTGTCAACATGTCTGCCGGATTCTTTGCACCCTCTATCTTCTCTAAACACATATCATCTTCTTCCACTAACCTGCGAGTGAAATGGTATCGCCTTCTAATGTGTTTTGTCCTTGAATGATAGACTGGGTTTTTTACCAACTGTATGCCACTATGACTATCTGTATAAAGAATCTTCTTGCACTGCTTCCTGCCTAATTCTTCTAGATAGTTTGTCATCCATATCATCTTCTTTCCAGCTTCAGCTATTGCCACGTACTCAGCCTTAGTAGATGAAAGAGCAACGCATTTCTGAAGCTTGAACATCCAACTCACTGCTGTTCCATCTAGTGTAGATATATCCAGATGTGCTCTTGCTAGAGTCTACATCTCCACTCAGATCAGCATCCACAAAACCTTGCAGAACTGCTTTGCCATTGCCATAACAGAGTGAAGTATTGGATGTACCTCTCAGATATCTCAGAAGCCACTTCACGGCTTCCTAATGTTCTTTCCCTCGATTCGCCATGTACTTGCTAACAACTTCCACTGCATGTGTTATATCAGGTCTAGTGCATACCATAGCATACATCAAACTCCCAACTGCAGAAGCGTACGGAACTGATGCCATGTGCTCATGTTCCTTAACTGTCTTGGGAGATTGCCCCTTTGACAATTTAATACGATTTTCCAAGGGGTAGTCCTGGGTTTAGCATCATTCATCTTGAATTTGGACAACACCTTCTCAATGTACTGCTCTTGGGATAGATTTAATGTGCCAGCAGATCTATCTCGATAAATCCTCATCCCAAGAATCTGCTTCGCTGCACTCAAATCTTTCATCTCAAATACTGAAGACAAATTTGTCTTCAGGTGGTTTATCTCCCTCATACTTGATCCAGCAATCAGTATATCATCTACATACAGGAGTAGAAACACATAAGAATCAGTGTATTTCTTGAGGTAACAACACTGATTCTTTTCACTCCTGTGGAAACCACTCTTGCACATGAAGGAGTCAAACTTCTTGTACAATTGTCTCGGTGCTTGTTTCAGTCCATACAAGCTCTTATTGAGCTTACACACCATGTGCTCCTTGCCTGGAGCTGCAAACCCTTCTGGTTGTTGCATATAGATCTCCTCATTTAAATCTCCTCATTTAAATCTCCATGTAAAAACGTCATTTTTACATCCATTTGCTCAATGTGCAAATTCTCCGATGCAACAATACTCAGCAGAATTCGGATAGTAGTTAATTTCACAACAGGAGAAAAGATCTCAGCATAATCAATGCCTTTTATTTGTGAATATCCTTTAACTACTAACTGAGACTTAATCCTCCTTCTGCCATCTGGTTCAGCCTTCATTTTGAACACCCATTTGTTCAACAGAGCTTTCTTTCCTGTAGGTAACTTAGTCAGCACCCACGTATTATTCTTTTCAAGTGAGCTCATCTCATCATCCATGGCTTGCTCCCACTTGGTTGAATCTTCCACTTGTAGGGCCTCATCAAAGGACTCTGGTTCTCCTTCATCAGTTAGCAACAGATAATGTAATGAGGGTGAATATCTATCTGGTGCTCTGATAGTTCTGGATGATCTCCTCAACACCTACTCACGTGTAACTTGCTCCACGTCAGGTTCTTCAGCAGCAGGGTCAGGAGTTTCTTGAGCTTCTGCTGTAACATCACTGGGTGACTTTTCCTGCCACTCAAGCTCAACTCCCACCTGCTTCGTATTCTCAGAGTTTATCCTCTCTTTGTCCTTGTACAGGACATTTTCATCAAAGGTCACATCGTAGTGTCTTAGGGTTTTCCTATTCTTGTCATCCCAAAACCTGTACCCGAACATGTCAGAGGCATAGCCTATGAAGTAGCACTTCACAGCCTTAGCATCAAGCTTGTCTCTCTTCTCTGGATCAACTTGAACATACGCAGTACAACCAAAAGTTCTCAAGTGAGAGTACTTGAGTTCTTTTCCTGTCCATACTTCTTCTGGCAATTTGAACTTTAAGGGTACTGACGACCCTCTATTAATCAAATATGCTGCTTTGTTCACAGCATCAGCTCAGAATGTCTTTGGTAGTCCAGAATGAATCCTCATGCTTCTTGCTCGCTCATTCAATGTTATGTTCATCCTTTCTGCAATACCATTTTGTCTTGCCTTACCGGGAATTGTTCTCATCAATCTAATTCCCTCAGCTGTACAAAATGTTTTAAACTCTAATTCGTTGTACTCTCCTCCATTGTCAGACCTCAGGCATTTAATCTTCAAGTCGGTCTGATTTTCAACTTCAGCTTTCCACTTCTTGAAGGTGGCAAACACATCTGACTTGTGTTTCAGAAAGTAAACCCATACCTTCCTGCTGAAGTCATCGATGAAGGTGACGTAGTACCTTGATCCACCAAGTGATGAAACTGAGATGGTCCCCAAACGTCTGTATGGACCATTTCCAATAGCACTTTCTTCGGTTCTCTAGCAACCTTTGTGAAACTAACTCGTTTCTGTTTGCCCATGACGTAGCTCTCACAAAGACCCATATCAACAGATTTTAAGCCTTCTAAAGCTCCTTTCGCAGTCAGCATCTTCATTCCTTTGACGCTCATATGTCCTAGTCTATTGTGCCATAGACTTGAATTGGAAGCACTCTCAGCAGCAGCAATCATGTTTATACACTCTGCAGTAGTGTATAAGGTTCCGGATTTTGTGCCACGTGCAACCATGGCACCTTTCACGATCTTCCACGAACTCTTTCCAAACTCTAGTGCATAGCTTGTGCTATCCAACTGAACTATAGAGATCAGGTTCTTCTTGAGACCAGGAATGTATCTGACATCTTGTAATGTCCACTGATTTCCGGCTGGAGTTTGTATGGAGACATCTCTCTTCCCTTCAATCACCAAAGTTTTATTGTCGGCAAGATACACCTTCCCGAAATTTCCTGATTTGAAATTTCGAAACAATTCCTTACTTGGAGACGAATGGAACGATGCACCTGAATCCAAAATCTAGGATTCAGCTGGGCTGTCCACACTAAGGATTAAAGCGTCCTCCGTATCTTCTGTTGTATATATAGAATCATCATCATCTTCAGATTTATGATTCTGCTCTTCTTCAGTTTTGTACAATCTGTCCGAAAGTATCCTTTTCCTCCACAATTCAAACATGTTACGTTGGGTTTGTTTGGAGATTTTCCCCGGTTCTTTGATTTTGATCGCCCATGTTTGTTTGAGCTCTTTGATTTACTTCTTCCCCTTCGGTCAACACTGAGAACATTGCCTGACGAATCTCCAATTTCTCGTTTGCGAATACATTCACTGAGAACTTCAATTTCATCAAACTTCAGTTTATTAGATCCTCGAGAACTGCTGATTGCGGCAACAGTGTCCCATGACTCGAGTAAAGATGACATCAAAATCAACGCTTTAATTTCATCCTCGAAATTAATTTCCACCGAACTCAGTTGACTTACGATCATATTAAATTCATTTATATGATCAGCAATAGATCCACCTTCAGACATCTGTAGATTGAACAATCTCCGCATCAAATACACCTTATTCATAGCCGATGGTTTTTCGTACATATTCGACAGCGCCTTCAATAGATCTAACGTTGTCTTCTCCTTGATAATGTTGAATGCCACGTTTCTGGATAGCGTCAATCGGATCAGTCCTAAGGCTTGTCGATCCTTGAGCTTCCACTGCTCCGTGGTCATGGTATCCAGCTTCACCCCCAACAGGGGTTCGTGAAGATCTTTCTGGTATAGATAATCTTCAATCTGCATCTTTCAGAAACCGAAATCGGATCCATCGAACTTCTCAATTCCAATCTTTGAACTTTCCATCTTCACAGATCGTGGTGAATTTCGCCTAGCTCTGATACCAGTTGTTAGGATCGCTCAACAACGCACACACTCGGTCTAGATGAACACAAAGAAATAGGATAGAGAAAATGCAAGGAGAGCTCAAGGATTTGTATTGATGAGTATGTATAAGAGAGAATACAGAGAATAGAAAGTACATTTTCAAAACTCCCCCTAAGGGGATATGTATATGGTTCAGTTTACTATATATAGCTTTACCATATTTAACCATCTACTATATATAGCTATTTACCATATATAGCTTTACTGAATATAGCTTTACACCGTTGACTAAGCTATAAATAAGTACCAGGCTCCATACCCAAACACTCACTTCCTGCCAGGGAAGTCCACTTATTCTGTGGATAAATGGGCTCAGTTGTACTTGAAGGAAGTAACAAGATTGCACGGGGTACCGGTATCCATTGTGTCAGATAGGGATCCCCATTTCACATCAAAGTTTTGGAAAAGCCTTCAAAAAGCGTTGGGCACACGGCTAGAGTTTAGTACAGCATTCCACCAACAGACGGATGGGCAAACTGAACGCTTAAACCAAATTCTGGAGGACATGTTACGGGCCTGTATGTTGGACTTTACCGATAGCTGGGACACACACTTGCATCTCATAGAGTTCGCTTATAACAACAGTTATCAAGCGACGTTGGGTATGGCACCTTTTGAGGCTTTATAGGGAAGAAGTGTCGATCCCCAGTGTGTTGGGATGAAGTGGGAGAACGCAAGTTGTTGGGCCCCGATTTAGTACAAGCAACTAACGAGGCTATCCAGAAAATAAGGACTAGAATGCGTACGACCTAGAGCAAGCAAAAGAGTTATGCTGATGTGAGACGAAGAGATTTAGAGTTTGGGTGGGAGACAAAGTATTCCTTAAGGTGGCTCCCATGAAAAGCGTTCTTAGGTTCGGGCGCAAAGGAAAGTTAAGCCCATGCTTCATTAGACCATTTGAGATCTTGGAGCGAGTGGGACAAGTAGCTTACAAGTTGGCCCTACCACCTGTACTTTCAGGAGTCCACAATGTGTTCCATGTATCGATGTTGCGACTATACATATCTGACCCATCGCATGTGATAGATTTCAAACCTTTGCGGTTGGATAAGGGTTTGAACTATGAGGAAGAACTAATGCAAATTGTGGATAGAGAAGTGAAAACCCTACGTAATCGAGAGATTGCGTTTGTCAAGGTATTATGGCGGAATCACCAGCTAGAAGAAGCCACTTGGAAACGAGAAGAGGAAATGATGAGCAAGTACCCAGAGCTCTTCAGAGCGGAAGGTAAGTAGCGCAAACCTTGGGCATTTAAGTGAAGCTTTCGAGGACGAAAGTTTCTTTTTGGGGGAAATATTGTAAGGCCCACATTTTGGGCCCATGGCCCAATAACAAAATAAAAATTATAAAAATAAGCCCTAGGGTTCAGCATGTGAGCCAAACCCTTAGCCAGCCGCTGCCAGCCACTCTTCCTTCTTTCTTTTTCATTTTTTTTCCTTAAGCCGCTGCCACCTAACGCTCACGGTCCCGCAGTCGACTGTTTCCCACGCAACCTCGCGCCCCTTCCCACATCAGAAAACCCCCGCCCAGCACCCACATCGATGCCGCAAGGGAACGCCATCGCCGTCGCCAGAACCAACAATAAGAGGATTAAACGCAGCAAAGATTCAACGCCTACGTAGGAAGAAGGCTCAATTCGAGGGGAGTCGGACCGTCGTTGATTAGGAAAGGCTAAGAAAGCAGCTCCTCGAGGTAAGGGACACTTCTGTTGAAACTAAACGTTTTGTTTTTGAAAAATGGGTCAACAGATTTGTCAGATGGCTATGTGCTATGTAATCTGATTAGGTTGTGTAATCTGATTAGGTTGTGTAATCCGATTAGGTTGTGTGCCGTGGTGTAATCTGATTAGGTTGTGTGTTGTGGTGTAATTTGACTAGGTTGTGTGTTGTGCTGTAATATGATTAGGTTGTGTGGTGTGGTGTAATCTGACTAGGTTGTGTGTTATGGGCTGTGTTTAGTGGTACTTGCTAACTCGGTTCGATGCGAGCTGTATGACCCAATATATGTGGGGCCAATTTCATGCATATTGTGTTTGTAGGTAGCAACGGTTAAGGGGCTTGTGGTAATAGTTACACGCTGTGTGTTTCGGGTAACTAGCCACCAATAGTCACCTTTGGGTGATTGTAGAAAATGACTATCGAGGTCAGGGTTACACGCTGTGTGTTTCGGTAACCAGTCTTCATAGTCATTTTGAGGAGGGATGTTGACGTCTTTGGTAATGGTTACACGTTGTGTGTTTCGGGTAACCAGCCAGGAATAACTGTTTTAAGGGGTAAAGGCGGCGTTGATGTTCGAGTGGCAATAATCACCCGCTGCGTGTTTTGCTTGATCGCCTTATGACGATTTATATGTTTGACCCCAACAGGGAGTTCCTTACTAAGTATTTTAATACTCACCATGTTTTTAAAATGATTTTCAGGCGAAGCTGTGGCACGGAGGTGACAAGTAGGATGCCAAAGTTAGTCATGGGGCGATTCAAGAATTCTTTTTGTTTTTGTAGTCTCATTTTGTTGGAGAGACGTTTCCGCACTTTGTTTATTGCTTTAAACTACGTTGTGAACGCCTAGGTTATGGGAACTAGGCGGTCACACCATATTTCCTTTTGATTTTAATTCCTACGTTGTTGTGAATATCTTTAAACGGCAATTTTTTTTACTTTTAAACGGGTACCCTGCACCCGATTTCTATTAAATGATCGTTTTTGCATGGTTTTTCATTCATCTTTAAATAAACTATATTATCTTTGGTAACGGCCCTGACCGCTACTTATATGATAATTTGGGTCGTTACAGTTGGTATCAGAGCCAGTCACCGGACAATGTGCCAGCCTTCTCGCTGTTCCCCGAAGGGGGTACACACGAGGCGGTGTACCAGTAAGGACGCTGGGCCCCAAAGGGAAGTGGATTTGGGGGCGGTCCCACATCGATTGGATAAAGGAACGAGTGCCAGCGAGGACGCTAGGTCCCGAAGGGGGGTGGATTGTGATGTCCCACATTGGTTGGGGAGGAGAACAAATCACCCTTTATAAGAGTGTGGAAACCTTCCCCTAGTAGACGCGTTTTAAAGCCTTGAGGGGAAACCCGAAAGGGAAAGCCCAAAGAGGACAATATCTGCTAGCGGTGGATCTGGGTCGTTACATACAATCTCTAGGCTCTTAGTACTGACAGAACCTTCCTCAGGTGTTCCTCGTGCTCAGCCTTTGACTTTGAGTATACTAGTATGTCGTCAATAAATGCTATAAAAAAATGTCTAAGAATTCCTTGCAACACCCTCTTTATTAGTTTCATGAAGATTGATGGTGCATTGGAAAGGCCAAAGGACATAACAAGAAACTCGTAATGTCCATAACGACTTTTGAAGGCCGTCTTGGATATATCCTCTTCTAGGATCCTCAACTGATGATATCCTTATCTCAAGTCGATCTTGGAAAAAATTATTGCTCCTTGTAAATGACCAAACAAGTCATCGATTCTCAGAAGTGGGTACTTATTACTTATAGTGACCTTGTTTAGCTTTCTGTCATCAATACACAGATACAAAGATCCATTTTCTTCTTAACAAACAGTACAGGGGCTCTCTAGGGTCATATGCTTTGTCGAATGCAACCCTTATCCAATAGCTCCTGTAATTGTTCCTTCAGTTCCTTGAGTTCTACAAGTGCCATTTTGTAGGGTGCCTTGGAGATCGGCACGGTTCCTGGGGAGAAAACCCAAAAAAAATGTCATCAAATTCCTTGATGATGTTCACTGAAGAGGTTGTCTACTTGTTACTGCGGTCTAGGGTTACACTGGTTAAGAATGCGCATGTGCCACTGCGAATCGTCTTCCTAGCCTTTAACACTGTGATGACACTTGGGGTTCTCTTTGAATTGGTTCTCTTGTACGTAAAGCTCTCCCATGATGGGAGTCTGAGAGTCACTATCTGAGAATCACTATTCGAGCCTCACAATCTATGACAGTGCGATTCTCGCATAACCAGTCCATACCCAATATGACATCAAAGTCTTGCATGCTTAACACTATCAATGTGGCATCTATAACTCGTCTCGATACTGTTACATTACCTCCCTTAACCCTATGGGTAGCCATCAAAAGCTCGTGAACAGGGGGTGGATACCGACATGGTGGTCTCTAAGAGTTCCAACTCTAGGTGAACTAGTTCAACAAATCCCTTATTGATAAATGAGTGCGTAGATTCCGAGTCAAATAGTATCAAGGCCAAATGACAAAAGAAGGGTAATGTACCTGTCACAACTGTGTGGGGTTCGTCGGCTCTTCTTGTAGTGGTTCCATGGGCTACATCTTGCCACGGTTGCTGCTGGGCTCCTCAACCCCTCTGATTCTGTCCGGTGGATCAATTGGCATTTTAATCCCTTCTCTGAGGACAATCTGCTGCAAAGTGTCCAACTTAGCCACATCTGTAACATACATCCGCTCTGTATTGGAACTCTCCCTCAGCTATCAGTGCGACCGCGGGGCAGTTTTCCTGTTCTAGGATGGTTCCGATATGTTCTCTTCCCCTGAACTGAGGTGTGGGGTGTATGTGTTGATCCTGACTGTATTTTTTCAATGTGAGGTATGTCGATAATGATCGCCACTCGGAGAGCTTCAGCATAATCGAAGGATGTCTGGGCTGCCACAGGACCCTTTAGTTCCTCCCTTAGACCAGCAATAAATCGCTCAGCCTTCAACATCTATGTGCTTACATATTTTAGAGAAAACCTTGCTAGCCTGTTGAACTCTAGATCATAATCCTCCACAGACTTGTCTCCTTGTATGAGTTCTAAGAACGAGCTTGTATTTTCCTTCTAACAACGACAGGGTAATATTTGCAGAGATAAGCTTCCTTAAACTGACACCAAGTGATAGACTCTCCATGAGGCCGAATAATCTTTTGGGCACCTTTCCATAAGAAATGTGCGTCTCCCTTCAACATATATGTCCTACAGTGAACCTGATACTCTGGTGGACAGTTCATATAAATGAAGGTCATTTCTACAAGCTCCAGCCAGGTCTCTACTGCTAGATGATCCACCTTGTCGTCATCTAAGGAAGGTGGTTTATACCTCTAAAAATATCTAAAATAACGGGACTCCATAGTCACGGCCCCTATATCTCTTGTCCCCTGCACTGTAGTCTGACTAGCCACTAATGCTTGCATCAACTGGTTCATCTGTGCTTGGCTTTCCATGGAGGTTCTCATAAATGTCTGTAACACATCCAGAGTAAATGTCATTGCCGATTGGCTGGGCGGCACCTCAACGCTTGTGGCTGGCACCGATGGGACCACCTCGAGGACAAGTGCAGTAGAGTCTGTGCCTGGTACATCTTGGGTCACTGCTCTCTTTAAGCCCCTTCTAGTTCTTGGTACCCGCGGTACGGTCGACTCGCTCACTTGGGGCACATCTCTAACCTTCTCTCGTGGTTCAAGTTGTTCCACCTTAAGTGTTGGAATAGCGGTGTCATGAGTGACACTTCTTCTTCCCCTTCTGGGTCCAGGCCCGACATAAGGTCTACATCTCTTTGGTGCCATTATCTATCACAAACAGAAAAACTACGGTTATAATTCGCTCATAGCGTGTCTCCAAGAAAAATGTGCAATTATAACGACATCATAAAGTCATGGTACATTCTTAAATCATCATATTGGCTTTTGACTCCACAGTTCACATCCGTAAGACTATCTGGTCACGAGCGGCACGTGTTCGGTGGGCGTGATCACAGAGGATACGACTCTCTAACCTAAATGTTTATAGGACCTATGACCTAGTGCTCTAATACCAATCTGTGACGACCCAAATTTTGCAATGAGCCATGACTCAAAACGACAATGTTGTGTAGTGTGTATGCGTGAAAAACTTGAAAATACATCAACTCAAAAAATTATTTATTTCATAAGGAGAAAGTTTAAATGTCGACCTATGACCTAGTTTCAGTTTTGACATTGAAGATACATGAAGGTTTGTGAAAGTAAAAAGACTGGACTGATGTTCCGGGACATGCTTTCCTCTGTGTTAATCCCCGTCTCTCAAACACATTGTCTCTTGACCAGTAGCATCACGCACTTGAAAAGGAAAATGTAGCAAGGATGAGCATAAAAGTTATACTCACAAAGCCACCTACTTGTAGGCTCTCATCGCGTTCTAGGCTTAATAGATTTCCATGGGCTTCTCTTTGGCTATAGGACATCAGAATCTATTTTTAACCTCTTAGGGCTATCTGGTTCTCCGTCTTTTCATTTAGACATTGAGAGTTCCTTATGCCGAGCTGTGAATGACTAGTATCCCTCTACAAGGTGCTACCTCGTGCATGGCTCTATGAGACTAAATGACATCTTACCTAGGGGGTGAGCTAAAACCTGCCAGGTCCATAATAGTCTCCCTCATTGGGGGGAGCAACCCCTCCCTTATCCCATGCAGCTAATGGGTTGTATAGACATGGGTCTTTCGTTCCTCATACGAAATGGCTAGGTTTAGTCGAGCTTTGATCAAAAACTCCAATTCTCCCACGAAGCTATTGACACCGTTCACACATCTAGCAGCCTAAAAACACTCCTAAGGTGGTTCGTAAGCCATGATGGTCTGTTAGGCACCTTTGGAAAAGGTTAGGTCTAAAGAGGTAACTATTCAACCAAACCACAAGTCCCTAGTCTTAGCATGATACTGGTTCATTAGAATGAACTAGGTGTGCACACATAAATTATCTAGAATCAACATTCATAATTCATGCATAATAAACATACATGCTCAACGGAGCGATAACATCCATCAATACCTGGAGCGCAGAGGTCACAAATTTTCATTCTCCTTCCCGCATGAATTAAACACATACATATATAGCGGAAGCATAAAACATGATTGCATTCTCATAACACTTCACATTATGCATTCATACTCATATTACCTAAATATATTTAATGGAAAAGTTAACACCTAAGGTATATATACTAGCATGCATGCATTCCAAGAAAATCCTACCGGCATTTCTTCCTAATTTCTGTGTGGTGACTTACATGGTTGACGCGTGCCCTTTCGCTTAGCGTTTCTACACAAGTAATGTCTAAAAATAATAATTTTTCTTAGTTATATCCTAATTCACATAAAAATATGGTTAGAATTAGAAATGGGATAAAAATTGAACAAACATAAGTCGAACAGACAAAAAAAAAAGGCTTACACGGTCCGGTCACGCGCCTACACGCATCGAAAAAGGGTCTTACTCAAGGCTTTCACTTGCGAGTACCACGCGTGGTCAAGTTCTACAATCGCGGGTTGCTAGGCCGGTTGGGTCAATGGAGTTGGACCGCGGGTCGGTTGGTTCATTGGGTTGTAGATCGATTCGGGTCAATTTGGTAGGTTGGTTTGATTTGCAGAAGACGCGTGTCACCGAACCTATGGTGTTGAATTGCTCCACACTACTCTTGACGCATTGCTCCACTTAGTATCTGACATGTGTTCCTAGCTGGACCAAGATGCACTCCTCCTCTTGACGGTCGACACGTGGCTTGTTGGAACTTCCTCTCTCCTCCTGGCAGATGAACAAATTGATTTTCGATTAATTTCTTTCGTTTTCTTATTTTCATATCTTTAGATTTTGGATCCAAATCAAATCGACTTCTTCAGTAAAGTTTTAGCGCGTAACTCACACTACGTCTGGATATTTTTAATAACTACATCCTCCACTCCAACCATGCAATTTTCACTTATGATGTTCTAAATGGTTCTTTCTCAATCAAATCAACTTCTAACACATAAAATGGAGGTTGAACTAAACCTATCCTATTTTGTAGATGAAGAATGAATGCTTTTTTAATCTCCTTGGTATTGGATCGTGTAATTGATTCAATTGAAACATCTGGAACACCATGATCCTTATCATTTTCCTCCTCTTCAAAACGATTCGTCCTCAAATTAGGAAAATCATCACCTACATCAAAAGGACTTAAGTCAGCAACATTGAAAGTAGAATGTACTGAAAATTCTCCCATAATATCATTTTTTAGGCATTGTTGTTAATTCTTTCAAGAACTTGGTAAGGGTCATCCCCTCTCGGATGTAACTTTGTCTTCCTTTGAGATAGGAATCACTCCTTGCGAAAATGTATTTAAACCCAGTCACTGGATTTAAATAATTTTCTTTTATTCTTTGTTAATTCTTGAAACAACTTTGAAATTTTGTTTCTGAATTCGACCATTCACCATTTTTTTTTGCAAGGTTTTGATCAAATATGTCTTACTAATCTTGCAACACATAGTGGGGTGCATGTGCCTACCAGCTTTTAACACGTATGCACCATAGCTAGCCATGTGACACGAAATAGTGCTCAACAGTGGCCCAACCATTGCAATTCATATTTGCCACCACTTGCGTGTTTGGGACGATGGTCAAATTTCCAAATTTCTCTTCCGTTTTTCGATTATTTTCCATTTTCTTTGAATTTTTCATATATTTTCATACATAACTTGAATCAACTTGGTTCTTTCACTAAAGTTGTAGAGTTTTAATCCATCTCTACAAAAATATTTTACTCATAATTTATAATCAAACACATGAAGAAATATTCAAATCCAAAATCGGTCACCAATATAAAACTTACAAATCTTGTAGATTCTTGATGCCTGCCGGAATTCCAATTTTTGGTCCGACTCAAGTCAAGATCTCTTCACAAATTTGTGCGAGACACCTTAAAGAACAACGTACTAAAACCTCATAACCTAAATCCAAGAAAAACTCACGGATATGAGAGAAAATCATGATCAAGAATCTCTAATCCATATCTTATGTTCTTCCTCAATTCTTATCAAATTGAGTGATTCAAAAATCCATAATGGATGTCCTCAACTTATTAAGCAAATCTTGTGAAGGAACTCCGACTAAATTTCAACTTGAGAAATTTCCACTTTCTCTCTCTAAATTCATAAACGATTGTTTTCTTTTCTTTCTCTTTTCCTTTTCATTCTTTCTTTCTTCTTCATCATTTGCATTCTAATTAAGGAGTTCATCCATACCTTTAATAAAGTAAGGTGGGTGAAAATGACCAATTTACCCCTCAGAGTTGACTTCAAATAATTTTGTTTTCAATATTTTCTTTTATATTATTCTTGAGTTCCTGAGATTTTTATTTTTTTAATATTTTACTCTTCTACCGCATCATAAAATTTAGTCTCTAAAGCCCTCAATAAATTCCAAGAAATTAGTGAGATGTTCATCGTCCTAGCATCACAAAGTGCATCGCAAAATCTGACGAAACCTAAGCTATTTCAAGCCCTAGATCTCGTCCTTGAGACCCCCGATAAAGCTCTAGATTTCTGTCAACTTTGGTCCAAACCTTGTCATTCTGTTGGGCATTAAGTCATGCTCCTTGACCGTCTTCACATCCTATTTTGTTTTAAAGAAGGCTACCTAATTCTTGGGCCTAGCTACCATCGGATAGTACTTCATCAAGTAGGAAACTTTTAACTAGGACTACGGTAGGTTATGGAGCCTAGTGCTTATTTATTGCTTACTTAATGATTACACATAGTAACGCTATATATGATAAATGATATATAAAGTAATGGTCATATAGAGTAAACAATTATGTATGGTAAAAAACTATATCTGGTAAAACTATATATGGTACATAGTTATATACAGTAGATTAACTATATCTAGTAAAACTATATATAGTAAACTGAATCATATATACATCTTTAGTCCGTGATTTGAAGATGTACTTTCCTGCATTCTCCCTATTCTCTCCTGGGTAAGCCACTTACTTGGTAGGCCTTAGTCGAAGTACTCCCTAAAATATAAACGTAAGCTCCTAGCTCTTTGAAAAACGTTCTACGCTTCCGTTGGTGGTTGGTTCCTATTGGATCATTCAACACCTTCGTTAGTATTTCACAATCATAATTAATTTTCAACTTGAAATTGTGACATACGACCTTAAAATGATCTATTTTACCTTAAACGGGGCCGAAATCAAGTCCGGGAGGGTCGGGACGGTGACAAACGGGTCGAAAACAGGTTTCCCGAACCGAATAAGCCTCCGTCGAGCCGATTAAGCTGTCGAAGCCGAGGGGTGTCGCGCTGCATACGTGCCACGTGGCACAACCAGAGGGCGACACGTGTGCAGCAGTCTCAGGTCGAGGCACGGGTTTTTGGGTCGAGCGCGCGGGTTTGGGTTGGCCGCGAGTAATGGGTCGGCCGAGGCTGAAGGGAAACGTGTAGGTGGGCTGGGCCCTAACTGGCTTTCTGGGTTGGGCTGAGGCGTTTGGGCCGCGGGAGTATCGTCGGCCGCAGTTTGGTCAGACGTGGATTGGGCTCAGTTCGGGTCGCGAGGGCCCAGCGTTCGGGTCGAACTTCATCTTCTTCGCCCGGTTCCTCACTGATTTTTGGCGACCTCTCTCTCACCTCGGTAACGTCGTTTCAACGTCCTTTTTTCCTCCTTTTTTTCTCTATTTCCGAGTCTCCTTCTTCCCCTAATTCCGGTTCTGGTATTTGTTTGGTTCGTAAAGGCCTAATACTCCCGGATCTGAGAGGGTTTGGGGATCCGGCGCTCTGTCTCCCTTGCCCGATGGTGTACAACGTGTAGGACTTGTCTAAATCTACCCCTGATGTGTGTAAAAGTCTTTGGGATTACTTTCGTTGCGTTAAATGGAGGTTTTGACGTCGATTTCGTAGGGTTTGGCCTCGCTAGAGTTTCGTCGGATTTTCTCTGTCTTCTTCGTTTTCACTTATCTCTTTTCCTTCTTTGCAGGTGTTTTGGGGTGGCTAAAGGTCGGGCTCGCGTTTCCTCGGCAACCCAGACTTCGGTCGCCCTTTGTGGGTCGTGTGTGAACGAAAACTCCAGCGTTCGCTGGAGTTTTCGGCCCTGCCGACGACTCGACTTTTTTTTTCTTTTTCTTTTTTTTTTTTTTTCGATCCGTTACAATGTTGTTCTCAAAGAAGAACAATATGAGGTTACAACTTCTAGAGAACGAGTTGTTATCAATCTCACAACGTGACATGACGATTGCTAAATACTTCTACAAGGTCAAGTTGATTTGTTGGGAGGTTACTGAACTAGATCCAAAGTGTGTCATCGTAGAAACTCAATGAAGAGGATCACCATCAATGAATTGCGACTAGAATATAGAAATTTTGTTATTCATGTACAAGGATGGCCCACTCAACCATCACTTTTAAAGTTTAAAAACTTGCTAGCCAGCCAAGAAGCCATGACTAAACAAATGGGAGACATCATGTTGAAGAATGAAGAAGAAGTGTTATACACAACTAAACGTTAGAGTAATAATAAGTCACCCACCAAAGGTTGGTACAAAAATGCTAACAAAAGAAAGAAGTCACCGAGGAACTGCACAATCTTAGAGAGCTCAAAAGAACACCAATAAGAGTTCTCAAGAGAAGAGATTTGAAGACATTTGATACAATTGCGGAAAGAAGGCTATATATCTGAAGATTGTTGGTCAAGGAAAAATTATGTTAAAAGTAATGTTGTAACCTCCAAAAACGAGATGGAGAATGAATGGGATGCAGAGGTACTAGGGGCCTTAGAAGAAGACGAGGTAGTGCTCATGGCAATGATGGAGAGTATATTGATTATGCGAATGACTGGATCATTAATTCAAGATTCTCAAAGTAAATGACTGACGATCAAAGGAAACTACATGACAAGAAAGTGTACAAAAAAAAAGTTATGTGGTAGGCACAACCAACAACTCACAATTGCCCATTGCTCGGATTGGCAACACGATGATTATTCTTGAAGATGTGAAAGTTTATGAAGATGTTAAGATATTGGGAAAGCCAACGATGGAAGGGTGAAAAGAGGAGTTTGTTTACATGCTATCTACAAAGTTTTCTTCTGTAGACAAGACTTAGAAGAATGACATGGTAAACCTATGGCATACGAGGTTGGGACATGTTGACTACCACAAGTTGAAGGTGATTATGGAGAAATTCATGCTCAAAGGTCAATCTCAACTTGAAGTCCAAACAAATAATCTTTGCATTGGATGTAAGTATGGTAAAGCTCATCAATTACAATATAAAGGGTCAAAATTTTTGAGCAAAGAAACAAGTAGAGTTAATTCACTCTAACGTGTTTGGTCACATCAAGCAAAAATCAATTAATGGGATGCGATATATGGTGATGTTCATTGACGACTATTGAAGATATGTGTGGATGTTTTTCATGAAATAAAAGTCTGAAAGAAAAGTCCGACTGTAATACCCGAAGAAATAGAAAAAGAAAAAGAAAAAGAAAAAAGTCAAGAGAGGGGCAAATAGGTAATTTGTCCCTCCAGCCACTAAACGGCTCCAAATGAAACCCTAGCAAAAGTCCTGCACAAGAGAAAAAGTGAGAGAGAAAGAGTTAGAGAAAACCTAGAGAGAGGAGGAAGATTGAACCGCCGGAAGACTCACCGAAAGCTCGTCGGAGTCTATTCTGGTCAAGATAATGATGCAAGGAGTCTTTCTTGGAAGGGAGAAGAGAATTTGGGTGGCCGGAGTCCCATTTTTCATAAGAAATCGAGAAAATCTGCAATGAACAACTCTCCACAGGATCTGTGAAGAAGTTTGGCCGAAACCTCGATCCGAAGGCGAAAATCCGAGAATCATCCAATAACGATAAGCGCACTTCCGACGCTCGTAACTCGTCTTGTGGTTAAGCAAAGATCAAGAAAAAAAATATCAGGACGTACTCTATAATACGATCTATAACTTTGCCGGAGTGACCATATCGATCCAGATTCTGAATCAAAAGTTATGAAAATGGGAAAACAAAGGAAAAATTGATCGGAATCTTTCTGTGTTGACGGCAACCACGTGTTGACGGCAGGCGGCAAACGCGGCTGGGCAGGTAGGGGACATGCTTCAAGCGTCGGTTGGAGCCAAGCGTCAAACGCCGACTGGAGATACGCAGCTCCAGCGAGACAGGGACACGTGTCGCCTTCAAACCCAAACCAACCCCGATCCACGAGTGAACCGACCTGCTGACTCGAACCAACCCAAACCGGAGCGCCTGGACTACGACTGCACTGAAAATGCGCGCGTGTGGTACTCGGGCATGAAACCCGTAAGTAGACATCCTCCCGACGTGTGAGGACGCGTGGCGGCACGTGAGAGCGCGTGATTTTCTGTTTTTCGTCCGTTCGACTTCTATTTACCTGATTTTTGTCTCGATTCCAATTCTAATAATGTTTTATGTGAATAGGGATCTAATCGAGGAAAATCAGTATTTTTGGACACCTTACAGGCATAGAAACGCTAGCGAAAGAGCACGCGTCAGCCATGTAAGTCATCACCCGATATTTAGGAAAAATACTTGTAGGATTGGCTTGGATTGCATGCATGCTAGTTATCAGGCTTAGGTGGTAGCTTTCTATGATTGAAATTAGGCCAGTTGATTGCAGTGAAATATTATGTTAAATATTGGGTAAATTATCTGGGTGTTGCAATCATGCTTTACACTTTCGTTATATGTATGCATATATTTTATTCATGTTGGAATTGTGTACTCCGCGTTTCAGGTGCTTGATGGATGACTTCGCCCCGTCGAACGTGAACTCCGCGTTCCGGGCGCTTGATGGAGGTCATCGCTCTGTTGAGCCCGCATGTCTAATTCGCATGAATTATGTATGGTGATGTTAGACGACGATTGCATGCACACTCTGTTATTTTCCATGACCCATTACTATTATACGCCTAGGGATTTGTGGTTAGGAGTGACAATTCACCCAGCCTAGACCTAACCTTCCCCCTAGGAACCTAACAGATTTCCACAGCGATGAGGTACCTTAGGAGCATTCTTAGCCTGCTAGTTGTGTGAACGGTATCTATAGCTTTGTGGGTGGACCAGAGGTTTCTAATCAGTTTTCACTGTGCCCAGCCATTTCGCATGGAAAATGTGTCTCCACGTCGTATAGCCCGTTAGCTGCACGGGAATGGGTTGGGTTGCGCCCCCAAGGGACTGTCATGGGCTTAGGAGGTACTCAACACACCCCTAGGCTAGATACCATGTAGTCTCAGATAGTCATGCAGAGGTAGCGCCTCATAGAGAGATACCAGTCATTACAGCTCGGCATAAGAAGCTCTTAGGTATCAAATGAAAGGTCGGT
The DNA here is from genome assembly GCA_033971965.1 of Cucurbita ficifolia. NCBI lineage: Eukaryota > Viridiplantae > Streptophyta > Magnoliopsida > Cucurbitales > Cucurbitaceae > Cucurbita > Cucurbita ficifolia. The sequence continues at coordinate 8,407,992 of CM066972.1, forward strand.
GGACCAGTGAAGCTCCAAGGGTAAGTTCCAAGGGGCAAGCCCCAAGGAACTAAGACTAGAACCAGATGCCTTAGAGCCAATTAGGAGCCCGTGAGAACCTGTTAAGTTAGGATGCGATGAGAGCCTATAAGTAGGTGGCTTACTGAGTATAATTTTTATACTCATCCTAGTTTTGCTATTTTTTTTAGGTGTTCGAAGGTTGTCGGTCGAGGTAGAGGAGCATTCGAGACTTGTGCGGTCACAGAGAGTCATCCGAAGCATCAATCCCTTTTTCAGTCTTTTGGAGTCTTTTGTAAATTCATTTTATATTTGTATTTCTCTTTTTTTTAATTGGTATCCCCTTTGTAGTATTTGAAATTAAACTTCTCTTTCTTCCTTTTTCATTTTATTGAATTTTCATCTTTTATTTTACTTTTCTTTTAATTTCTTTCTTTTTATTTGTTTTCACTTTCGGCTTTTGGTCACGGTCCCAATTTCGAAACCTCGAAAATTGGGCGTGACACCGACACATTCTTAAAATTTCAAGAATTCAAGACAACGATCAAAGGAGAAGTAGGAATGAAGATTTGTTGCCTACGATCAGACAATAAAGATTTAGGTACATCTAAAGATCTAAGTGACACAGATGCTTGTGAACAAGAAGTGACTCAACCAAGCAAACCCAATAAAAAGAAAATGACACCTCAACAAGTTAATCGATCAGAAAGAATTTGAAAGTCAAATCATAAGTATGGCAATGCAACTATTATAGAAGACGGATGACCAACATGATACGATGAATGAGGACTAGTGCTGAGGAGGAGTATTAAAATATCATGATTGGTGATTAGGGTATTCATATAATTGTTTAGTATGAAAACGACACGTGTTTAGTGTAACCATGTGAGAGGAATCCGATTAGATATGATAGTACACAAAGATGACAGTTTTTCTTCCATTACACACCATCTTCATCCTCTTGTTCACATTCAATCTAACAAATGGTTTACGTCTCCATTTCATACCAATTATTAGGAAACAAGAGACATATTATTATATTCTGAATATTCATTGGCCCATGTTAGGGGGCAGTGGAACACAAACCATTCATATACTTTGAAATTATTAATGCATTGATTGTGGATAACCTTGAACTTTTTGTAAACAAAATATTATAAAATTGAGTATTTAAATTGATAGAATTGTAGTTGGGAAAGTAAAGGGTGAATAAAGTATGAATGCACAAAATGGTGTCAAAGAGGTAGTAGTGGGTGGGGAGCTGTCGGAGAGGAGGAGGCAAAGGAGAGGCTACAAACTCCCAAACTTCTATGTCTTCTACTATATTCAATTCTTCCATCTCTCTCCATGTTCATCTTCATGAATGTTCATGTTCATGTTCATCTTCAATTCCAATTTTTCATATACATAATTTTAAATATTCAAAACTTTATGCTTTATTTATTTCATCGTTTTTATTAAAATTAAGATGAACCACATCAAAATAAATTCATTCAATCAATTTTTAAAAAAAATTAAATCTATGTAATTTTAAAACTAATGATTTTGTTTTTATAATGTTAAGATTTCAAAATAATTTGTTTTAAATTCTTCCAATCACATTTCAATTAGTTAAACACAATATAACCTCAGCCCATAAACTGTGAAAAGATTTCCTTAAATGCTCAAAATAATTTAAGGATAAATTAAGCATAAAAATGGATTAGCTAAGCCTCAAATTATGAATTATGAATTAACAATGGTTTAGCTTGGCTTGGTGGCGTGTTTTTTAACTTATGTTATGCAAAAGTTGACTCGGATTGATTTTAAATGCTTCATTAAGACTATGGCACAATGTAATTTATCGTACCTTGCATGATATGCTTGTATTATGTGAGAAAATGTATGATTTATGATTTAATGTCACTTATGTCCTTAGAAACATGTTAGGAGGTTGGATGTAACACCCGCTCTTCGACAACGCGATTTACAGGAGTTACCAATGACACCGACAACCAATCATAATTTTTCCAAAACATTTTTATAAACATCCAGTAAAACGTTTAAAACCAGTACTATTTAAAACATTAACCACCAACATAAATTTTCAAACAGCGAAAGCATAAATACATAAGCAGACCCTGACATGGATTCCCAATAGTCTCTAGCTCGCTGGTCTCGACCTCGATTGGCCTGCATCTACTAAATCTGGAAAAAAAAATAAAAATAATTTTGATGAGTAATTAAATTACTCGGTAAGCAACTAACTTAACGCTCATGAGTTATAACTAATCTTTCCAGGTGTTTTTAAGTTTTATTCGCCATTGACTCCTAGTTTCTCTTACTAGGGTCATCGGTTCATTAATGAGGTATCTCAGCTACCTCCAACTTAGGTTACTGACTCTCTCTCGATATGCTTATCTAGAATTTTCGGACTCGTATGTAAGACTCGCTCTCGATCAAATACGGTCCGTCTACTAATTTCTCTGGCGGCATGTTTATCTAATATACCAACGGTCAGGAGTACTCATGCTCCCTGACTTAGCACACAGCGCGTTGGTCAGGAACTCCGCGGGAATTAGTAGACTATAATACTCATATAAATAAGCTATGACGCACAATCTATCTATAAGCATATCTTAGAGTCATAACATTTTCATTAACCTGAACATCATACTCACATCTGATGCATGTTTTCATATGTTCAACACATAGAACATTCCAGTAATCATTTATAACATGCTTACATCACAAGCAAGCAATCACAACATACAGATAGACATTCAATATCATCAAAGCACATATTATCATACTAAGCTCTTAATCATGTAAACAACATACTCACATGTTGTAAAACTAGTTAAGAACTAGTTTAAAGAACGATATGCTACTTACTTGGTTTCGAATCCCTTTTTCCCTTCAATGTACGTCTAATAGGGTATTTCAACACAATATCCTCCAATCGGACCTATATTTCACAATTTTCAAGGTAAGTACATGTCAATCTAGATAGAACAGGTCAAAACGAGTCGAACAGGACAAACTGGAAGCCGAAATGAGGTCTCACGTGCCTTCACGCGCCCTCACACGCTTGGGGGTGTTTTCTCACGCGCCTGATCTACACACAGTCGCACTCTCACTCGCGGTCTCCCACGCGCCTCGCGTGTCTTCAAGCGCCTCGTTTTCTTCCTTGCGTTTTCTGCAATTTTCTAACTTTTCCATTAATACCGATTACGTCCCGAAGCTATATTCCACCTCTACAACCCGTATTTCGTCCCGACTTCTTCTACAACTTTATAGATCTCCTCATTACGATTCTAACAAGCTCTATTTCATAACTTATTACGTAGTATAAACCAAGATATCGGGATTTAAGGATTCGGTCAAATGGGTTTTGCATTACCTTCGTATAAACGTTCGATTCAGCTCGTGGTCGTGTCTCCTCCTCAAGTAATCCTCAGTAAAACCTCTTTTTCCTTACTCTCAATCGGCAATCGAATTTAATCGATCCAAACTCACGCTAAATAACAACAAAATCTCAGATTTTTCCTTCTCTGTTTTCTGGGTTTCGTTTCTTCTTCATTTTCGTTTTCGTTTTAATCTCACACCATCTCTCTCTCATTTCTACCACCCTTCAGCACCACCACGCACCTCCACCTTTCTCTCTTTCCACCCATAAGCCACCTGTCCATTTCTTCTTTCTCCATGGCAGCAGCTTGAAGCTGCTGCTGTCTTTTGTTTTTTAATTTAATTAATTTATTTATTTATTATTATTATTATTATTATTATTATTTATTATTATTAAATACAAAACCTTAATTCCAAAATCCATTATACATTATACATTTTTAAGATTATTACATTGGAATATCTATGTATGCCCGATTTACATATGGACTAGAAGTATTGTGCCTTAGAGGATTCGTATGACCAATTAGCGAGCTTTAGCGTATGTCTTATCTTTCCTTGATCCTTGAGCCACATTTTGTTGGGGATGAACGCTTCACTCTTGAAGCAGAAGTATTGGAATCAGGTTTAGTTTTATTACCTACATCAAAGACGTCATTACATGCATATCTTTAATAACATGTGTGGAAATCTAAAGAAAACATTTCAAATAAAGTCATGGACTAGTACGTTTAATATAAAACCATAAATAAAAATAATGACATCATAAAAATTAAAACCTTAACATAATTTTTTAGTACGAAAATGAAAAGCCGCCTATGAAACTACTAATTGAAAAAAATGCATACTATTGTCCTATCTTAGCTTCCATGGACGTTCCGGCATTCACCGTCATCCGTGCAAGGACACTTTACCTTTACCTGAAAAATAAGGGTAGGACGTAGCTTGAGTATTTTAGGAAATACTCAATAAGTTACCCCACTGTTGGGGATGGGTAATGCGAACACACACATACATGATGGGACCTATACTTTAAAACAACATAGCATGACCTTGAGCTCTTTCTAGTCCAGGCAGGGATGTATTGTACTTCTCCGCACATGGCCCATGCACGCACACATTAACCCACCGGGAGGGCTTGTAATGTACCCCCTAGTCCTTACTTCGTCAGGCTAAACGCGTTGACGCGTCGCCAGACACCACGGAAGAAAAGACCCGCATGATATCATGGCGAACATAAATATCGAACGTACACATCCGTACTAACATAACATAAGGGGAAAGTATCCTGATGCACATTACATATATAAATGCATGAGGTCTCCATGATTTAAAATCATAGCATAAAATAAAAATCATTTCGTTTTTCCTTTCATTCATATTATAATATGCATATGAGTCATGTATGCATAGTAATCATCATGACTTTCATCTTGCATCATCATATAATCTATAGCATGGCTTCACATGGCAAGGCATAGCATTACATACATAGAATTTTATTTCATTTATAGCATGACATAGTAGGACATCACATACATACATAACATAGCATCATATGTCATCGCATAGCATAACATTATGATGCATGCAGGGGTCATGTGGAATGCGTCATCATGCATCATACAATTCTTACAACACCAACCGTAAAGCCACTTACTTGTTTGGCCTTAGCCAGAGTCCCTAACTATTTTATAGCTGCTTTAAGACTAGCATTCAAAGTTCAATTTAACCTATACATACGCATATCACAACCTTAGAACATTTGTTAAACTTAATATGAGTTTTACTAACCTCAAATGCCCTTAATAAGGTCAAAAATAGCTTCGAGTGGGTCGAAAACGTAGAAAATGGTACCAAAATTGAATATCGAGCTGAATAAGCCATTTCCAAGCCGTCGGAGCCAAGTAAGTTAAGTCGAGCTGTATGATGCCGAAGGTTAGGCGCATGCGCGGGTCACGTGAAGCAAACGATTCGGGTCGAGGACGTCATGTAGGCTAAAGCACGCAGGTCAAGCCATCACGCAGGCTGAAGACGAACATATGAGGGCTTGGGTCATGGGTCGTGCACGACAACGCGTTTCTAGGCTATTGGATCCTACACCAGTACGTGTTTCTGGTATGTTATGAAAGTGTGTTACATGTGATACATTACATTATGGAATGACATAAAATGATTATTACATATGAAATGAACGAAAATATATATTGCATCACAAATACATGTTATGGTTTTAAACTATGGAGACCTCATGCGTATTATATGTTCACGTGCATCGGGATGCTTCCCTGTTATGACTAGTACGGACGAACACACTATGATGCTATGATATGTATTATGTATACCATGATACTATGTGTGCTCCCTTCTTTATGTGGTATACTGGTAGCATGAGTGTACGCTAGTCGATGGCTAGGTCTAAGGAGTACATATACGAGCTCACCTGGGGTCCATGTGTGCGTGTGTAGGCCGTTGTAGAGAAGTACTGCACATCCAATTTTTTCCGAAATGGAAGTTGAGACCAAAGCCATGAAATGATGTTTTTTGAAATAATAGGTCTCAAACATGATTATATGTGATTTTTTTTTTCTGACCCCAATAGTGGAGTCACTTACGGAATATTTCTTAAAATACTCAAACTACGTGATACTCTTACTTTTCACATAAAGCAAGACACCTCTCTACGAATAACGGCATCGTGGTGACGATCATGGGACTGAAGGTAGGGTAGATGTATTTTCATATTGTTTGTAGCCCTCGGATTAGATTAGAGCATTTTTTATTTTGTACATTGTTTTTATTTAAATTTCACCTTGTTTGTTTCAATTGTAATTGTAACGATTTTATTATGAACATATAAGTCAATAACATCATTTTAAAATATTTTAAAAGATTTTATCTCATTTTGTAATTAAGTCATGCATGTAGTAGCGACAATAATAAAGTTGTTATATTCCACTTATCAAGATGGTCTCCCGATTAAAAAAAATTCATTGGAATTAAATTAAAATATCATAATATACAAACAGTAACAATCTAATACTCCATAAATATATACAAATTAAACTACATGATTAAATAAAAAGAATTAAGTGGTATAAACAGAGAGAAATAAGCGATCCTTGTTAATCATAATTTTTGTTAATATCACATTTTGTGGGCACATTAATTTTGAAATTAGGATAAGTTAGAATTTAAGGCAATAAATAAATAAATATATATATATATATATATATATATATATATATATTATTTAATTAGTTGGACCTTAAACCTTAATTATTGTGTGTTTGGTTGAACTAATCCATCTGATTTGCGACCATGTCTTAGTTATTAAGCAATCACTTCATTCATCCCTTAATCCACTAAATTACATAAGTAATTGAAATAAATATTTTTTTTAAATTATGAAGAAATAATAATATAAAAATAATGAATTGATGTGATTAAGAAGAGGCCGCGTGGTTGCTTCTGCTTGCTCTTATAATTACCCTCTCTCGGTCGCCCCCTCTCTCTAAAGCTTCCTCCATTACCACCGATTCGGAAGCTCTAACCAAATCTCATTTTCACCTCTCTCTCTCTCTCTCTCTGCAAATGTTTTTTTGGTTGATTTGATTTGCAGTTTGTTTAATCTCGGATCGTCTGTGTGCTTATTCTCGAATATTTCTGTGATTGATTTCTTAAGATGGATGCGATTGTCTCTAAACTGGAAGAGCCGAGGAATTCCGATTCCATGGAGCAGCGACCGTGTAAACGCCGAAAATGCGAATCGGAGAATCGAAGGGCGGATATTCATGGCGCCGAATCCACGGATTTGAGAACACGATGGAGAACAGAGTCGGAGCAGTATATTTACTCTTCAAAACTAGTTCAGGCTCTCCATCGAGTCAGCCAGAAATCCGCATCGCTGCCGGTGAGATCTTTGATTAACGGCCGGAAAGTACGCGATACGGCGGATCGAGTTCTCGCCGTTGCCGCCAAAGGCAAGACGCGGTGGAGCAGAGCGATCTTGTCAAATCGACCGGATCTCAAACTCAAGAAGCAACCGAAGGTGAAACCGGCCGGAAACTGCAGGTGGATGAAGAAATTGAAAGTGCCGAAGACGAGGAAATTTCCGGCGGTACAGCGAAAAGTTCGAACTCTCGGCCGCCTGGTTCCCGGCTGCCGGAAAATCTCATTCCCAGACCTCCTTGAAGAAGCGACAGATTACATCGCCGCTCTACAGATGCAGGTCCGCGCCATGACAGCCGTTGCCGAAATTCTGGCCGGTGCTCCAGCCGATCGTCAAAACTTCAGAACGAATTCGTAGAAGCCAGGTACAAGGCTTGTAATGCCAGGTGTTTTTTTTTTTTTGTTATGAAATATTTTATTGTACACATTTTAATCTCTTTGTTTTTTTGTTATGAATTTGTTGATTGAAAAGTGGTACCTAATTTTGATTCTCTTAATATAATAAGAGAAGAAAAATGAGCACCATGAATTTAGTGAATTAGAGTTTATTTTATTTATTTTCTATTTCTATTCAATATTGTTCATACTTACTTTATAGTGAAAACTTGAAACAACAATTTGAAAGTGTTTTTAGATTATGTTGAGATTTAACTGTTATAAGATAAAGATGAAGCATGAATTTGGAGTATTAAATGTAGGGAAGGCAAGGAATATGATAATATCAACCTTTTGTATTTGATCCTTCTCTCTCTCTCTCTTACAATATGAGAAAGGGACGGAAGAAAATCATTTATGGATGAGCTCTATTTATTTATTTTTTATTTTTTTTTAAATTTAATTCTCACACACGTGCCCATCGTACCATCATTATCATCTTCTCACTCTCTCCTTCTTAAACCCTAAACCCTAAATCTACTTTCCTTTCCTTTTTTACTTTCAACTTTTATGTTATAGCTTTGGTAGTCTTCAAATTGTAACTTAATTTAATCTCTCCCCTTTTAAATTTTAAAATTTGTGGCACCATAAACTAAACTGAATTAAATGTGTCCATAGTGTTGCTTGAAAATAAATTAAATAAATGGAGGGTCCTCACATTTAGGTGGAAATGGTGGGAATCAACGTGGAGTACCATCGTAGTTTGTTTCAAAACATCATCTTCAATAGCACCATTGTAGTTCGTTTCAAAACATCATCTAAATCTACTCTTGGATTCTAGATTTTTAGGGTGTAGTTTTGGTTGTTGTTTTGTTTGAAATTTCCTTAAAGGTAATTGACATATGTAGTTTTAGTAGGTAAATTAACGCCTTAGATGGCGAAAGAATAATCGTATGCCCCCGAAGATAGATTATTACGAGCCATACTTGACATTCAGGTATCCACTTCAAAAGAAACCTGTCTAAAACTACCTATAGGCGGTAGGGGTCGAGTTATTGATGTGAGATGTATCCATCCAAAAAAAAAAAGGAGGTTCGAATTATAATCCAGAAATGATTCATGTATATATTTAACAGAAACGTGAAATCAAAGTAGGCAATAAAGTAGCAGGAAGACATGGAAATAAAGGTATTGTTTCAAAAAAATTGCCTAGAGAAGATATGCCTCATTTCCAAAATGGAAGACTTGTTGATATAGTTTTCATTTCCAAAATGGAAGACTTGTTGATATAGTTTTCATCCATTAGGAGTCCCCTCACGAATGTAGGACAGCTGTTTGAATGCTCACTCCCCTCACAAATGTAGGACATATATTTAAGTGCTCACTCAGGTTAACGGGGAGTTTGCTAGATAGACATTATCGAATAGTACCTTTGATGAGAGATATGAACAAGAGGCTTCTAGAAAATTAGTTTTTTCTGAATTATATGAAGCAGTCAGTAAGCAAACAACGAGTCCATAGGTATTTGATGGAAGAACAGGAAATCCTTTTAAACAACCTGTTACCTGTTATAATAGAAAAGCCTTGTATCTTGAAATTAAGTCACCGTCAAATCGTATGCCGATGTAATTAAATATTTTTAAGTAAGGACAGGGAATAGACCATGATAGAAACAATTAAAAAAGCAGTAAAATGAAGAAACAGGGTAAACCAAAAAAGTATCCTCAAAAGTTATACAAACTGAGGTCCCGGGATGAGCAAATGATTCAGTTCACCTCACGAACCTATAGTTAAAACCATCAGGCCTTCACCAAATCAGCTCGGGGCCTCCATAGTCCAAGCCTGTACTTGTGTGTGTACTTCAATATCAGCTTCCTCTGCCACATACCACAAGAATGCAAGCATTTTGAGCTATTCCAATAATAATTCCATGACTGTGGGTTGCAGATTCAAAATAAGAATAAATAATGTTGAGGAAATACTTACATGTTTGCATGGAATTCCAAGTTTTTTGAGCTTAAGTGTGCGAGTAACAAGCAGCTTCTGGAAGTCACCAATCTCTGATTCAAGTTTAGGCACATGTGACTCAACCCCATGCCCAACACCATTTAAAAATTCTGGTATTCCGACCTTTACTACAACACAAATGACAACAAATCAAGCATATGTACATCTTATCTTATTCACTCCAAATTCAGAAATTTAATCCAGGTCACACACGAACCAATGATGGATGACATACGAAGATATCAATACTATGAACACTTCCTTTACTACACAATCATGCTCTGCCTCTTTGGGTTATAAATTCATTCAATAAAGAGATAACAAATGAAGTATAAGGCTCAATGATGTAACAGCTCAGGCCCACCTCTAGCAGATATTGTCCTCTTTAAGTTTTTCCTTTCGGACTTCCCCCTCAAGGCTTTAAAACGTGTCTTTCAGAATTACACAGCGGAACCGGTATTCACCCAGATACTGCCCTCACCCAGATACTGCCCTCTTTGGGATTTCCCTTCCGGGTTTCCACTCAAGGGTTTTGGGCTTTCCCTTATGGGCTTCCCCATTACGCGTCTGCTAGGGAAAGGTTTCCACACCCTTATAAAGGGTGATTCGTTCTCCTCCCCAACCAAGGTGGGATATCACATATGAGAATTAAGTTTTAAAAGAAAATAAGGGTGAAAAAACACTTACCGACATATGGGGTAGATTTAGAAAAGAATCTAGCAAATAAAGGAGCTAAGTATGGTTGCACTATAATCTGCCTCCATGCCATTCTTCTTGCTGTGGACAACAAACCCATCAGTTTCAAATCAGATGCAACTTTTCTAGGAAGGAAGGTCGGTAGTTTTTAGTTTAAGCCATGCATGTGCAAGTATGAACTAATTCAGACGGTGAAACGGTGAATGGCTCATTAAATCAGTTATATTTTGTTTGATGGTATTTGCTACTCGGATAACCGTAGTAATTCTAGAGGTAATACGTGCAACAAACCCCGACTTCTGAAAGAGATGCATTTATTAGATAAAAGGTCGATGTGGGCTCTACCCGTTACTCGGATGATTCATGATGTCATAAGAAGAATTACCAAAAAAGAATGTAGACAGAGAATACCATCTAAAAGCTTTACATTTCATGACCTTCAAATGATCCGACCAAGCTGAAGATTTGACTTCAAAGATCCTTTGATATCTTTCTTTCCATACAAATATTCGATAGAATGGCCATGGAAGCATTGAATTCATCCATTGCATTCATGGAAATAACAAGATCACCCAAGGACTTTTAAAACTTCCAATATTTTGAATGAAAATGTAGTTCTAACTCATAAGGATTCCAATTAATTCTATACTTCAAAAAATAAAAACTCCACCAAATCTCTTTTAATAAAACAAAATACTCTTCCTACCCTGCCAACACCTAATTCACTTTAAATTCAAACTAAAACCACAAAACACAGAACTGTTCAAGCCCTACAGAACATCAGAAGTTCTCCCTGAAGCCAATCTTTCATTTCATTTTCTGTTTGGAACCCTAGATTTGGGAGGAACGAATTTGAAATCATCTACCTCCAGTATGATTTAAATATTGTTTTAAACCAAAATAAAAATCAGTCCAGGATAAGAACAGGTCTCGAAGTCTTTACAAATGTAGGCTATTTGGAAGTCGGTTGAATCAGAATAAAGAGAAAAACAAGAAAGAAAAGAAAGAACAGACCTCAACGGCGAGCGGAGAAGAGTTGAAGGCAGTGCGGACGAAGACGGAGGTTGGCGTGGCGGCGTGAGATTGCAGCAGAAGACGGTGGACTGGGTTCCGTCAATCGGCGAAGATGCGAGTGGTAGAGAGAGGAAAAATGAAAAAGAAGGACGGACCGTCACGGTAGGGTTTAACTTTTTTCTTTATTTTTTCTTTTTTTTTGTAACGATTTACTGTCGACATTAAATTTAAAATAACAAAAATAATATTTAAAACCATTTGATATTTTTTATAATTGGGTTGGTTTTCTCATTTATAATGAATTCCATTTTTTATAAACTTAATTTCAAAAAAAATTTACAAAAAAATCAAATGATTATTTAATATGGTTCAAATGGTTACTTATTTCTTAAATCTAAAACGTCATTTTGTTAATTCGTTGCTCTTAAATTCTCGTAGTAAATGAACCTCAACTTTGGAACCATACCTCAACAAGTAGGATCAAACGAATATCGATAAAGAAAAGAGAGGAAACATGTCTAGAGTTAGTTTCAGACTGAACCTGATATGAATCCAACCACTGATCTATTATATGTATCGAATGAGCCATTACAAAAAGAGTGATGAATCAAGAACCTTAAAAAAAAAACAAAAACAAAAAAAACAAAAAAAAAAAGAGCTAAGAATTAGTATATTGGTATACCAAACCAACCTACAAAAAGAGAAATATTTTTTTTGTTCAAATGTCTCTATAATATTGGTATATCAAATCAAGAACGGAATGATATGAATCGAAAAAATGCTAAGAATTATGAAGTGGAGTATCTTCACTTTGGAAAGTGCTTTGAACACTTTTTGTTGTTTGTCGGTTGAACTTCCATTATGAACTTTTGATGTCGTAAGCCTTATTTTCTTCCATTTTTACTTAATAGTTTTTATTATAATGTTCTTAGTAGTTATGCCTTATTTTCTTCCATTTTTATATAATAACTCTTATTTTCTTCCATTTTTATATAATAACTTTTAATTCAAAGTAGTTGGTAGTTGAACTACATGTTTGGAGGATCATTTTGGCCTATTTGAAGGCATGTAATATTAAGTTTAATTATCATTTTGAATACAAAACCTTGTATTTTATGAAACTTTTCGGTCTTATCTTTTTGTAACACTCTAAATTTCTCTACTTAACCTAAGATCGATACCATACATATAACCTGAACATCTAATGCATAATTAACTTTATTGAACCCTTATCAAAACTTCACCATTAAATTTTGCATGCTTTTATTACCTTGGAATAAAACCAACACAAAGAAAATAAACAAAGGAAAACAATTCCGAATGAAACGTCCTATACTAACCTATAAACTATTTAAATGGAGATACAATTCAACCTATACTAACCTATACTACTAATGGAATCCAGATCTGACCCGTCGGGCTTCGTCTTCTTCACCTGAATTTCTGCGATTTTTTTCAGTGACTTTCTCTCTCTTCTGTAACGTCGTTTCGACATTTGTTTTCCCTCGTTTTCTTTTGGTTTCACGTCGTCTCTCCCCCCTCTTCCTCTTTCTCGTGTTTGTTTGGCTCATAAAGGTCTAAACACTCAAATCTAAGAAGGTCCTGAAAACCCGAAACCCTATCTTCTTCTTCCGACGATGTACGACGTGAATGGGGCACTGAAACTCGTCCTTTGTGTAAACATCATAGATTCAAAATTTGATCTAAGAGTTATTTATCTTTCTAACTAGCTCTTGGTTGGAATTATTCGTTAAGTTAGTTTTATTTCTAACTAGCTCTTTATCATTGTCATATCTCCTTCGGCGACTTTGTGTAGTGACGATACTGGTTTCGACATCCTAGCTTTTATACCAAATGTTCGATGTGTCCCATGATCAAAATATGCCGAAACAAACAAATGAATCAGAAAGAGAGTTTTTTGGAACAAAAAATTTAAGTACTTATGCTTTTCCATTATTTTTATTGTTGTGAATAAAGCAACCTCTAATGAGTATTTATAATAAAGAAACAACTAACAAGTTTACTAACTTTTTTCTCAATTTAAAAATCCCTAGCTATTTTATCTTCCTAAATAGGTCATTAAACTTGGTCCTCAAATTGCTCAATACATTAGCAACTTCTTCTACCAAGTTTATTGGCTCACAAACGACAGCAACGACATCAATGTTTCTTTAATACATTTTTCGATAGATTATGTTATCACTCTAAACAACCAAAAATCAAATTAACTATAGTCCAGATAGATCAAATCTCCAAATTAAAACACATTCGAGCATGAACTATTCAAGCCCTCGAGATTTAAGGACGCCTCGGGTAAATAATCATTTGATTTTGAATTATTAGGAGGCCTTTTTAAGTAGTTTTTTTTTTTTTTTCTTTTTCAAGTTTATAACCAACATAAGTGGCTTTATACACTATTGAAATGCTTTAGTCGTAGGTTGGGAACAACGTCAATGTGCATAAAAAGTAGGCTATTGTGTTATGAATGAAAGTAGAATGTTGTATTTATGAAAGTAATCTATGATTGAAAGCTTGAAAACAATGCAACTATATCTTTCATTACCCAAACCTGTGGTTCTTCTGCAAGATCAACATATATTTACAGACATGAACTAAAGAAAAGAAGGATACTACAACTACACAAAATATGATCTTGAATTTCCTAATAATAATCTCCCTTCTTGATTTTCCTAAAACTATCCTTTTGGAAAGAAACCCAATTCCTACTATTATGGGTTTCTTCCATATCTCATTAATTTAGAGATTCAACCAAAAAAAAGTGACAAACTAGCACAGGAAATCAGGTGCTGCTGTTGTTGGTGTAATTAGTATTTGTTAGAACTCTCTACTTCTATACCTTCTTCTTCCTCCTCTTCCTCACGCAAACACAGAGCCACAAGACAGCGCCATTAACAGCACCGCCGCCTGCTCCTCCTCCCCAAGCTTCCCCTGTTTCTGCACCACCACCACCTCCTCCCTGAATGGCATCATCACCCTCATCCTCAATGACCTACATTCCCCCAAATCCTCCTCCCCATCTCCACTACCGCCACTGCTCATGGTGGTGGTGGTGGTATTGATGGCCGTTGTGCCACTGGAAGAAGAAGAAGTGGTGGCTGACACTGCGGCCATCGCGGTGGAGCTATGAGGTCTCTCCCTCTTCCTCACATATCCTCTGTTGGTGGATATTCTTCTCTTTCTAAACCTGATCCCACATGCATTACACAGTGACTGCAAAAATCCCATATAGGGGAACACCGGTTTTTCTTTTAGAGTTTTTCATTCTTTAGAAGCTAAATATGAGGGATAAGTAGAATAAATACGGACAAAAAAAAAAACTAGAGAGAACTATTGACTGTATTGGTGAGAAAATAGATGGAACATTAAGAATAGTTATGGAAATGGGTAGTTAGGATTGATAGATAGTGGAGAAACCCAATACAATTAGAACCAAAAACGAACATGAATCCATATCAGAAGCTAAAAATCAAACAAACAAAATGCTGGAAGAAGAACAGGTACATGAACAGAGTAGAAACCCAGTTTCAAGAATGAAGAAGAACATAACCAGAAACAGAACAGAAAGCTACAACGATATTGGATACGAAAAAAACCCCAGAAGAAATGAATGATCAGAAAGAAAATTAGAAGAAAAAAGAAACCATGAATCCGACATGATAAGAAGCTGAAGATCAAACAAGAAAATGGAATATTAGGAAACAGAAGATTAAAAGAGAGGCAAAAAGAAGAAAAAGGCGATAAGAGAAACCTTAGGACCAGCAGGGCCTCCACGCCACAAAGGAGTCTTGGTAGTGTTGCAATCAACACAGCATTTCTTGGTGTGGTCGTGGAATTGGGTCCTCGGCAACAGTCCCTGAGGTACAGAAGTGGAATTAATGTAATGATTCCTGAGTCGTGGAAAACAGAAAACAGGGGATTAGATTAGTATGAAGCGCTCTGAAACCGACCTTTTGTGCGACATCCATCATACCCATTTGGAGGTTTTGTGAAGAAAATTGAAGGAAAGTAGGATGATGATGATGGTGATCATTAGTGAGTGGAAAAAGGGAAGAGGGAGAGGAACCGACAGAGGAAGAGGGAGAGAGAAGGGATAAGAAAAGGGAGGAAAAACCCTAGACGGCATTGCCAAAACCCTAAACCCACAAATAAACGCCCAAAGAAATGGGGTTTAAAGGAACAGAAGGAGGTGAACCCTTTCTTTGGTGACACGATACCCCTCTCTCTACGTCTCTCCCTCTCTCTCTCCCTCTCTCTCCCTCCCATAAATATCCCACTAAGCACATTCATCTCAGTATCTGATATACACATAATACTTTCTTACATATCATGACATAAATTTACTTTCTTACATATCATGACATAAATTTTCTATGAGACGGACATACATATTTGTGGTATTTCATTCCGACTTATAAGAGAACGACGCACTCTTTACAAAAATGTGGAAATATCTACCTATCAGACGTATTTCAACCCTCTAGCGTCTGGCTTTTGATGAGATTGTTGCATAATTAGTGTATAAGAAGCTACCTTTTAGGTGAATATGAAGGACAAATTATTAGACATTAGATGAGACAAACTGCATGGGCACAGAAATAAAGGGAACTCATCTTCTAAGATAATCTTTTATACTAAAGATAACAACAGCTCAATCAATCAAACAAATTTAAGAGAAGAATACATTTCATCCATTCATAAGGACCAAACCAAACTGTGGATCGAACATCAAAAAGAGCCACAGCCACATTTCATAAGAAACTATTCATCATCATCATCATCTTCTTCCCTTTTCAACTTTTTCTTCTTTTTCTTCTTACCATCTTCTACATGATCCACCACCACCATTTCCTCCTTGCTCTTCTTTTTCTTCTTCTTCCCTGCTTCTTCCTCTCCCTTTACTCCATTTATGTTTTCTGAACCCTCCTCCTCTGTTTTCCTATCCAACTTTCGCTTCTCCTTCTTTTTCTTCTTTTCCGATTTCACATCCTCCCCAACATCACCGTTTTCGCCAGCTACCTCACCGTTTGCATTGCCTTTCGATTTCTTTTTCTTGTTCTTTTTCCCTGAGGCTTCACTTGGCACTTCTTCTACATCCATATCAGTTGCTGCCACAATATTTTTCATCAGTGTCAAGTGCTCAAAACATCAACCATAACCAAAACATACAAACCATAGGTAGGTATATATCATGGAAGATAAATTTTCTAGTACTATGGGAGTATTCATGGATACACCAATGTTAATGAATTATTATAAAAGAAAAAAAATCTTCTCCACAACTCCAGCATCTTCCAGAAATAAAAGTGATAGAAGAAAACATTTAAGCATGAAAAACTATGGTTGCAGAGCCACACTATCTCAAACAAATATTGACCATTTTTAAGGTGAACAGTACAATCATAGCATTATTATACCTTTGTTATCTGCACTTTCAATTGCATCCTTCATGACATCTATGTTTTTACGAGGTGCGATTCCCTTGTCATAAAAGTCCAGGCGCTCTTCAACTTGCTCACGAAGTTTTTCCCCAAAGGTTGTGGTACTCTTCTCTAAATGGAAATACAAAATTATAAATCAGACCCAGCAACTGGTAGCCATAACTTGTTATAGAAAAGAGTCCATTGTATTATGCAGAAAACTACACAACAAAGGTTGGCTACACAATAATTACCTGCAAAGCAATCAATCCGTGATGCAATTGAACATTTGTTAGCAAGATAACGAGCCATTCGGCCTTTGTTCCGTGCAGACGCTCGCCCAATGAAAGAAGAATGGAAGATCAGACCATATTTAGGGGTGTTTCCCTTTGTTTTCAAAGCCCTGAATAGAAAACAATGAATTTATTGGACAAGCTTTTTATTAAACAAATCTCAACTAGTAATAATACTTTACATTCATGGCATGAATATACTTAAAAATTAAGTGGCTAAATTTCTATAGTTTTACGAATAAAATATTTCTAAATTAGAACCCACGGCATTATGGTCTTAAAGAGGAAATGATGCTTACTATTTCAAAACAGAGGAAAAATCTCATAAATCAAAGCGCAATGAGAGAAGTAATACGCCATTATTTCAACAAATTACACCAGACACAAACCTGAAGAGTGCTTTCTCTGCACCAAGAATCTGAAGGGTGGAAGAAGGGCACTTGGCCAAATTCGTGAGACTACCGGCATGAGAAATCAAACGGGCCCCAACAACTTCACCAATCAAAGAGGCCAAATTGGGAGCAATATCATTCATTTTAGAAACTAGGTAATCAAAAAGCTTCTTCCTGTATTCAGATAGATCCATCACCCTCTGTGCAAATTGCTGAACATTGATCAAGTCAATTGGAGACAAATCTTGGCCTGCAGTATAGACGATTACGAAATCAGGTATCGGAAAAAGAACAAAAATCAAAGGAAAATGAAATTAAGCCAGAGATATACCCATGGAGGCTTTGGCTGCTTCAACAATCTCCTTTGCTTTATCTTCATCACCAATAATGTCAATCAAACCAGGGATTTTATCTTCTGCCAACTTCGATTTGTCCTCGATAAATTTAGAAACTTTGGCATAAAGATAATTGTCATTCACAATCTTCACCAGCTCAGGGAAATGCCATGAATACCACTCTCTGCACCATAAAAGTAAACATGAATTAATTGATGAAAAAAACTCATCCAAAATCACCATCTTGAAAGAGAGAAACAAAAGTACGCTTTTCTCCAGATTTTAAAGCTTCATCAAAAACTTATGGTGCTAGTTTATTAAAATACCTGACTCTCATGGAGAAGGAATTAATGTCCTTGTCTAGAGTGTCAAGAAGGAAGATTGCTTGAATCACCATGTTATCAACACGGTTAACATTGAACTTGACCTTTGCTCGACTGTAACTGTGTCCAAGACCAAGCTGGGCCTTCTCCAAATCTGCTGACTGTAGATACAAATAAACGGTTAGAGGAAAAAAAGTAATTCGACTGTAGATACAAATCAATACTGCAAGAAGTGAAAGTGAAATAGTAGGAGCAGCCGAGAAGGCAAACCTTGAGGTCCTTTATGAATTTGTCGAAGTGTAGACGCACACCCCGAAGCAGCTCCAAAACAAACTCATTACTTTGGCATGGGATTTTAGTTTCTTCAAAGATGTTCGACCCAATTTTGGGTTCAGCTAGTCCCAAAACGAACTTGGCCTTCTTAGCTTCCTTAACTTTCGGAAGATTAATTTCCAGAAAACTCCTCAACTCATCAGTCATAAGCCCTGCCATTTATCAATACATTATTTCCAACAGAAACTTAAAAGATTCAACGTGGTATACGAAGAACCAATAATACAATTGATTCGAGGAAACGATTAAAACTGAAAATCAAACCACTGCATGGTAGATTGAGTCAATGAGGGAGTTAGTTACCTTCAGAGACCGAGTTGCATTGCTTGAGCGCATCGAGAGCCGACTCGAAGGGGTGGAATGCGGCAAGTTTGACGACCTTGCCGAAGCGGTTAAGGTCAGAGACGGAGCTCCGAACAGCTTCAGTGTTCTGGCCAATTTCGTCGAGGCCATGGGCATGAAAGAGAGCATAACCAGAAGCAGATTCATATAGAAGATACGTGGACGCCATGGGAAGAACACCAGAGGAACACGAAAGAAGTTATACGAAGGCGTCAGCTGCCGGAGTTGAGATGAGATGAGAGAAAGCGAAGGTGTAGGGTTTAGGGTTTAGGGTTTAGGGTTTAGGGTTTGTGGGATGGGGATGAAAGCTTTTTACTGAATTCTAATCCGAGTTCATTGTGTGTTGAGCTGGGCTTCGAGACCAAATGGGCCTGCGAATGGGCCTGAATTCTAATTTTTATTTTCGAGTGAATTCTAATTTTTATTTTCGAGTGAGTTTAGATGCTAATATTTCTCTAACACACAGTACACAGTACACGCATATGCACATAGATCCATTAGACAACTATCGTTCTTGTAAACCCTAAGCTTGCCAATGGACTTGTGTACGAACATGGAATAATATATCATAGGTACGTGTTCGTATATTACATGAGTGGATAAATAAATCTATAAACATATGAACACAACATATACATGATGCCTCATATATAAAATCATAGTTTAGTGATACTTCTGTATAATATGACTTAAATTTCTTTTCAGGCGATCATGCATTTTCATGGTATTTCAAACATGCTTTATAATACATTTTTATATCATGGTGTCTTGTAAATTTTATATATGATCATATCAATGATGATTAAGTATATGTGGAAACAAAAACATGATCCCGATAAATTTATTAATACGAGAAGAAAAGCTAGATGGTACTGTACGTGTTAGTCATGCATCAATAAACTTCATACAACCTATCTCGTAAGCATTTCAATAGTAAGTTCATTTACAACTCAAGCTCGACTTTAGGGTTGGGTCACGTCTGGTGCTAGGCCTTAACATTGGTTGCTCTACTAACGTGTGTGGGTGAATTGAGTCTTGGAGTTCAAGGCGTAATTGGATTTCATTTTGTAAATTAAATTTGGTGTTGTTATCCTTATTTTGATTTAAATTTTATAGGTTTTTGAGACCCCGAAAAAGAAAAATAATAATAATAAGTAAATAATAATTTTTTAAAAAAATAATAAATAAATGATTGATTCTCTCTCCCCTTCCCAAATATCTCCCAACACCTTCTACAACAGCAAAATGATCTAAAAAAGAAACAAAACACAAAGAAAAATGACAGATTTTGGGAAGGGAAAAATGGGAGAAAGAAACAGAGGAAAGATTGCAGATTTCACTTCAACCAGATTTGACAGGAAGGGAAAGAGTTATGGTAAGTTAGATCTCCTTTTCTTTTATCTTTTGCAAGAGATAGAAAAGTTATCTTAAATCTCTTTTTCAATTATTTAGATTTTAGATATCTTATGGAAAATCAAACTTGGTTGAAAATGGCCAAAAGTACATCATTACAAAAAGAAAATCCTTCCAGATATTTATAGGAAAGAAAAGGAAAATCAAAATCCTTTATCCAATTAATTAAAAATAAGATCTCCTCTTCCATTACCCACTTATTTAGATTCTAGTTAGCTGTTCAAAATCATGTCAGATCAAGTCATAAATTTTTTCATTTATACAATTATTTAGAATCAGATATCCTCTCTATTTACTAAACTTCTAATAGAATTAGAGGTTTGAAAAGAATTAAACAGAAAGGTTTGAAAAGATTAAAGAAAGACCTCTAAAGAATTAGAGAGAGGTAAAAGAAAATATATATATTTAAATAAGTAAATACAAAAGAGAAATATAGGAAAAGAATTAAACAGGGAGATTTGAAAAGAATTAAAGAGAGAAAACAGATAGATCTGTAAAGAATTTAAGAGAGAGGTAAAGGAAAATATAAGAATTAAACAGACGGGTTTGAAAAGAATTAAACCGAATCAAATCAAACTCGATTTCTCATTTGCTGCCACTCAACAACAGCAGGTCTCAGCTCTGCACATTCCTATAAATTTGTTCTTTCTTTCAGCTAAAGATTGTTATCATCTGGTATGAGAGTCCAGGTTATGCAGATATGGTAGCGATACAATCTTCTGGATCTATAGTTGCTGATATGATTACTGCATTAACGCATACGATTGTCAAGGATCGCAAAATGGAACCTCTAAATGTAGATGTTTGGAAGATGAGAATGCAGTTGCTTCTCAAAGAACAGGATCCTTTTTTTCATTCTTGAGAAAAGAGAAGCCCGCAGATCTTGCGCTAATGGCTTCTTCAATCAAGTGACAAAATAGAGAAAACGGAGAGATTTGTAAAGAATTAAAGAGAGGGGTAAAGGAAAATATATATATTTAACTAAGTAAATAGAAAAGAGAAATATAGGGGAGAAGGAAAATGGAAGATTTGGTGAGCAAAATTAAAATAAATACAGAAACAATTTGACAGAGTAAATACATAGAGTAAAAAGGATGATGAGAAATATAAATATATATATATATATATATATATATATTCAATACTCATAAAGTCTCTAATGCTCACATGGAGTTTAACACATGGACCATTGTAAAATTTAGAGAATTCAAATTGAAATTGATGTCATGGTTCATATAGGTTGATTTGGGTACAAAGAACAAAAACGAACTTAATAAATTGGTGATACCAGTCTAAGCTAATCAGGTAAGTGGCCTTACTATCGGCTCGGTCGAAAGACTTGTCTTATGTTTGACGACACGTGCCCAGTGGCCCTTGCACGTGTCATTTATGCTTTATGTTATGTGATGACGTGATGACGTGATGACGTTAGATGATGATGTGTTGCGTTTGTATGATGATGTGATGACGTTAGATAGTGATGTGGTGATGTTATATGATGATGTGATGTTGTTATATGATGATGTGATAATGTTATGTGATGACGTGAATGATGTACATGTTATATTTGATGCACTTAATGGCTTCTATGATGAGTATGATGTATGCATGACGATGTTATTAACATGATGATGTTTTCCATGTTGAACATGTCTTATGATGTTGTTTGCCATATTGCATCATGTCGTTAGATCGACATAGGACACAACCCTAAGAGTATGAAATTGATATTAGTGTAAATATCCACGAGCACGTGTTACATAGTGTAACCAAGAGATGAGACTAGAGGGTTGTGTCAGAAGAGATGTTAATTGGACTTAGAGGGACCTCATGCATATTGTGTGTTCATAAGCATAGGGCTACTTCCCCTAGAGATGATGAGTGCGGGCGTGCACCGTATGATGAGCGCGAATGCGCACAGGTGCAAATGCACATAGATGAGGGTGTTCATGAGGCACATGACACTATGGGGTTCCGCTGACCTCCGGAAGTCGCTACAGATTAGCTTGATCAGAGGGTCCAGGGGGTGTGCGAGCGCCTTGGAGATTCACACTCGCACGTGTGAGTCGTGTGTAGGGAAGTACTACACATCCAATTTGTCCGATACTGGAGGCCACCCTTAAGATGATTAGAGATAGGTCCCTAAATCATGATTGCATGTGTTTGCATTTGCATGGGCCCCTATAGTGGGGCAACTTACTGAGTATTCTTTGAAATACTCCGGCCGTGTGCCACATCATTTTTCCAGGTCAAGGCAAGGCGCACTTGTACGGAGGACGGCGACATCGCGAGCACAGACTGTGGCACGTGCATAGGGTAGATTCATATTTGAATTTCTAGTCTTAAGTTAGAATAGGTTGTTTTGCATTTCATTGTTTTAAATTATTTTGTATTTGTTTTTGTTTTTCTCTAAATTTCAGTATTTCGTATTTAAACACATAAGACCATGGCTATGTTTTCCAGAGAAGAAGTTGTTCTAAATGTTTTTCGAAGTTTACGTTATAAATTATGTTCATGTAAGAGTTATATTTCCGCATTATAGATGAGCATGAGATGTTAGTAGTGACTCTGAGTATGTGGAAATTTAGGGTCGTTACCGTTTTCATCTTGATTTAAATTTATTTATTTATTGGATTTCATTTTTATTTATTTTTCCTTGCTTTTTTAGTCACAATCCGGGTTCGAAACTTCGAAAGTTGGGCATGATAGGATAAATTTTAGAATAATAGAAAAGAGTCGAGTCTAATATCTAAGAAAATCGAAGGAAAAGAAAACTCTTAGTAGCGGCGATTAACTTTGGTTGACGATTTCTCTCTAGGGGCGATCAACTTTAAATAATGTTTTTCTCTTAGTGTGAAGCTCGAATTTTCAAATTGTTTGAGAGAAAAAAAAAGGGAGGATGACTCTAAATAGAATGGGGAAAGAGTGTTCGAAATAGAGGTGTGGCGGTTGAGACTGTGTGACGTCCGATGATTCATATGAATTCTCGCAACTAATTAGCGACGGTTGGATTTTTTTTTTAATTGTTACATTTTGTCTATAACCTTGAAGTGTCGTGTTGATTGACTATGTGTAACGACCCGAAATTTTCTACTTAATTTAAGGTTGCTACGGTATACATATCATAAACATAATCTTTAGCTTAAAACATTGTCATGAACTTACGTGTTTTGAAAATACTTTTAAAAAACGACACAACAAAAGACTAAATAAATTAAATAAACGTTTAAATCAAAAACACCTTATTCTAGCCTAAGTCTAAGAAAATAATACGACTACCCTATGCATGTGTCATGGTCTCGAGTTGTGATGTCGTCGTCAGCCGTACAGGAATGCCTTGCCAAGACCGGAAATAAAGGTAGCACGTGGCTTGAGTATTTTAAGAAATACTAAGTGACCCCACTATGGGGGTTAAATGCAAGAACATGCGAATGCAATGACGGGACCTATCAGTCTATTTTTTCCTACGACACTATTCTAATTGGGCAGCTTGGATGTGTACCATATACTCTACACACAACCCATACATGCTAGTATGGGCTCACTAGACAGTTTGCACACCGTTGGGCCCCTTTTCTTGTCGGGCAAGCCCTCTCTGGTAGCTCAACTTTTGCCGGACGCCCATTAGAATTAGTAACCATCATGGCAGCATTATGTAAAATATAACGATACTTCGCTTGCCTAATGGATGTACGTGTCCGTACCCTCGTGATGGAGTAGGGGTATCCCCCAATGCAGGAGCACACGTAATGCATGATGTCCCAACATTTTTCCATTTTCATTATCATTTAATACAACCCCGCTAGCGTTTTGTACATATCATAGCGTTTTTCATATCATTTCACATACCATTCATCATTCATATCATATCGTTTCTCATTCTTCAGTTCTCATATCATACATAATACTAACGGAGTTCTATTTCATGTCATTTATCGTGATTCCATGTCATTCATATCATGTTGTATACACACAATTAAGGAGACATAACATACTGTCCCATGCTTTTAACATAACATTTCATCATATACATATCATACCAGAACATATTGCATCACAATATATCATATCATAAACAAGTCAATTTATCACATATCTCGTACCATAACATATTTCATATCATATGACAACATATATATATCCGTCATTCACATGTCGTATCATAATTATATCATAGCGTAAACACTTCGTGGTCATATCGTTCCCTAACTTATCATAGCCTTAACGTCTTATACATATCACAGTCATGTCGTTACATGAACGTATCTTAGTCATATCATCACATGAACGTATCCTAACGCTATCGTTCTATCAATCTATCACACACCTATCCCTTTCTACCCATGTCCCTTATCACACATAACCTAATCGTATTCTTTTATCAATCTCTCATATCCATTGCACTTCGGTATGTAACCTAACCTTAACATTTCATGAACGTATCTTACTCCTATCGTTACATTTCGTTTTGTGCATCCTTATCGTATCCTATCTCAAACATATCATTGAACACATCGTACCGTAGTTATTATCATACAATTCACATATTATAACATATACATAACATATTATAAGCATATCAATCCATAAACAATTCACACATATCAATATATATGACACGTGCCGAACTACGGGGCACGTGTCAACATCAAATATAATCATGCCGATAGTAAAGTCACTTACCTGATTAGCTTAGGTTGATGTCCCGAAGTTATCCTTAATAAAAGTTTGATTCTGTCATTTGAAATCCAAGCCAACCAATGTGAGCCCATGACATCAGTTTCAAGTTTGAACTCTATAAAATTATTTTTCTAGTTTACATTTGTCCATTCTTAAAAGTCTCGAAAGGTTATATATCTATGATTATGTTTTTATTAAAAATCTTATTTTCTATAGTTATTGTTGTATAAAAAGTTGATAGAGTTAGTATGTGCTTTCATGCCAACTCTATTTACTTTTCTCTCTATATTTAGTTTAAGTTTTTAATTCCTGACTTCTTTCTGTTTTTTTTTTTCTGTATTTACTCTATTGCTTTTTTATTTTGTTCACATGTATTCTAAATTTAGACTGGATCTTTGTTTCCAAATCTTTCCTTATCTCTGTGTTCCCTTAACACTTATTCTGTTCACAAATTTTATTGGTCATTTTATTTTTAATCTATTCATTTGTCTACCGATATAAATTTATTGATTTAATATTACTGACGTGATTTACTAGGATTCATATAAATGATAAATGATTGACATTTAGTTTCTAACTCAAAACTAAACCATTGTAGCTGTGATTTCTAAAAAGAAATAGGATAAAAGAAAATGAAAATTAAGATTTTTTAGTAAAACTTCGTGAGGATGGATTGAGGAGAGATAATTGGGGAAGGAAAGAGAGGTTAGTGGAGAGAAATTGGGAAGAGTTGTTTTTTTTTGTTTATTTATTTATTTTTTAATGTAATCTTTTTTATAAATATTTTTATTTGTTTATTTATTTATTTATGATTTTTCTTTTTTTGGGCTATTACACTGTGTTTTTCTTTAGTAGTTACTCGAAATCGATATGGTTACTTAGTGGTCGAGATCATAGATTTCAAAATTACAAATTTTAGTCCGTGTAATCTTACCATTGAAACCTTTAACAACTTCAAACTAAAAGTTTTGGTTCGTAATTTTATAATAATTTTGCTTTTATCTTTTTTTTAATTATAATTCTACATTTTAAAACTACAAATGCAACCACCTATTTTTTTATTCTATTAAAATTAAGGTCACATTTTTCTATTAAAATTAAGGTCACGACTGCATGGATGACATGACTATAATAGGCAGAAAAATTCATTTAAAATAATTCATAAATGAGGTCATGGACTTATACGTTCATAATAAAGTTAGTAAACAATGTGACAGAAAATAAATAACGTGAACTTAAATAAAATAAAGAAAAATAAAGTAAGGCTCTAATTTAATCCAAGGGCCACAAAAACAACAGGAAAGCATCTTCGCTAACTTTAGTCCCATAACGGTCATCGTGACACGTAGTCATCTATACAAAAGTGCCTTACTTTTACTTGAAAAAACAAGAGTAGAACTTAGCTTGAATATTTTAAGAAATACTTAATAAGTAATCTCATTGTTGGTGCTCGGAAATGCAATCACATGCCATATGGTGGGGCCTATTATTTCATAAAAACATCATGACATGACCTTGGGCTTTGCTTTCCAGTTCGAGTAGGGTTTTGTAGTACTTTTCTACACACAATCAATACACGCACATATGGACCCATCGGGCGGGCTCATTTTCGTACCCCCTAGGCTTGACTCATCGGGCTCATGCTATCGGACACCACGGAGGGAAAGGGCCCTATTATACATGACGAACATAAATATTCTAAGGTACTCGTCCGTACTAATCATAACGGCAAAATATCCCGATGCATATAACACACATAGATGCATGAGGTCCCCATAGCTTAAAATTATAACATAAGTTTATAATGCAAGTCAAATCTCCATTCATACATAACATAGCGAGCATGCAAAGCAGGTATATACAATTCTTGTCATATCTTTCATACTTAACATAATTTACATGGCGTGGTGTATGGAGGTTTATGCATTATAAGTTATGAATATAATAAACATGATTCTACAATATGATATAATTTACATGGCGTGAGTCATAGGTGAGTTTGGGGTCCGCTATTCACTAGAATGATGGATTTTAGACACAAGATCAACTCGACTTGATTTTGAACCCGTAGATCTCTTCTTCCTTACTCAATTCGTTGCAATTTTTATAATTTTCTCTCTCCAATTTTTTGTCTCGCTCCTTCTCCTACTTCGAGGTGGTCACGCACCACTTACTCTAGTGCACCTCTACTCGTGGGTGTTGGTGGTGAGATCCCTACACACAACAGTGATTGTGAGATAGAAACAATAAAAATACTCGTACCCTCTTCTTGGAAAATTCCAATCGATGACATACTGAAGGATGAAAATAAAAATAAATTAAAAATGATAATAATAACAATAATAATAAATATATAAATAAATAAAACAAAATCAGTTAACTAAGAAAGAAGAGAGAGAGACCTCAACCATCTTAAAGACAATTACTAAGAAAACAAAAATGCCTCAGATTTACCGGAGATGGTGAAGATTTACGGGAGAGATTTGTAATTTTCAGTAAATTATATTTCAGATTTTTTTTAACCAATTATTTCTTTTTGTTTTAACCAATCATTTAGTTTTATTTAGCCATTTACCTTTTATAAAGATAGATATAGAATTGAGTAATTGCTAAAGAAAATGTAATAAAAAGAAAGCAAAAACAAAGAAAAACAAAAAGGTTCAAATTTAGTTTTGAATTAGCTATAAAATAAAAGACTTTTGTATGAGTTGTAGGAAACTATAAAAACCTATAAAAAGTAAGAATGGATTAAAAGATTGGGAAGAAAGCTAACATGAAGAAGGAAACAAATATAATTGAAAAATCTGAAAAAATGTTAAAAGTTACCGAAAATAGAATATCTGAAAAATGATATTAAATGGTTTGTATGAAAATAATACTATAACAAACATATATAAATATTGCAAAGACTCTAACGTTCACATGAAGTCTAACACATGGACCATTATAAAATTTAAAGAATTGAAATTGAAATTGAAATTGATGTCATGGTTCATATAAGTTGACTTGAATACAAAGGACAAAATCGGACTTTGTTAAGGATAAATTGGGGACACCATCGTAAGCTAATCAGCTAAGTGGCCTTACTATCGGCATGGTTATATTTTATGTTGACACGTGTCATATATATTGATATGTGTGAATTGTTTGTGATTTGATATGTTTATGATATGTTACGTATATGTTATAATATGTGAATTGTATGATAATACTTACGGTACAATGTGTTCAATGATATGTTTGAGATAGGATACGAGAAGGAGGCACAAAACGTAATGTAATGATAGGAGTAAGATATGTTCATGAAACGTTAAGGTTAGGTTACGTATCGAGGTGCTATGAATATGAGAGACTGATAAAAGAATACGATTAGGTTATGGATAGAAAAGGGATATGATTGTGATATATTGATAGAATGATAGCGTTAGGATACGTTCCTGTGACGATATGTCTAAGGTACGTTCATGTAACGATATGATTGTGATATGTATAAGAACACTAAGGCTATGATAAGTTAGGGAATGATATGGCCACAAAGTGTTTACGATATGATATGATTATAATACGACACGTGAATGACGAATATATATATATATATTGTGATATGATATATTGTGATGTGATATGTTATGGTATGAGATGTATATGATGAAAATTGTTATGTATGGCAATATGGAATGTTATGATATGATGTATTGATGTAATTTGAATGATATGATATGTTTGACATGCAAAATGACGAACTAGCATGAAATACTCAAGGCACGTGCTACCTCGAGACCATGGCACATGCATAGGGTAGTCGTATTTGTTTTCTTAGACTTTGGCTAGAATAGGATGTTTTTAATTTAAACGTTTAATTATTTTATTTAGTCTTTTGTTGTGTCGTTTTTAAAGGTGTTTTCAAAACACGCAAGTCCATGACTGTGTTTTAAGATGAAAGTGACGTTTTATGTAAGTTTAAACGAAGTATTCCCGCATTTAATGTTCATGATATGTATACAATGACGACCTTAAATTAAGTGAAAAATTTCAGGTCGTTACATCGACGCTTGACGTTGCCGTTTACACTAATCCACAACTTCTTCGAGTGGAATCAACAATGCGTCGACAATATCCAGGAAGTAGATATGCGTGTTTTGGATTATGTGTTCTATGATGTTTTTCTCTTTCTGGAATAGATGAAACTGAGGGGTGAAGAGAAAAAAAAAACACTCGTGAATGCAACTGAGTAAACATGAAATCGGGGAAAGGGTACACGATTGGTTGAAGTTGTGAGAACTCTGGTGGCTCGTCGAAGTTCTCGCACATTTTTGGAACGAATTTTTTAAAACCTAAATGGTGATACCATATATAAAAGGACCCTTAGAATTTTGAAATAGTTTAAAAATGAGGTCAAATATTATTTTAAAATAAAATAAAATAATATATGTATTTTTAGATATTGAATTTAATCTCAAATATTGTTATAAATTCTTAGGAACAAATCAAAACCAAATGATTCCATCCTGAGAGGTCGTTTATTTTTTTTGATAACAAAGATGAAATGTAAAGTAAATTAAATTAAATGATTATATTAGTAATAAAAACTGAATTAAAAGAGCAGAGATAAAAGGAATATATTTAGCATTTTTGGGTAAATATATATATAAAAAATATAAATATAGAGTTGCAATTAATTTCATCCCTTTCTCTTTCTTCCATTTTCGTTGGTGAATTCAGCTTCGACAAAACCAATTTTTGATTTTCGGTTTGCAGTTTTATCTCTTCTCTCTCTCTCCTCAAAACCCTTCAATCTTCGCTTTTCTTCCCCTTAATTCCCCCCTCTTCCAATTTCTCTTTCTAGGGTTTTCCTTTTCCTGTCAATTCCTCCCCGCTTTTCTTCCTCTCTCTTGGATCGCAGCCTTGTTCAACTTGCTTCAAACCTCCTCCAGATTGCAGCTTCACCGACGGAACACCTATGGATGCTGATGCCTGGACTTCTCGCCTTTCTTCTGCTTCTAAGCGCTACCAATCTGCTCTTCTATCACGATCTGGTTTACTTGCCCTTCCTTCATTTCCATTTCTTGTTTTCAGTGGCTTTCGACTGATTTCCAAGTCACTGCGTTTCTGATTGCTTTTCTGACGACGGCCTTCAAGAGTCCATTACCTTTTTTTTTTTTTTTTTTTTTTTTTTTCATACACTGTTATGTTTCTTGTCACCTTAATTTTATTTTATTTTCCTTTGAAAATGTTGCCATCTGTGGAAGGATATAAGGAAGAACTGATGACAATAATCAAAACAACTGTGACTATTGTAATTGTGCTTTTGTTTCATATTGTTTGTTCCAGTGTGGTGAAGATGATAGAATAATGAGATCAAAGACTTGAATTTCGATTGTGCCTTGTCTTATGAAGGCAAGAAACTGAACAGGGTGTTGAAATATAGACAACATTCTGATTTTTTCATGCCGAGTTTTTAATTTTTAACCATGGATTTTCGGTAGGATGCTTATGTGTTCTTGTTTAGACGAGAAATTGAGAATATAGTAGATGCATTAGTCCAAGAAGTACTTTGTAGTGTCTGTATTGTGTATCTTGAAAAATAAGGCTATAGTATGTGACAAAAAAAAAAGAATCATCTTATGAACTAATAAGCAAGCCTGCTAATCTTGATTCTTGGGCTGACTTCTGAAAATGGCGATTAAGAAGATTACAACATTTGAAACTTAATATTTTGTTATTAAGACAAAGTGCATCTAACTTTCTGCTGTCACTCATGATATTGCCTTCTGCTTCAATTTGTTTTAGATCATCATTTATACGGGTCAATGCTTTTATGAGTCCCTCTACTTTTTTATTTATTTATTTATTTTTTTATAACATCTGTATCCTTTTGCCTTCACCTTCAGGTTTAGACTTATTCTATAGTACCTCAATATGCAGGTATGTTCATGGGGTTTGAAGAACTTGAAGGGGATGATGATATAAGGGAAGAGTTTCCATGCCCGTTTTGCTCAGAATATTTTGATATAGTTGGATTGTGCTGTCACATTGATGAAGAACATCCTATCGAGGCAAAAAATGGGGTATGAATCTCTGCAAAACAATTTATTTGAATTGCGTATTTCCGTTCTAAAAGTAGTTAATTTTGATTGAGCTTTTGATATATGATCATTGTCTGGTTTAAATACATATCTAATAATGTTTTTGAAAAAAAAATCCTGATATCTCTGTCTTTTTCACTTTGTTTTAACTGAGAAGACAGCCCCTATATGTATATATATATATATATATATTTTCATATAATCTCATTTTCTGTAGCGTATGGAGATGACTTTGTCTATCTGGAAATGTTTAGAGCCCTCCAAGGAGATGTAAAGAAAAATATTTACCTAATAAAAGCCTTAATTTCCCCAACTACCATCGAGATATAAGATTTGGGGTGTACAAATTGGGGAACTGTACATGTAAATCGGTATTCATGGCACCATTACAGGAAACACAACTTTGTCTAAAAACCTCGTCAAAGTTTTAAGGACGGAGAAAATAGGGATTTGTTTGAGGAGGGTCAAGTTTTTTCTTTTTTCTTCTTCCATGGATTGCAGCTTTGGGATGTGTTATCACATGTGATGGAATTCATAAGAAAACCCCCTTTGTTCCCCAAATTAGCATTTCCAATATAAACAAACTACAGAAGATATAGATCACCTACTCATGCATTGTCTATTTATTCCCTTGCTGGCGGCTCCTCTTCAAGTATTTGGAATCTCTTGAGGAATAAAGCAAGAGTATTACAGGGGAGCGCACCTTAGGCTATTCTTTGGAAGTTGGTTGGGAAATTTTCTAGGGGATTGAGAAAGAATGGGACAAAGTGTATCTTGTAGCTTCCACTTGAGAGTTATATATCAAGCATATTCCGACTACTCTACTTGTACTTTTGTAATCTCCAGAGCTGATGATTTGGGAAGAGCTCTTGTCCTCCCTCCTCACACTTATATTATTGCAAGCTCTGATTTTTAACAAAATAAATGAAGCCTCAAATTCAATGTATCTCAGGTTGAATCATTGCAAGATACTATTCATTCATATCAATATCATTTTTTTTTCTTTTGGATAGCTAAGAGTGTCTTTCTCATCATACAGTGCCAACCAGTTGTTGCTGTACAGTTTTCTAATTCTTGTGGATTCTTATTCTTTAAATTTGCTAATGTCCCTTTTTACAAAATAAATTCTAATTTTGTTTTCTACATTTGATATATAAAACATATGTATTAACAAAATCTATGTCAAGATCTAGGATATTTCTTGGCTCAATCACATAAATATATTTTTTCAACTCGGGATGCTAGTAATCACAAGCGCAATAAAGGGGGATATTTAATTTTGATATCAGTGATGTCACTCATCTTCTTGTTCATCACACCATTTTAGTCCATTATGAATTCCTTTGTGTTCAAAGTGCAGTGCATAATGGCTATTCATAGTCTAAAAAATGATAGCTTCATTAATTAAAGAGCGAAACATTATTATTAATCTGCAGGTGTGTCCAGTCTGTGAAATGAGGGTGGGAGTTGACATGGTTGCGCATATAACCCAGCAGCATGCGAATATTTTCAAGATATCCTTTTATTTATCATGTTAAAATTAGTTTCTATCATTTCTTTTTTCACTATCTTATTTGCCTTGTTGAGAATGCTTCACATTCACGATTTTGTTGTAGCTGTATTCTATAAAAATTAGCTCAGTGTCCGCCTAGCAGTATGCTCAATGATCTCTTTTGCATCTATCAGATCTCTTTCATGTTCCTGGGAGGAGTAAGGAATGTGACCCTTTCTTCTATTATGCTCCCATTTGCCTCTAAGCTACTGGAACCTTTTACCAGAATAGAATATCTATAAGACCTTGATATAAATTGGCACCGAAAATTATTCAATGACTTTTTCTCAGATGGGAGGGAAAGTTAAGGTTTTGTCTGTTTCTATTCTTTTAATTTTCTTATTGGATCACATCATTTGAGTTTTTACCTGCCACTATTTTCTGCTCGAACTCTTCATGAAATTTAAACTGGAAGATTAATCCCATGCTTAGTTCCTTAACCAGTGGTTACATGCAGCGTAAGAGGAAATCTCGTAAAGGTGGTTCACACTCAACTCTCTCTTTGTTGAGGAAAGAGCTTCAAGAAGGAAATTTGCAATCTCTTTTTGGGGGTTCTTCGTATTTAGTTACCTCCAATTCAGTGCCTGATCCACTGCTCTCTTCGTTTATTCTACCAATGGCTGATGACTATGGCAATGTTCAACCTCGCTTGTCGGCTGAATCAAGCTCTGTGAAGAGTAATTCACAAGTCAAACTATCAGAACGGTAAGTTCTATATATTCCTACTATCGTAGTTCCTTAGTTCACAAGGACATGGCCAAAGATAATGTCATTTTTGTTGGGAAGTTCCGTTGGGTGGAGTTACCAAGTTCTAGGAATGACTCTAAAATAAGTGTAGGCTGCATCGCGAATAGATGTTTTTCTCTTTGTCGTCAAGGATGTTTTAACTAGAATAGAATATGAGGGTCTGGGTATGTTGAAATGAACGCATGTACCAAAATCTTGGCAATCGTTGGATACTTTTCCCTTAATGTCTATTATCACATTGATTTTGAATTCCTGGTTCTAAAATCTTGGTTTCATGTGACAGAAGCATCCCGTCGTCACCTCTGTCCATGCAGGACAAGGAAGAGAAAGCGAAACGAAGCGTGTTTGCGCAAGGGCTGTTAATGTCGACCATCCTTGGTGATAATTTATGAAGAGACAGTTGTGTTGCACAAATCAAAGTTGGCTGCTGCAATAGGCCCTCCTTGGTTTGCAAGCTCTCAAATTACTAGTATTATGCTTCAATGAGTGTCAAAATAAGGTGTAGTGTAATTTATTTTGCTTGTAAAACACCAATTCTTAGGCCTGACAACACTTTTATTTTCTGTTTAAATTTATGGTCATGGAAAAAAAAAAAAAAAAAGAGAAAGAAAAAGAAAAAAGCTTAAATTTGACAAAAGTAATTTCTTTAATAGCTTCATTTCTTCAATAATGAGAAATCACATGTGGCTGTAGCAATAAAACTATGATTTAAAT
This sequence comes from Cucurbita ficifolia, assembly GCA_033971965.1. NCBI lineage: Eukaryota > Viridiplantae > Streptophyta > Magnoliopsida > Cucurbitales > Cucurbitaceae > Cucurbita > Cucurbita ficifolia. The sequence continues at coordinate 8,442,067 of CM066972.1, forward strand.
GTCAGTGAATTCAATTCTATGGACAAGCCAACAACCTAAAGGGAGGTAAAATGCAGCCTGCTTTTGCAAACAATCCCCCTATAGCGTGAGATCTAACCACGATGCATCGTCCGTAAACTTCTTCACTACATCCCGAACATACGAGTCGAAGCAAGCCGAGCAGAGGCCCTTTATAAGGCTTCTTTGCTCCTCTCCCAATGACAATTCAATGTGAGAACATTGGGGTGGTGGTGTTGCTCTACAAGCCTCGTTTATTGAGTTTTTGAACCCACATGCTGCTAAGATCGTACCAGCTGCTTTCGTCGCGATCTCGTTTGCTGTGCTCTGACCTGCTGTAACCAGAAGAAGATCAAATAAATTATGAGTTAGCATCAAAAACTAAAAACTGGTAAGAGAGTAAAAAAGGAATCATACCTAGATCAACATCTATGGATAAATAATTCTTCAAATGACTTTCAATCATGGGTTGTAGATGCTCTCTTGCTGCGCAATAATCTTTCTCGTCTCCGACCCGACTCGGGCGTGAACCGCTATCAGAGCCTGTATTCAACATATTGTTGTATTCATGAATCGTCTCACAGTTTGATACCAAATTCACTCCTGCAAGCTCATGCCACAATGTCCCATTCAAATCTCGATCAACAGTCGTCGAATTTTCACCTTCAAATCCTGCTCTCAAAGTGTTCAAAATTGTTCCATTGCTGCTGGTTCTATCTATAGACATCATGCTAAGGTGAGGATCTTGCATTACTTGCATAGACAAATGAGTTGTTGTTTCGGAGTGAAGAAAAACTCCATGTTGCATCAATGGAGATGGATTGTCATGTAATAAGCTCTCCCCAAACAAACTTGGGGTTGGTATTGCCGTTTCTTGACCCATTATGGTAGCTCCACCAAAAGGACTAGCAGCAGCAGAAACACCCTCAGTCCTGTTGTTTACTAACCCCATTTGATTCGAAGAGCGCATGTGATTGATGTGTAGTCGAAGAATTCGTCTTCGTACGAGAGTCGGCGCAACTGCTTGAGACATGGGAGAAGTTGATTGCACCTCCACAGGTATTCTAGGAGATGGGATGTTTCCAAATCCTTGAGTCATTGGCGTACGAGGTGAAGATAGAGAATTCAAGTCTAAACCATCCCGATTCGCCACAGGGAAACTTCGGTTAAACAAATTGTTGGTTGTTCTTCGATCAGACAGTCGGTTTGGAGGAGGCTGTGGACTTGATAATCCCTGTGCAAGGATTGTACAATCAACACAGTACCAATTCCCTTCTGGCACTTCTCTACCAAGACCGACGCAATACGTGTGCGCTGGTGAGTCACATAGATCACACAGTAACATTAGATTATCATCGCCACCTTCCTGACACTCGGTACAGATTACGTTCTCATATGGATCCAGATAACTCCTCAATTCTTCCTCAGATGGTTGATAGACCTGAAGGATACAAAAAAAGAAACAAAAAAGAACTATATAGAAGGACCAAAAAGGAAAACAAGAACAACGTACAAACTACGAGCATACCTGATCACGCTCGGGAACCTGTATGACGACTTCTCTTAGGTCAATTCCAGCAGCAGATCTTGCAGGCTTACTAATTGTCTGAAACCTCTGCTTGCACAAGGGGCATCGTGATTCAACCTTTGCCCACTCCATAATACAAGAGAAACAAAAAAAGTGAGAACAACAGTTAAGCGTTCCCCGAACTCTCCTCTTATCCTCTTCCGATAGGCATATCCCGCATACTTGCTTTATCACCTCAGCCTTGACTTCCTCCATTTTCTCTTTCCCTTTCCTAACAGGAGGTCGAGGTTTTCTCGGTTGGCGTAGTTCAGACTCCTCAATCCTTGGGGGTGAAGGTACCATCCTCGCTCGATTTCTCAAATGACCACACAACTTCTCCGCTTCTCTCACCTGCTCTCTCTCTTCTTCAGAGATGGTATATTCATAATCCGATGACCCTGAAACGAAAGTGTCTAATTCTGATTGACCAACATGATTCTTCCGCTTTGAAACACTCCTTTTCTTTCTCGTATTCTTTACTACAACGTCGTTCTCCGAAAAATCATCATCATCATCATCTGAGCTTCTAACCGTTTCACTCTTCTTCCTTCGTTTATTCCTTGAAGGCTTCTTTGCAGCCTTTGGTTTCCTCTTTTTGCAAACCTTGCCAACTGTATTTTTCCGCACCCCTTGTCGACCCCGTTTCCTATTGGTTGCTTTCTTTCTAGCGAGCGGTTCTTCCTCGTCTGAAAAATCCTCTTCTTCCAACATAAACTCCTCATCCTCATCTTCAATCCCAACCTCAACCTCTTCTTCCTCTTCTTCTTCTTCTTCTTCTTCCTCCTCCTCCTCATAATCGTTATCGTTATCTATACTATAATCCTCATCGTCCTCGTCCCCGTCCTCTTCTTCTTCTTCTTGATAACTAAATCTTCGCCTCTTTCGTCCCTTTTTCTTCCTTGCTTTACCTGAGCCAAGAGCGTTTCCGACCTTTGGTTTGACTCCTTTCCTCACCTTATTCAGTTGTTGCTCCTCCACCTCCTCCTCCTCCACAACAAAGTTATCCTCTCCCGACGCATTATCGTCTAAATAGGAGCAATAATCTTCATCAGAAAACTCAGAAACTCCATGTTCATCATTGGAAACAACATAATCCTCATCAGAATCATCCGAACCCTTATCTTTCGGTCGAAATTTCTTCTTGAAATTCTTCCTACTACCAACCTTCCCTCCCCTTACCATCTGTTCCTCGCACATAAAACAAATTCGCCAAACAAACGGAACCACACAAATTCAGTCCACAAAAAGACGATCAGAATTCCTCAACCAAACCAACTCCTAATCGTCAAATATGTAATCAAATCGAAGGGAGAAACATAAATTGAAAATTTCTGGATAATTCCAACATAAATGTCCATACAACCAATTTTGCATATGAAATTTAAAAAACCCCACTAACTACAAACGATTCCCCATTCTCGATCTGCTTCATTCCTGAAAAACAACATTGAAACCAAAACAAAACAAACAACAAGATTCATTCTCACTGTGAACTGCAATAAACAGCCGAAACATCAAACACCTATTTCTCCCAAAAATCAACTACAGGGTGTGATTCCATTGACATATTTACAACAGAAAAAAATACACAGAAATAGCAAAATTGAATAAAAATTGAAGGATTAAAGACGCCCACGAACATCCTAAACATACCCAGAAACGAGTTAAGATTTGAATTCATACCTAGAGAGAGAAAATCGGGGAGAGAGATAGAGAGAAAGGGAGAGGGTACCTGAGAGGAGGAATAAAGCACCAGGAAACACCACGGACAATTGGAAAACGTCTTCCGATTTCCCAAAAATATTTTCTTTCCTTTTTTTTTCCCTTTTCCTTTCGGGAAATAAATTTATATTTTAATTTTATTAAATTATACACTGAGAGTAGGCGTTGGGGGCTCTTCTTATTATGCGATGCGATGGCCACCCCCCGGGTGAAATTACCAAAGTACCCTCCATTCTCTTTCGTCCTCCTTTTCACAAATTGCCATTTTTGGAATAAATTTACTTCACCCAAAAAAAAAGAGGGTAATTTATAAAAATAATCTTAAAACTTTGTAATTTGTTTGAAAAATATTCTTATTATTTTAAAATTTGTAATATTACCTCTTCGCCCTTCATTAACGTTTCAAATTTATCATTAAAATATAAATCTACTATAATATTCGATAGAAAATTAACAAAACAGTAGATTAGAATGACATTATAATCACTAATACGCTTATTCAGATTAAATTATTACTTCGACTTTTCGTGTAACACTGCAACAATTTTCTACTTCAAGAATATCCGTGAAACGTTTCTAAAAAGATAAAGGTAATTTGCAAATTTGGAAAGAATGAGCGTATTTTTTAAGCATGAAATTATTTTTAATTTCGAGGGAAAACGACGGAGAAGAATTAACAAAGTTGCTTTTCTTTTACTCATTTAGAACTGAATTTGGTACTTACCAAAATATGTACTTAAAATAATATTGCTAAATAGTCGGTTTTTTTCTCATTTTACGGGGGGAATAATGTCGATTTTGGTAAGTGAATTTGTCGTGTTCGTATATTGAAGCATCGAATTTAAGTGTAAAGACAAGAGGTTGAAGGAAATGCTGAAATTGTTGTAACCGTTCGTTCTTTTTCGAATTCTGTGTATTTCATGTCCCATCTGTAAATAATTTAGTTTAAGCTTGTTTAATCGTAGTTTATATGCATTTGGTGAAGATTAGTGAATATGATTTTGGGATTTGGTACTTGATTACCCTTGCATGTCTTGTGACTCGAACACGCCATTGTTATTTAGTGTCACGAGTTTCTTTCAGGATTTCTTTTCTGGATTGAACGTTATCCCGTAAAATAATAGAATTCGTTTCAATATGCTTTGCTTTAGTATATATGCTTTTAATATTTTTTGGAAAGTTGTTCGAATAATAATATTATTTTAAGTCATTAATTTTGTAGTGAATATCTGTCGTAAGAGGAAAATACATCTATTGTTTATAATTGACCTTTAAAATATTAAACTCTAGGGTGTACATGAGTAGAGTTCGGTTGAGTGGAAGGAATTTTTTGGACCAATCCAAAAGTTCGGGTTGGTTGGATTGATAACCCAACTCAACATGAAATAGTGTGAGATTCCACATCGGGTGGGGAGGAGAACGAAAAACCCTTTGTAAGGGTGTGAAAATCTTTATAACGCGTTTTAAAAATCATGAGGGGAAGCTCAAAAGGGGAAGCCCAAAGATGACAATATCTGATAGCAGTGGACTTAGACCGTTGCAAATTGTTTCACAACCGAACCCAATCCTCTATCTTCGGTGTCAATTTGGGTTGAGTTATTAAAAAAAAAGTAATTTTTTTTAAAAAAACATGTATTTTCTACTCTACATAATCATTTAATAAATATTAGATAAAAGATATTAAAAGTTCGCCCACAAATACAAATCAATTCATAATCATTCAAACAAACAAATTCTACATCAATATAGCAAGCGAGAATTGTAACATTATTATAACATAGTTGAACATTGACATATAACTAAAAACAAATAAACACGGACAATTATTTACTCTAAAATAAGAAAAATATAATTATAAATCTTAAAATTCAAAAACAATAATTAATTTAAGAAAATTATGCATAATAAATATTTAAAATTAGAAAATATAGATGGTATATTATTATTATTATTATTATTATTATTTGTTAATTTTAGAATTAAGCTTAGGTAGAGTAGTTTAGCTGTAGCTTTGATTCTAGCTTTATCAAAATAAATGCCTACCCATCTTGGAAACGGTGCAACCTTTTAAAGATGAATCGCAGCCGTCCAAAATCCCAAATCATATTAGAAGTCAATCTCAAGAACACGTGGACGGTGGTGGAATGAATTCAGTTAAGGCGCGTGAAAGCATGTGACGACCACCCAAAACCATGGGCCGGGTTAAAAGTTGAACCCGGTTTTGGGCATGGAAGGCATTTGAAACAATGCCATAACTCGCCCAACGGTTTGCAATACAACGTATTGGTTGGTTCAATTTTGATGACATTGAAGAATAAGAAATTAAGGTTGGATTATGCATTTAATTTCCCTAATAAAATTAAAATTAATTTTTAAGTAATAAGAAAGCAAATAAAAATTTAAAAAAGAAGTATTGTATTTGATATATTTTAATCAACTCCATGAAATTTCAAAAAAGGAAGGAGTAGAAAGGAGGGAAGAAAAAAAAATTAATAAGAGAATCAATAGAGAGAAACGGAAAAAGGGTAACCGTTAATAAAAAGATGATGTGAGTCTCACGTATTGAAGACGTGACCATCCGCAGTCTACGGATGGTAAATTCATACCATATTTTAAAAACAATTAATCCGTTGTAATCACATGGGACCCACAATTTTAAATTTTTATCCGATGAATGATTAGGATTTGAGATACTTAAATGCGACCTTAGAGATAGATCGACATTATAGAGGAGAGAAAAGGTTAAGGGTTAGCTAGTGAGCACATCCTTGACACTCGTGACTGTTTATAATTTTAGAGTCTCATTAGCCCAACAAAATTTCTATAGAAGTTTGGGACACTCAAATATACTTTATAAGTGTAGAAGTATGAATTATGACAACATTCCGAAGTAAACAATCAATACTTACTTTCTACCGTCTAAACTTTCTTATAAACACAAAATAAGTGACTTACTATCACACCAATGTTAGAGTTACCTTGTTTTCCAGGCATATTTTTATTCTCAATAAATTTTTTTTTTACTAATCTTCTTATAATCCAAATTTCAATATCAACAATTAACGTCATCGGTGGGGAAGAGTCTTTGTCCTTTACCAAAGAATTGAACAACGACATGAGCCACAACATCTAAGTGATTGAAGAGGATGAATCAGACAATGATTGAAATAGGAGATCGGTGTCCACTAGAGGACATGGTGTCTGAAATGTGGAGATCAATCAACAAGGGTGTAACGATCGTATTTTCCTACTGAAATAGAGCTGCTACAATATGCATGGTGTAACCGTTTTATGCGGAAATATTCATTTTAAATAGTTCATTAACGATATCATAGACTTATACATTAAAGATAAAATGCTTAAATCAATCCAAAAACATATAAGAAACAAGAATAGACAATATGTCCAAAAACTAAAAGCAACACATTGCCCTAATCTAACATAAGACTAATAAAAAAGATGAAATGCAACTACCCTAACACCGGTTCCATAGTCTTCACGCGTCGTCTCCAATCCTTACATGGGTGCCTTGCCTTTACCTTAAATGTAAGAGTAGCACATGGCTTGAGTATTTTAAGAAATACTCAATAAGTGAGTCAACTATTGTGGTCTTGAAATGCAAACACATGCAACATGGTGGTACCTATCATTCAAAACATCATTTCATTCTCTTAAGTGATTTTCCAGTTCGGGCTAAATTAGATGTGTAGTACTTCTATACACACGACACACGTGCGAACGTGAACCCGCCAAGCGGGCTCACACACCCCTTGGGCCTGCTGGTCGGGCTAGTAATTGCTGATGGACTGTTGCCGGACACTCGAAGGAAATAAAGACCATTGTATCATCATGGTGAACATGATGGTCATAATTAGTCTCATAGTGTACGCGTCCGTACTCATCATAATGGAAAAATATCCTAATGCGCGAACACACAATTATGGATGAGGCCCCTTACTTTCCATCATGGCATAATAAATGATGACATTCTTTCATAACATATTAAATCGGGTAATTATGCATACATAATTCTTATACATCATTTCATACATAACATAGCTTCCAAGACATGACATTAGGAGGTTATGCATCATAGATTTCCTTATTTCAAAACATATCATGACATGTCATAGTATATCATAGTATAACATAACATATCATGGCATGACATGACATAACATAATATAACTTATCGTTACATAACATGACATTTCGTTTATACCATAATATTATTTGACATACATGACATTTCGTTTATACCATAATATTATTTGACATATCTTATAACGTAATATAATATAACATCACATATCAAAGCATATCACACATATGACACATGCAGGGGCCATTGGGCACGTGTCATCATACATAAAGCAATTCTTCCAATAAATCTGATAGTGGAGCCACTTACTTGGTTGGCCTAGGCGGAGTTACTAATTATTTTTTGTACTAGCCTAAATATGCTTTTCAAGGTCGACTATGGGAAAGGCTCAGATTAATCCATCTGTCTCGACACCTGAAGCCTCAAGTCATACAATTGTGGTTGGAGTTCGGAGATCCCATAACCACATCCTCAAGGCACTCATAAAGTTCTCATTAGATTCATGCATTTTCAGGGCTTAAACCTAATTCTACCAACTGATAATAGTACTTCGAGGAAACTCCTTTTAATCAGGTTGGTTCACTAAAAGGAAACCAATTGACAAATTCCTAATAGTCCCGACAGAATACACATAAAACATAGCCAATTCTAAAATGTTATCCTAACCCCCGACAACTAAGCCGTGTTCATGATTAGGGATTAATTGTCAAACTTCTAATCGTCCATGTATAGCAACATAAACCTATCACACATGAACATATCATCATGTAATGCTGGAAAAATTAGTAATGACCTTAATTTCCTATTAAAAATAAGGACGTCACTACATGCATGACATATCTGTTATGTGCGAAAAATTCCTTTAAAACAATTCATAAACGATGCTATGGACTTAAACATTTGTAAAATTCATTTCAAACAATAGCAAACATGGATGGAAAAGTGAAAACAAAGTAACAAGTTCAAAGTAATGAAAAGACCTTGATCTAACCTAGACTACAATTTATACAGAAATGTAACTACCCTAGCTTCGGTTCTATGACCTTCATAGTGATGTCATCATCCGTACAAGGAGTGCCTTACATTTACCTGAAAAAGAAGTAGCACGTAGCTTGAGTGTTTAAAATACTGAGCAAGTAGCCTCACTATTGGGGTCGAAAAATGCAAACACAAGCAATCATGGTGGGACCTATATTTTCATAAAAACATCATGACATGGTATTAAACCCTACTTTCTAGTTCAGACAGGGTTGGATGTGTAGTACTTCCCTACAAACGGTCCATGCACGCAAAAATGGACCCATCAGGCAGACTTCATATACATACTCTTGGGCCTGACTCGTTGGGCTAGTGCACATTCATGCTGTCAGATACTATAGATGGAAAGAGCCCCCATAATATCATGACGAATATAGATATCCTAAGGTACGTGTCTGTACTAAACATAACGAGTTACTATCCTGATGCACGTGTCATACAAAATGCATGATGTCCCACAACATTACAACATGACATATATTCATGACAATAGTCATACCTCCATTCTTTTTACTCACATAGCATTCCTATGAGATCCTATGAGACATACATACTTGACACTTATCCTGTTGTTATGATTAACGTACATGATTTTTTAATGTCTCATAGGCATAGGACGTATGTATTCACATAGTTTACATGATGTGGTACATGGAGGTTCATGCATTAAATAGCATCAGTAACATAACATAGTTCCATGACATAGCATAATCATATCAGCTTATATTTGACATTATAACATAACTTGTATGCGATATATCATATATCATAATATAAACATAACATAGTACATGTCATACAATCATAAAACACGACATGTGTAGAGGTAACAAAGCACAAATCGTTCATACAACAAACAAGTCATCCAACCAAGCCAACAGTAAAGTCACTTACTAGTCAATATGCTCATTTGATGCTAGCTTAATACGACTCCTTAAAATCTAATTCCACTAGAGTCCCACAATCATAAAACCCTAACCTAAGCAGGAGGCTACCACGGGTCCCTCAAGAAGAAAACCACCGCTTATATTAGATTCGAACATATATAAGTAAGAAGAACTAGAAGTTCGAATAACTTTGCAGCTTTAGCAATCTAAAAAGCTTCCAATCCAATTGGAAGGACAAGAACTCTCTACCGGAATATACAACTTTTGAAGAATATACAACTTTTGAAGAATTTAACTATAGATATTGACTCACCTAATTTGCATAAAATAATTTAAACTTAGTTTCAAATAGTTTAAATTAAATAAAAAGTAGCCATATAAGCTTAAACACCTCCGAAAGTATAAAAAATGCTTCTAGAAAAGTCGAAAATGCTAGGAAAGGGTATGAATGTATCAAATCCAAGCCAGATCGGCGAGAGGTGAGTTGGAGCCGCCAGAAAATGTATTATCTAACTGGCTCTGAACCGCTCAAGTGGGATGAATCAGAGTAATGGTTGTGACTTAGTAAGCCAAGGGACCTCCCAAGTCCAACTCCCCACTTTCTCAATCTAATTGATGTGGGACAACTTTTTTGTCATCTATTTTTTTTGTTACATCATACACATCTAAAAGAAACTTTCATCCCCGAAAGTACCTTAAACTTAGAGTAACTTGGGTTCTCATCATCTAGAGAGATTTGTAATCTATATCGCGTGTTGGGACTATCAAGTATTTTTTAAGCATGAATACGTGCAATACGTTATGCACCGTGGAGATGAACGGTGGAAGGGCTAATCTGTATGTCATCAGTTTGATTCAATCTAGAATGTCGAAGGATCTGATGAAGCGTGGGCTTAACTTTCCCTTTCGTCCGAACCTGAGAACACTTTTCATCAAGGAAATTTTTAAGAACCTGAGAACATTTTTAAGAATATCCCAATCTTCAAGTTTCGACACCTTATGTTAGCGTAATTCTTTTGTGTACATTCTTGACTCGATCTTTTACATGGCCTCATAGGTGGTTTGGACAAATTCTCGTCCTAACAGTTAACATTCGCCTACTTCATCCCAGCACATCGGGGCTTTCATTGTTTCCATATAAAGTTTAGAATAGTGTCACATCAATAGTCATCTAATATTGTGGTTGTAAATGATTTCCAATAGATATAACTTGAAATCCCAACGGTTTCTAATGCCGAGACATTGCTACTGTTAATACTGACATCACATTGTGCCACCCATAGGGTTGTGACTTCACTCGCAGTAACCTATCTGAGTTTGTGTGTGCAACAACCCGCAGTAACCTATCTGAGTTTGTGAGTGCAACAACCCACTACTCCTGGGATGGTGGTGTGATTTCACTCGCAGTAACCTTCATTACCTTAGTTTCTGAAAATTATCTCTATTGTAAGTGCAAGTTATGTTCTATGAATCAATTGAGTCAAACTTGAAATATTCCAATGAAATTTCAACGTCACCAAAATAAAGAAACTTATAAATTTATGTCTATGAACAAGTTTCAACCAATTACAAACTATGGCCTATGGACCACATTCTTTAACATTCGGGGTTCAAGGAGAACATTTTTGTTCATAAAAAACTCATACTCTAAGAGTTTGGTATAACGCCCACTATATAAAAATATCAAGATGACTTAAGAGTTCATTTTGTTACTCTTTTTAGACCTTGATTAAACTATTATGTCTAGGATATATACAGCTACAAACTAGTCTAAGAACCTTTTGAAGATCTGGTTCATAAAAACTATATAAGTTGGAGCATTAGTGAATAAAAAAGAACTCAAACTCTCTTAACATCCATGTTGCATAATACCCAAGTTTAATTCTTCCTAGAGAAAGAATTTGAGAGTTCTCTACAAGTAAAAAATTCCATTGTTGAAACAAATTTGAGAAGCTACTGTGACCATCTACATAAAATCCATCGAATCTCGAGATATAGTTGTTGGATTTACTGTAAATTTGATTATGATCTAGAAGATCCACAACTCATCACATTAATAGAAATTTCAAGTTTAAGTTAGTAAGACCCTGATCATTTGGCGGAGGTTCTAGAAAATTCAACTTTGAAATCAATGAGATTCTGGACGTTTCAAGGTCAGTCAACCCTTCCTCTATAAATTATGAAGTGTGGTCAAACATTTGGAATAAAAATAGTGTTAAACTAGCCTCCAATCAAGCATTATAGCCTTTTTCATTTTTGGGTTTTCTATTCTTGAATTTCTTTTAAATTTATGAGGTGTGGTTCATCAATTCCCTTCAAACGTGTTCTTACATCTTATAAACCAAAATTTCCATAATTTTGGAGTTGAAATTGAGCGCTGACAGTGCCCCTAACCTAAACCAACGGCCTTTAAACAAGCTTGAGGAAAAACTGAGAGATCCAATTTGAGGCTACACACAAATTTGTCATGTGAGGTCTATTCCATTCTTTTTCTACACTTCGAAGTAACTTTGTAGAAGACCTTGAAGGAAATTGAGTCCAAGAATGCCCCAAATTGAAGGAAAGCGAAATGGAAGGAAATCGCTTTCGGGTAAGTTTTGAGAATAAAACTCAAATCCTTTCTTCCCGGCCATTTCATTCAAAATTGAATATTCCCTTGGCTTAAGAAAAATTTCATAGAGCATTTTTTATGAGAGAATTGAAAGCTAACTCTTCCTAGATCGAGCTGTCCAATAAGGTCGAGTTCTGCATTTTGGGTAAGTTGTAGACCGAGAGGAACTTCCAAAATTACCCACAACCACATAAATTCGTCCTCCCAAAACTATTTCTTAAGCTTGAGGGAAGTGTAAGGGAAAAGTTTGGTGAAGAAAGCGTGACTTCAAAGTGTCTCACTCTCCCTAACAAATAGAAAGTTGGTCTGGGCTTACTTAAGTGAGAAAGTGAGTTTTTTCGTCGACTTTGGAAGACCATATCTCATGCTATAGCGCATAAAAAGGTAAGATATCAAACTCTAGCTCTTCCTTGATAACTCATCTTCAAGTTTCATGAAGGAATCTAGGTGAGAAATGTCCTAGATTGGGTTGGAGAATTTTGTTTTCAAGCTGCGACGCTAATGGCACGCACGTCTTCTTCCCCTTCTAAATGAAGAAGATGATGAGAACCTGGAACTAACCACATGAGTCTAAATCTGGACCCATCCTTAGTTTTTATTAAACCAACTCACTTTTGAACCAATTCTCATAAATTTCCCAATGGTTCCAGAAACTAGACTCTTTAAAAAAGCTATCAAAGAAAATTTGGACTAAATCGAGTACATAAAGTTTTAGAATCGAGGTCCTGAGCATCGACTAAGAGATAAGTAGCTAATATAGACTTTTTTTAAGAAATACTGGTTGGAATTGTTTGGAACTCAATAAGAACTTTAACTTAAGTAAGATTTAAAGGATTATGAAAGAAATAAATCAAGAATCACGAGTTAAGAATCTAAACAGACCGATTTATTTGGGATCCAAGTAACATTAAAATAACTCACTAAACGAACTTCGCTGCTCATGAAATTGTAATACTCAAAATATTATGATATATTTAAGTTCTATATGAAGTGGGATAATCATTGAATAAGGTTAAGTAGCTAAACCGACTAATAGTATAAAATAACCATAATGCCCCTCGAGCATACTACCCATGGTTCACAACCATAATAACCTCCAAACAACTTGAAACCTTATACATGACCCTAGATTTTGACTTTCAAGGGAATAGTAAATATTATCTAAGACTAAGAATTTTAAGTACTTAAGTACTTTCTTTGGTTATACCATCATTAAGAACTCCTTACATTATATTCCAAATACTCACTGAGCTAAAGAAATGCTTATGTTTACCTTAGGGCTATATATGCACCATGAATAGGGTATGACATAAGTTTAGCCAAGAGCTAACTATGCACCAAAAGCATACCCAATACATCCAACACCCTAAAATTATGACACATAAGTTTTGTAGCTACTATGCTACTATACCCTAACTGACCGTAATCTCCCACCACAGGATGTGTTATGTGACTCCTAATTTCTCTTCTAGGTGGGATGCCTTGCACCACGTTTCATGAGCAGGATGTCATGATGAGCCTCATGTTTCCCTTCACCTACTTGAGTTGTCTTGTGTTACAATCGTACTTTTGCAACAATGGGACAACAATTATGTGACACTTGTTCTAACTCAACGAACAAATCAGCCGTGTAAAATTCAGATTTTGCGTACAATATTGGCATATGCTTGAGCCTCAGGGCACATTTGAGAGAAATATTCTAAAAAACGTGAGCGAGGAAATACGTTGAAAACAATTTTAAAGGAAACAATGTTATAGGCTAAAAGCGAATAAGTAACAATAATGACTTTGATAGCATATAACCTAGGTAAGAAGAATTGACAACTAGTCACATCATCCTATAGTACATTTTGGAGAATAGACATGATTTTGATGATCGATCATACACCTTGTATTGACACAACAAGAGTAATAAAGGCCTATCTAACATGAATGCAAGTAAAAGAGGTTTGGAATGGGCATGCAGCCACATGAAACACGCCTTGGACTAGCATGACCGTGACATCCTCTCCTACTCAATTGGTTGACGTCTCTGTCGACTGACTCTTCATGAACTTAGCGATGTAGGATGAGGCTGACTTCAGGTCTCTCGACGCGCTTCAAGCTGATCTGAACATTCAGGAGTCTCTTCCAATCTGCCAGGAACTGTTGAAAATAACTTCTCGATTTGTTGACTCTTCGCGTCTTCTCTGTCGGAGTCTCTCCTACTTTCTTCGCTGGAAAATTCTTCTTCTTTGCGTGAGGTCATACCATCTCTTTATGCTTGATGTCATCTTGGTGGGATAGCAACGTTTCAAGTTAATGACGTGGACAATACGACTAGTCCGCATCCATGGGAACAATTTTATTCTATATGATGCCTTTCCAACTTTGTGGATAACTTTGACTAGTCCATAGTATTTTCGTACCAATCCTTGGTTCTTGTTGCTTCAAAAATATGGTTGATATGACCTCAACTTGATTAGAATTGTCTCATCATCTTAAATTTTCATGGTTGATGCTTCCGACCGACCATGTAATGACCCAAAATTTTCTACTTAATTTAAGGTCGCCACTGTATACATATCATGAACATTGAATGCGGAAATGTTTCATTTAAACTTTCATAAACGTTACCTTCGTCTTCAAACACAGCCATGGACTTGCGTGTTTTGAAAACACTTTTAAAAACGACACAACAAAAGACTAAATAAAATAAATAAACGTTTAAATTAAAAACATCATATTCTAGCCTAAGTCTAAGAAAATAATACGACTACCCTATGCATGTGCCATGGTCTTGAGTTGCGATGCGGTTGTCAGCCGTACATAAATATCTTGCCTTAACTTGAAATAGAGGTATCACGTGGCTTGAGTATTTTATGCAATACTCAGTAAGTGACCCACTATTGGGAGTTAAATGCAATAACATGCGAATGCAATGACAGAACCTATCATATTTGTCTCTTTTCCTATGACACTATCCTAATGGGCAACTTGGATGTGTACCATATACTCTACACACAGCCCATACGTGCGAGTATGGGTTCACCAGACAGTTCGCACACCGATGTGCCCCTTTTCTTGTCGGGCGAGCCTTCTCTGGTAGCTCCTTATGCCGGACACTCATTAGAATTAGTAACTGTCACGGCAGTATTATGTAAAACATAATGATACCTCACCTGCCTAGTGGTATCTGCGTCCGTACCCTCGTGATGGAATAAGGGTATCCGCCAATACATGAGCACACATGATACATAAGGTTCCAATATTTTTCCGTTTTCAACATTATTAAATATAACCCCGCTATCATTTCATATTCATATCATATAATTTCTCATTTTTCCATCCTCATATCATACATAATTCTAACGGGTTATATTTCATGCCATTTATCATAATTTTATGTCATTCATATCATGCTGTATACACACAATTTAGGAAACATAACATAACATTTCATTATATACATATCATAACATAACATATTGCATCACAATATATCATATCATAAACATGTCAATTTATCACATATCTGGTACCATAACATATTTCATATCATTTTCATATCATATGACAACATATATATATCCGTCATTCACATGTCATATCATAATTATATCATATCGTAAACACTTCGTGGTCATAACGTTCCCCAACTTATCATAACCTTAATGTTCTTATACATATCACAGTCATATCGTTACATGAACGTACCTTAGTCATATCATTACAGGAACATATCCTAACGCTATCGTTCTATCAGTCTATCATAATTTCATCCATTTCTACTCATAACCTAATCATATTCTCTTATCATTCGATCGTGACCATATCGTTTTTATCAATCTCTCATATCCATAGCACTTCAATACGTAACCTAACCTTAACGTTTCATGAACATATCTTACTTCTATCGTTACATTACGTTTAGTGCATCCTTCTCATATCCTATCTCAAACATATCATTGAAACATTGTACTGTAAGTATTATCATATAATTCACATATCATAACATATATATAACATATCATAAGTATATCGATTCACAAACAATTCACACATATCAATATATATGACATGTGCAGAACCACGGGTCACGTGTCAACCTCAAATATAACCATGTCGATAGTAAGGTCACTTACCTAATTAGCTTACGTTGTTGTCACGAATTTATCCTTAATGAAAGTTCGATTCTGTCCATTGAAATTCAAGTCAACCTATGTGAGCCCAAAGTTTGAACGTCTACAAAATTGTTTCTTTAATTTACGTTGGTCCATGTGTTATATTTCATGCGAACGTTAGAGTCTTTACATGAGTTAAGTCTTGAAATGTTTATATATGTTTGTTATAGTATTATTTTCATACAATCCATTTAATACCTTTTAACATTTTCCAGATTTTCTAACTCTTAATGTGTTTAATACCACATTTTCTTTTTTGTTACTTGTTTTCTTTTTTTTTCTTTATTTTAATTATATTCACAATCTTCCCATTTTTATCTTTGTTTGTTTCATTCTCCACAGTTAGTTTTAGCAAATTTTTAAACCAATCCCAAGCTGAAGGTTGTTAATCCCAAGATGAAAGATAATGGCACTAGGTTTATCATGGCTAAGACCCTTTCTCAACTATAGTGCGGACCTCGTTTTCATCCATATTGGTTGATGGGTGTTAGTCTGAATGATCGTCAAATTGGATCCTATTACTACTAAGGATTTTGCCAGGGGTATGGAAATGACTTTGTGTTCTAGTAGGAAGTCCATCCCTAACACGATGATAAAGTCATCCATCTTGACTATCACAAAGTCGGTTTGTCCAGTCCAAGTCCCTAGCTTAATCGAAGTTCTCTTTGCAACTCTTGAGACATGTAAAGTGTTGAATTAACAACCTTCATCTTTCTTGTGTCTCGATGCCAAAGGATATTCAAGCAATTTGTTTTGGTCTTCGTCATGAAGTTTTGGGTGGCTTTAGAGTTGACAATAGTGTTCCTGGCCACTCTGTGATTAACCCAGAACTCGACATACATAAGACCACATTCCACTGGCTCCTCAATCTTTTTCACTCTTTTCTGGAGAGCGAACAAGTACTTTAGTACCCCTATGCGAAGCTGTTCAACATTTTCAACTAACAGTGTTTCAATTTCTATCATTTCATACTCGGCTTCTGAATTCGCTCCAAGTTTTGTTTGGAAGGTGTATAATGCTGCCTTTTGTGGGCATTCGAATTCTTGATGGGTTGCCTTGCATATGAAGTAGGACAAGGAGGCTTGATCGTGACTATTTTGGCTACGAGGTTTATGTCATTAAGTTCTACCTCTCTATAAGGAGGACTTGCTTTCCTCTTCTCTGCTTCAAGTTTTTCATCTCCCTCACCCTTGAGGGAGTTGGGTCGGTAATTTCTATTACCCCCACTTACGGAAGACTGGTTTTGCCTTTCATCTTGGGATTGGTCATTGCTAACATCAAATAGTCATTCAACTATAACATAGGCGGTGGAAAGATCTTGGACCCTTTGTTCATAAAGCTTAGCCTTCACTGACGGCTTCAGCCCCTCAACAAAACTGAAGACCTAATCTTTCTCGGACATGTCACAAATATCTAACATAAACCTAGAAAACTATTTAACATAGTCTCGGATATTTCCAGTTTGCCTCAACTCCCTTAACTTCTTCCTTGAGATTATCTCGACATTCTTTGGGAAGAACTGAGAACGAAGTTCTTATTTTAAGCTCTCTCAAGTGTTCACAATACATCACAACTTTGCATCGTCAGCTAGATGCATTGTTGCCAACCTGATCTTTGTTTCTTCTGCCATGGCATTTGTGGCTTGAAAGTAATATTTGAGGTCTAAGATAAAGTTCTCTAAAGCCTTGGCATCTCAAACCCCACCAAAGGACTTGGGCTCCGAGACCTTTATCTTGTTGAATTGAATTACACCCCTAGTTGGGGTTTGGTTCCCCACCGCTTGTGGGTTAGTCTGATGCTCAAATCCGTCACTTCAGCCACAACTACTCCAAGGGATGCTCTCAAATCCTGAGAGATTTTTTAGACCATTTGAACGATCGCTTGTTGGGCATTGTTTAAGCCTTTGATGCGTTCCTCCATCCGAGCAACAGAGCTCATCGAGCTATCCCCACGCCGAAGCCACCAATAGTTGTGGCCTTATCTTCTAGGACCTCAACCTTAACCATTAATTCTCAGACATGCATTGCCTCAAGGCGGTTTGCCATGTCGTCGATCCTATTGACTTTAGCGACAATCCTATTCATGTGAGACTCCAAAAGCCCCATTCCATTGGAAACTTCATTTAGGTAGAACTGATTTTCGATCTCTACCAATAGGTCAGCTTGGGACTTACCTAGTGATTATGAAACAAACAAGTTTGTGTATTAAAATTCCACAATCACATTCTTGCAGCAACAGGACAACGATTGTGCAACACTTGTTCTGATTCAACCAACAAGTCAACCATGTGAAATTCGGATTTCGGGGACAATATTGGCATATACTCGAGCCTCGGGTCATGTTTGATATAAATATTTTAGAAAACGTGAGCGAGAAAATATGTTGAAATCAATCTAAAAGAAAGCAATGTTATAGGCAAGAGAGAATAAGCAACAACAACAGTTTTGATAACATATAACTCGGGTAGGAACAATTGACAACTAGTCACATCTCTCTATAGTACATTTTTGGACATTTTAGTCATGGCAAGTGTAGACATGATTTTGGTGACTGGTTATACACACCCATATTGACACAACAAGAATGGTATATGCATATCTAACATGAAAGCAAGCAAAGAAGTTTGGAATAGGCATGCGACCATGGACAATAGGTCTTGGACAAGCATGACTGAAAAATCCGACATGCGGCCATAGACAACATGCCTTGGACAAGCATGACCGTGACACCCTACGTCATGTATTACTAGTAGGATGTCTTGACCATGTTTTGCACCAACCATGTGACCACGTCGGTCTTTCATGGGGAGTAACCGAGGTCGAAAAACTTGGGTTTCCTAAACGTTCGTAGATCTGTGGTATTTAGGAACTCTTAGGCCGCAAAACTTCGAGGAAGGAAAGAAGGATGGTAAACAAAGAGGAAAAGAAAGAAAGAGGACTGAAATCGGCAACGAAAATGCCGCAGGAAGGAGAGAGAAAACGCGCTGGAAAATCGGCCGAAGTCGGGCAAGGAAGACGAGATCCACGGATCCGGGTCAACCCGAACCCAAGACCCGAGTGTGCCAGCCCGACTAATTCCCTCGGCCTCTACCTTCGGCCCAGCCCAACTACGGCGGCCCAAAAACTCAAACCAGCCCAGAAGCTACGGTTCATTGAAACCAACCAGAGACCAGACCCACGGTCCAATGATTTTGGCCCAGCCTAGTAAGCCAAGGCCCAACGATTAGTCTTGGCTCAGAAGCCTTCTACAGCCCGCGACCCGCGCTTCGACCCGACGCTACCGCACGATGTGGCTCGCTCTTCTTCTGCCCCGTGTCACACAGCGGTGCAGGCGTCCCTCGGCTTAGCTCGACGCAAACAGCTCGGGCTTCCTCTGGTGGCTCCTCTGGCGGCTCTAGTGGCTGTCCGGCTTGACTCACCTATTTTCAGCCCGATTTCGACTGTTTTGACCCTTTCAGACCTGTTTTCAGCCCCGATTAAGGTATCCGAGGCCGTTTTAGAACCGTATTTCACATTTATTGAATTATTGGTAAATTAATTGCTAAATACTAATGGAAGATGGTGAACGGTGTGATAGGAAACAAACTCCGGCAACGTAGGAAGCAGCTCTCACGGAACAGGAGCTTACGTTTAGCTAGTTAGGGAGTACTTCGGCCAAGGCCAACCAAGTAAGTGACCTTACTATAGGATAGGCTAAAGATTGTTTGATTTATGATGATGTGTGAGTTGATGTTGTATTGTGATGTATGTTAAATATACGTTACTTATGTTTCAATGCATGACGTACATATTATATCTGATGCACTTAATGACTTCTATGATGAGTATGATGTATGCATGACGATGTTATTAACATGTTGATGTTTTCCATGTTGAACATGCCTTATGATGTTGTTTGCCATATTGCATCATGTCGTTAGATCGACATAGGACGCAACCCTAAGAGTATGAAACTGATATTAACTTAAATATCCACGAGCACGTGTTACATAGTGTAACCAAGAGATGAGACTAGAGGGTTGTGTCAGAAGAGATGTATAGTTGGACTTAGAGGGACCTCATGCATATTGTATGTTCATAAGCATAGGGCTACTTCCCCTAGAGATGACGAGTGCGGGCGCGCACCATATGATGAGCGCGAAAGCGCACAAGTGCGAATGCACATAGATGAGGGTGTTCATGAGGTGCATTCGCATCTGTGTGCATTCGCACCCTCATCTATGTGCATTTGCACCCTCTAGTCTCATCTCTTGGTTACACTTTGTAACACGTGCTCGTGGATATTTACGTTAATATCAGTTTCATACTCTTAGGATTGTGTCCTATGTCGATCTAACGACATGATGCAATATGGCAAACAACATCATAAGACATGTTCAACATGGAAAACATCAACATGTTAATAACATCGACATGCATACATCATATTCATCATAGAAGTCATTAAGTGCATCCGATATAATATGTACGTCATGCATCGAAACATAAGTAACGTACATTTAACATATATCACAACACAACATCGTACTCAACCATCATCATAAATCAAACAATCTTTAGCCTATCCTATAGTAAGACCACTTACTTGGTTGGCCTTGGCCGAAGTACTCCCTAAATAGCTAAACGTAAGCTCCCGTTTCGTGAGAGCTGCTTCCTACGTTGCTGGGATTTGTTTCCTATCACACCGTTCGCCATCTTCCGTTAGTATTTCACAATTAATTTACCAATAATTCAATAAATGTGAAATACGGCTCTAAAACGGCCTCAGATACCTTAATCGGAGCCAAAAACAGGTCCGAGAGGGTCGAAATAGTAGAAACCGGGCTGAAAATAGGTGAGTCGAGCCGAACAGCCGCTAGGAGCCGCTGGATATGTAGACACTAGGACTCCATGTAGTCTTACTATTTCTTTCACATAAAGTTGTGCCCAATTGTCAACTGTATATGTAGCTTTCCCAGGTAGGAAGTGTGCCGACTTGGTCAACCTATCGACAACTACCCAGATCACTGTATAGCCTTTAGGCGTTTTGGGTAATCCTACTATGAAGTCCATCGCTATGTTTTTCCATTTCCACTCCGGTATGCTTAGGGGCTGCAACAACCTCGTCGCCTTTTGTCTAGGAGCTTTCACTTGTTGACAAACTAAGCACTTGCTCACAAACTCGGCCACGTCCCTCTTCATGCTCTTCCACCAAAAGTGTTGTTTTTAAATCTTGGTACATCTTAGTACCTCCTAGATGCATTGGAAATGACGAGTTGTGAGCTTCCGTCCGTATCTCTTTCCTTAAATCCTCTATTGCTGGAACACATAGGCGTCCCTGATACAATAGCCCTTCATTTGAGGACTTCGAGAATCCATCTATTGGAATCTCGGCTAGCTGGCTTAAGACTTTCTATAGGTTTGGATCCTCTCGTTGGGAGGTAATAATTCTCTGCCTAAGCGTAGGTTGCACTGTGAGTTGGGCCAACTGTGCTATGACTCTCTCGGTCGCTACAGCTATGTTGGCTCGCTTGAATTTTCTTTGTACCCTTACTTCCCTCGTAATGAGGGCCGAAGATTGGACCGTCTTTCTACTCAAAGCATCTGCGACCATCTTTGCTTTTCCAGGGTGGTACTGGATATCTACATCGTAGTTCTTCACAAACTCTAGCCTCCTTCTCTACCTCATAGTTAACTGTTTCTAGGTAAAGAAATATTTTAAATTCTTGTGGTCGGTAAAACTTTAAATTTTCTCTCCATACAGGTAGTGTCGCCAAATTTTAAGCGTGAACACTATAGCGGCCAACTCTAGGTCGTGGGTAGGGTAATTATTTTCGTATTCTTTTAGTTGACGGGACGCGTATGCAACAACTTTACCGTGTTGCATTAACACACATCCTAGTCCCTTCTTGGATGCGTCACTATAGATTACATACCCTTCTGAGCTCTCGGGTACTGTGAGTACCAGGGCGGTTACCAATCTATCTTTTAGGTTTTGAAAGCTTGCCTCACAAGCATCATTCCATATAAATGGTACCCATTTTCTCGTTAACTGTGTCAAAAGCGAGGCTATCCTAGCGAAGTCCTGCACGAACCTTCGATAGTATCCCGCTAGTCCCAAGAAACTCTATACTGATGTTACCGAAGTTGGGCGTTCCCACTTTGTGATCGCTTCAACCTTAGTGGGATCTACGGATACTCCGTCTTTTGATACCACATGTCCTAGGAAAAAGACTTGTCGTAATCAAAATTTGCACTTTGAGAATTTGGCGTACAACGTGTTCTCTCTTAGGGTGGCTAGGACTTTTCAAAGGTGTTCCAGGTCTATTTTCGAGTACACTATGTCATTAATGAGCACGATTACAAAAGTGTCCAGACAGTCCTTGAACACTTGGTTCATTAACTCCATTAACACCGCTGGGGCATTGGTGAGGCCAAATGACTTCACTATGAACTTGTAGTGATCGTACCTTGTCCTAAATGTTGTCTTTGGTACGTCTTTTTCTTTACTCTTTATTTAATGGTAACTTGACTGCATGTCTATCTTAGAAAATACCGTTGCCTCTCTGAATTCATCAAATATGTCTTCTATTCTAAGTAGAGGGTATTTTTTTTTCTTCTTTATGGTTCGCTTATTTAGCTCTTTGTAATCGATGCACAGACGCATCGATTCATCTTTCTTCTTAACAAACAACACTGGTGCACCCCATGGGAATACGCTAGGTCGAATGAACCATTTATCTAGCAAGTCTTGTAACTGCGCCTTGAGTTCCTTCAACTCTGCTGGCACCATACGTTAGGGTGCTTTGGAAATAGGCCCAGTTCCCGGCTCGAGTTCTACCGCTCGAGAGGAAGGTATTCCAGGTAGGTCGTCCGAAAACACATTCGGGAACTCGTTTACAATGGGCATGTTTTTTAGGGTCTTTTCTTTTCCTCTTACGTCTACGGCACATGCTAATATAGTCCAACCGCCTTGTTGGACTAATCTCTTTGCTTTCATCATTGAGACTACCTTTGGGGTAGTCTTGGTACTTGTGCCTTTAAATTTAAAGCTAGGTCTCACCAATGGCAAGAATATAACTTTTTTTTTCTTTTTTGCGATAGTCTATACTAGCACAGTTTGCAGCTAGTCAATCCATGTCTAGTATTATGTTGAAGTCGGTCATCTTTACTACTATTAGGTCTACTCTTAGAGTTTCGTCGGCTGCTATTACTTGGCCATTCATTACTTTATCCTTAATTATTAGGTCTACCCTCGCAAGGGTGCTTGCCGACCATACATGCAACAAGGGTTGTAATTCAAACTCTGTCTCTGATCCTTCTCGAGGAGGGCTCTCTTCAGCCTCACCTCGTCCTCATACTCATCATAGAAGCCATTAAGTGCATCAGATATAATATGTACGTCATGCATCGAAACATAAATAACGTACATTTAACATACATCACAACACAACATCGTACTCACACATCATCATAAATCAAACAATCTTTAGCCTATCCTATAGTAAGACCACTTACTTGGTTGGCCTTGGCCGAAGTACTCCCTAAATAGCTAAACGTAAGCTCCCGTTCTGTGAGAGCTGCTTCCTACGTTGCCAGGGTTTGTTTTCTATCACACAGTTCGCCATCTTCCGTTAGTATTTCACAATTAATTTACCAATAATTAAATCAATGTGAAATACGACTCTAAAACGGCCTCGTATACCTTAATCGAGGCCGAAAATAGGTTCGAGAGGGTCGAAATAGTGAAAACCAAGCTGAAAATAGGTGAGTCGAGCCGAACAGCCGCTGGGAGCCGTCGGAGGAAGCCCGAGCCGTTTGATCCGAGCCGAGCCAAGGGACGCATGCGCCGCTGTGTGACATGTGGCAGAAACAGAGCGTGCCACGTCGTGCGGTAGCGTCAGGTCGAAGCAAGGGTCGCGGTTCGGTTCAGGTCGTGGGCTGCAGAAGGCTACTGGGCCAAGACTAATCGTTGGGCCTCGGCTTACTAGGCTGGGCCGAAAGTGTTTGGGTTGCAGGCCGGTTCGATTGAACCGTGGGTCTGGTCTCCGGTTGGTTCAACTGAATCGTAGCTTCTGGGCTGGTTTGAGTTTTGGGCCGTCGTAGTTGGGCTGGGCCGAAGGCAGAGGCCGAGGGAATGGATCGGGCTGGCACACTTGGGTCTTGGGTTCGGGTTGACCCGGATCCGTGGATCTCGTCTTCTTTACCCGACTTTGGCTGATTTTCTGGCGTGTTTTCTTTCTCCTTTCCACGGCGTTTCTGTTGCCGATTTCGATCCTCTTTCTTCCTTTTCCTCTTTGTTTGTCGTCCTTCTTTCCTTCCTCGAAGTTTTGTGGTCTAAGAGTTCCTAAAACCACAGATCTACGAACGTTTAGGAAACCCAAATTTTCTGACCTCGGTTACCAACGACAACGCTTACGAAAAGGCACAAAACATACCTTGAGTTATTGTGTTTTCGTTAGGGATCCTTCTCGTGGTGGTGACTGATCGTTTGGTGTTGGTTTTCGGGTGGTTTGAGACTCGTCGGAGAAATTGGAAGCTCGCCGACGTTAATCCGAAATCTCTCTCTCTCTCGTATTTTCTTTCTCTTTCTCTGTTTGCAGGTACTCTGATGGGTTCTGGGACTCGTAGGCTGAAGGATGAGCGAGGTGTGGCTGCCATTTCGCGTGGGATCCGCGAAACTCGGCGATTGAGTTTTTTTTTTTCCTTTTTTCCCGGGTCGTTACATTATCTACCCCTAAGAAGAACTTTCGTCCTCGAAAGTCTCGAACTCTTGTACTAACTCGTGGTATTTTTCTCTCATTTTGTCCTCACGCTCCCACGTGGCTTCCTCGCTGTGGTGATTCCGCCACTTCCGCCACGGTACCTTAACGAGCGCAATGCTCTTGTTGCGTAAGGTTTTTACTTCTCTAGCTAAATTTTTTACTGGTTTTTCCTCGTAGCTCAGATCTTCATTGAGTTGGAGTGGTTCGTAGTTTATTACGTAGATAGGGTATGTAATGTATTTCCTCAGCATCGACACATGAAATACCTCGTGTACTCCTGAGAGGCCTATTGGTAGGGCTAACTTATACGCTACTGGACCAACGCGCTCTAGGATCTCGAATGGTCCAATGAATTTAGGACTTAACTTGCCCTTACGTCCGCCTCAAGACACCTATCATCGGTGCCACCTTGAGGAATACTTGGTCCCCTATCTCAAACTCCAGGCTTTTACGCCTTATATCGGCATAGCTTTTCTGTCTACTTTGAGCAGTACGCATCCTCGCTCGAATTTTCTGGACAGCCTCATTGGTGAGTCGAACCAGCTTGGGTCCTACTAACTCTATCTCTCCCACTTCGTCCCAACATTGTGGTTATTGAGTTTTTACGTCTTACATGGCGACTGAGTTTTTTTTTCCTTTTTCTTTTTCTTTTTTTCAGGGTCGTTACACACGCAGTCTCCAACTTTATTTTATTTTAAAATATTTTTGAGTTTGTTCTTTATTTTGTGTCTAAAATTATGTTTGAATTGTACTTTAATATAATGTAAATATATGTATGTACTTATATTTTAAATGTCTCATATTTTTATCACAATTTTTTTTTACATTTTCGAGTCACGATATGTGCTTTGGAGGCTTCGAAAATCGAGTTGTGACATGTTGAAACTGAGACGAAATCTTTGAAACATTGTCCTTCTTGATCAGTATATAATATTTAATAAATCACTGCATGGATCAATTATTTCCTCTTAACGATAAAAAATAACACATTTAATAGAAAACGTTAACGTGTTTGAAGTTGTGGCTTAGTAGCTCATGTATCTACAACTTGGTCTACCTCAACTCTACTCAATGATTTTATCCATAATCTTAAGAACTTAAAGTGGGTTCATGGTTTAAGCTCTTTATTGAAATCAAGTGTTGATACTAATGTTAGAAAACCTAAAATACTTAATTCAACCTTAATTACCAACTTTTAATTCAACCTTAATTACCAACTTTCCCACTTCCGATGACTTGCTTTCTTCTTTTAAGGTCTTTTGTTTAAGGACAATTTCATTTGGTAAATAGTTTTATAATGAAGACCTTGGTTCTTTTCCCTGTGACACTCCCATAGGAGTTAGGAGTTAGAGTTAGTGAACAACTGAATTTTTCTCGCTTTATACGTTCCCCGCAACATAGTTTGATACCTGCATTTAGGGCTTCATGCGATCCCTACGGTACAATCTGCATACCTATGTCCAATTCTTCATGTGTTCCCTACGACATAGTATAAATACCTACGCCCAACGCTTCATGCATTCCCTGCAACGTAGTATGTGTTATAGAACCATGTTGTACTGCACATCGTGTAAGGGACACGCCTTTGGGCTGACTCGATAGTGCAAAAAGACGAATTTTTTTGCGAACTAAAATAAAGAGAATGTAAAACATAATATACAATGTATTTATATTATATCAAAATAGAGTTCTTACATAAATAGTTAAAACATTAAATAAGGAGCGAATAGAAAATATTTAAAGACAAAAGGAGTTGAGGACGACGGGTGAGACTTGTCTATGACACCTACTCAGAGTTCGCTATTGACCTGGACCAACTGCTTATTTACCAGAAAAACATGGAAAACATAGATTGAGTACAAAAACTCTAAATACCCTACTTGTAGGCTCTTTAATCGTGTCTTTGGTATGCTAGGGTACTCACTCCTTCTTGATTCGTTCGGGTTCTTGTTGCAAGTACTCAGGCTCTTCGATTCTGTTCTTGACTTGTGGGTTCTTTAATGTTCTATCCAGAGAACCTTGATCATTAGATTCTTGGTTATGGTCTAAGAGCCTTAGTATTGTGGTTATGGGTTCTTGTCTTTAAAACTTGGATCTTGATCCATATTCTAGTTCGTTCTTGATTGGTGCTTTGTTCTTGGTAACTTTCCATATTCTTATTCTGTTGTACCCTAGAAAGGGTGTGAATAGATAGGATACTATTTCCATTTGAAAATTGTCATAGGATAGCTAGTTTCAAGTTAGGTAGTTTACTATTTTTAAAATGGATAGTTTACTATTCTAACTCCAGGACGGTGTACAACAGGAAGTTTACTATTTTTTTTTATTGAAAAAGGAGATGGGACGTGTATTTTATTGAACTTAAAAACAGGCAGCTATTGTTCATTGTCATGATCAGTCTGCCCATGGTTACATGTTCATTGCATGTCAAACTCCTTATGTTATACTACTTCATCATTTTCTATTACCACTTTCATAATGTATAGTTTCTTATTGTATTTTCTAGGAGTATGACATTTCGGTAAAATCATGTCTATGCCTGATAGATTTAAAATGATTTGGAATATATTATAGGGGATGCGACTAGTCGTCAATTCTTTCTACCCAGAGTTATATGTTATCTAAGTCATTGGGTTGCCTTTCTTTCTTGCTAGCTTATAATATTGTTTTCATGATTGCTTGCAACTTTGCTTTCAAACTCTCTTTCTAAAATCTCTCTACCCCGTTTTTTAAAACTTTCTTCTCAAAGTGGGGCGAGGCTTGGGTATACGTCATCTAGTTGAAGGCGACACGAATTTGAGTTTTCTAACTCACTAGTGGTGAGAATGAGTGATGTAGAATTACTTGCAAGTGTCTTGAAAAAGTGCAATATGACAGCTAGTATTAGAGTTAAGTCTGCTCCAAAAGTGATTAAGTAAACATGTCCATGACCAAACAGTTGAATAAGTCTCACTTTGACCGATTGGTCGACATCGAAGAATAGATGCAATACTTGCGAGAAATGAAGGAATTGTTTAGGGTATTTTGGGTATTAGAAAACGTTATGAACGGTTATGAAAGTTTTAAAAGGTATTAGAAAATGTTTGGGATATATGTCAAAGACTAAAAGGGAAATAAAGGCTCTGTTAAGGATATTTAGTATAGTTTTACCATATATATCATCTTTGATATTTTATTGTAAGACAAATATCTTTTATTCTTATCATAAGTATCTTTATCTTTATTGTTATTTCCATTTATTACTCTTTCCACATCCTTATAATTTATTTGATTATAAATAGATCACTTTCAAGTGTGGTGTGGTGAATTTAAGCAAACATTCTCAGAAACTACTCCTAAAGACCCTAAGGATTCGTGCTGGCATAAGAACCTTAAGGAACATGTTATGACAAGTTCACATGTTCATGTCTGATGTGCTTGGATTAGGGCTTAAGAATTCATGTTAAAACTTATTCCATGGTTGTGCTTTATAATAGCGTTTGGAGCAAGAACCCAAGCACCCATAAGACTAAGAATACACTCCAAAGACAAGTACTAAGAAAAAAGCACAACATAAGCCCCAAGCTCACCAAGACTTGAAAGGACATGAAGATGTGAAATGTTATAAAAAAAACCTAAGACATGATATTAAAAGGATTATAACATGAACCAAGATTCAAGTTGTAAAAAACTAAAATACTCCTAATGACCGCCTTATAAGAATTCATAAGGTTTTCATAAACTCCAAGAATTATGTTATAACTGTATAATTTTATGAATGATTTATGCTCATGAAGATGATACGAGACAAGAATAAGATATGCATAATTACTTTAGGGCCATGAACTCTAAGCATGCCATGAATTAGCTCAAGATGTATTGTCAAGATTACTACGTCTAAGGACATGAACAATTCAAGAATATTACACACCACATACTTTAAAATTACCATGACCTCCAAGAATACTAGGTAATACTCTAATCATGCTTAAGGTGACTCTTGACCTCCCATCACTTAGTGTATCATGATATCCATGTTTTTTTTCATTTAATAAAACTAGTTCCAACATCTTCTTGGATTATAGGGCTTAAAGTTTGGCAAACAAACCAACTCTAGAGGACAACCGTAGGAGCTTAACGGACTCTATTTTTGAATGGTGGAGGTAAGTCATGGGAGCGTCATCTATTGTCTATAGGAAGAAGATGATGACATGATTGGTTCAGTTGAATCGGCCACGCCTTGATTTTTTGAACCAGCCTCGATTTAAGAAAAATTAACCCCTTTAGTGACCATTTCTGGTAGATTCTTGAAAGTTCACTCAATAAGGGACCTAATTAAGGAAAGGACTTGAACCAAGCTCCCAAATGCGATCGGGCAAGTATGTAGTCATCACAATCTTTTCTTATGTTATACCGGTAGGAATCACTTGGAAATATTATAGAAAGTTAAGTTCCCTTGTTATTAAGTAAATATGAAAGGATTAGGAAGTTAAGTTCCCTTGTTATTAAGTAAATATGAAAGGATTAGGCCAAGATCCACTGTACATGAAATTTTAAAATATAGCCTAATATCATGAAATATAGATTTATATTGAATTTGCGAAATTTTCTACTTAATTTAAGGTCGCCACTGTATACATATTATGAATGTTGAGTACGAAAATATTTCATTTAAATTTTAAAATAGACTCTTATGATAGGTCTTGTAAGGATTCCAAAAAAAAAAAAAAAAAAAAAATCCGTCGCCGGAAATTCTGAGAGTGGCAACCGATTTTTTTTTTTTTTTTTTCCTTACAGGACCTATCATAAGAGTCTATTTTCCTACGGCGGCCATCCTAACGAGTAGTTGGGATGTGCACTTAATTTTCCTATACACGGTCCACACGTGCAAGTATGCACCCACCAGTCTGTTCGCACACCTTTTGGGTCCCATTTTTGGTCGGGCGAGCATTCTCTAGTAGTTGTTGATGCCGGACACCCATTAGAAATAACAACCGTCATGGCAGCATTATGATAACATAATGATCGTTCTCTTTTCTCGTAGCGTACACGTTCGTACTATCGTGAAGGATAAGGGGTATCCCTCAATGCATGAATACACAATAATGCATGAGGTCCCAATATTTTTGCATTTTCATTATTATTTAATACAACCCCGCTATCATCTTCCTTCATATCATATCATTTCTCATATCTTGCATGCGTATGTCGGGGTTGTATCTCATACTAGTTCGTCGTTTTGTATGTCAATCATATCATTCATGTCACATATATATCATATCATAACATTTTCATATTTTTCAGATATAATAATCCACATCATGCACGTATCATATCATATCTTAAATCATAATAGCCACATAGCATATCCCGGGTGTGCCTTCAACATATCTTATCATAGCTATATCAATTCATCAAACCTATCGTACCATAACATATATAATATCATTCTCATATTATATTACAATATATATAAATACATACATCGTTCCTATATCCTAACCATTTTGTAAACATTTCGTAGTCATATCGTTCCATATACATATTCTGGTCATATCGTTTCCTAAGCTTATCCTAACCATATCATTTCACCAGTCATAATCACATTTTTTTTTTACATAACCTAACCGTATTGTTTTATCAATATATCAGAACCATATCATTTTCTATACATAACCTTATCGTATCGTTTTATTAATCTATTATAACTATATTGTTTTCTATACATAATCTTATCATATCGTTTTATCAATCTATCATAATCATAACGTTTTCAATACATAACCTTATCGTATCATTTTATCAATCTATCATAACCATAATATTTATCGCATCATTCTCGTATCCAATCTCAAACATATCATTGAACACATTGTACCAAAGTGTTTTTATACAATTCACATATCATATCATAGTCATATCGTGTAACGACCCTAATATTTTACCTATTTTGTCTAAGGTCATTAATACACTTTGAAATGCGGAATCAACATTAAGTGGGCCCTGTATCATTAATGCGGCTTACACTCGCCTTTTATTACCTCGTGAAAGAACAATACAAGGGAAAGAAAGGAAAAAGAACAAAGCCAAAATAAATCTCTCATCCTACCCTAAGGTTTATTATGCAAACACAATTCAACCTATACTAGCCTAAACTAATCACCCAAAACGAAATTCAGCTTATACTAACCTATATTATGAAGGGACAAAAAGAAAGATGACTGCCCTATGCATGTGCCACGGTCCCGGGGTGAAAGATGCCGCCGACGATCTCACATGGGTGCCTTACCCTTATCTGGAGAAAAAAAAATGTAGCACGAGGCTTGAGTATTTCTAGAATACTCAGTAAGTGACTCCCCTATCGGGGTTATGCAACAATCACAAGCAGTGAAATGATGGGACCTATCTTTCGTTTCGTTTCGTTTCGTTTTTCCTACGGTACCGTCCTAACGGGTAAACTTTGGTCGTGTACCATATACTCTACACACAGCCCATACGTGTGAGTATGGGCTCACCAGCTAGTTTGCACACCGCTGGGCCACTTTCATTACCCGGTGGGCATACTCTGGGAGCCCCTTATGCCGGGACCCGTTAGAACTAGTAACCGTCACGGCAGCGTTATGCGAGGCATAACGATCGTTGCCCTGCCATTGGGTGTACGCGTCCGTACCCTCGTGATGGAATGGGGGTATCCCCCCAGATGCATGAACACACACAATGCATGAGGTCCCCATTAATACTATATTATCATTAGTGAACATAACCCCTCAGTTACGTTCCATGCAAACATGTCAACCTCGTTCCCTATTTACGTACCATACATAACTCTATTGGGGTTTTGTTCTCATGTATCTACCTTATTTCATGTCATACAATTCATGCAATTAATATTCAACATTCCACACAATCATGTCACAACCATTCAAGAACAACTTAACGTCACATGCATTACATATCGTATCAGATTACAAAGCATACATAGCATACATAGCATACAATTACGTTCACATAGGTACGTATTTAAACACACAATTCAATGCACTAATTAATGACACGTGCGACACCACGGGCACGTGTCATCACACAACAACAACGCGTAATCCTACGACGGGGTGAGCCACTTACTTGGTAGGCCTTAGCCGAAGTACTCCCTAAAATATAACGTAAGCTCCTAGCTCCTCGTAAAACGTCCTACGCTTCCGTGGGTGGTTGGTTCCTATTGGATCATTCGACACCTTCGTTAGTATTTCACAACTATCATAAATATCCAACTTGCAATTGTGACATACGTCCTTAAAATGGTCTAATTTACCTTAAACGGGGCCGAAACCAGGTCCGGGAGGGTCGGAACAGTGACAAACGGGTCGTAAACAGGTTTCCCGAGCCGGATAAGCCGCCGGAGCCGAGAAGCCGCCGTCGAGCCGAGGGGTGTCGCGCTGCTGAGGTGACACGTGGCACAACCAGAGAGCGATACGTACAACGGTCTGGGTCGAGGCGCGGGTTTTCGGGTCGAGCGCGCGGGTCTGGGTTGGCCGCGAGCGACGGGTCGGCCCAAGCTGGAGACGGTGTAGGTGGGCTGGGCCTTAACTGGTTTTTCTGGGCTGGGCCGAATCGTTTTGGGCTGCAGGAGGTTTCGTCGACCGAATTGGGTCAGCGTGGGTTGGGTTGGGTTCGGGTCGCGGGGTCCGACGTTCGGGTCGGACTTCGTCTTCTTCGCCGATTTCCGGCGACTGTCTTCTCCCTCCGTGACGTCGCTTCGCCGTCCTTTTTCCCTCCCTTTTCTCCGTTTCCGAGTCTCCTTCTTCCCCTAATCTCGTTTTTGGGATTGGTTTGGAACGTAACGGCCTAACACTCCCAGATCTGAGAGGGTTTGGGGATCTGACACTCTATCTTCCTTGCCGGCGGTGTACAACGTGTAGGACTCGCCCAAATCTATCCCCGATGTATGTAAAAGGCTCTGGGATTACTTTCGTTACGTGAAATTGAAGTTTGACGTCGATTTCGTAAGGTTTGGGCCTCGCCGGAGTTTCGTCGGCTTTTTCCTCTTCCTTCGTTTTTCCCTTTTTCCTTTTCCTTTTTCCTTCCTTGCAGGTGCTCTCGGGGTGGCTGAAGGTCGGGTTCGTGTTTCCTCCGCGATCCCGACTTCGCCCGCCCTTTGTGGGTCGTGTGCGAACGAAAACTCCAGCGAACGCCGGAGTTTTCGGTCCTACCGACGACTCGCGGTTTTTTTTATTTTTTTATTTATTTATCCGTTACATATCGATTCATAAAAAATTCACACATAACAAATATATGACACGTGCAGAACTACAGAGCACGTGTCAATATCAAATATAATATAATATATAAATGAATAATGTAAAAAAAAAAAAAAAAAAAAAAGAATGAATGGGAAGCAGTTAGAATTAAAATTTTAAATGTATGAATGATAGATTTATTAGGTAGGTAGCAATGGATAAATCAAGTAACCACCCTTCAATTTCAAGCCTCTCCTCTCTCTTTACATCATAATATATAGTTTTTATTGTCTTAATTGTAGAAATGATATTCCTTCCTACACTAGTTTAACTAGATTCAAAAGCATATAATAAAATCATTTTCTCAATTAACTACCTCCTCTAAGCATATGGGCAGGGCATGTGCCTTAATTTAATTAAGCCTAGACTGCCCTACAGTCTACATCTTAAGTTATGAAAGGGATTATTTAAGGGTCCTTTTATTTATTATAGGGGTGCATGCATGCTCAACCACATCATTCAATTATATCCTTAATCAAAGTTTTTAAAATAAACTAAAAAAAAAAAAAAAAAAAACATTTGTTGGATATGATGGGATCTACTAAAGGTGTTCATACATAGCGTTTTAAAATAAGATATAGTTTGTATTCAATTCAATTATTAGGTGATGTGCCAAATTTTTAACCAATTCATCATGAATTTTACCTAATAATTCTTTTTTTTTTTTTTTTTTTTTGTACATCCACCCCTTTCGGAGTCCAACGTCCTCGCTGGCACTCGTTTCTTTCTCCAATCGATGTGGGATCTCCACCAAATTCACTCTCCTTCGGAACCCAGCGTCCTTACTGGCACGCCGCCTCGTGTCTACCCCCCTTCAGGGAACAACCTCCTCGCTGGCACATCGCCCGGTGTCTGACTCTGATACCATTTGTAACGACCCAAGCCCACCACTAGCAGATATTGTCTATTGTCCTCTTTACGTGCATTTGTAACGGATCAGGTCCACTGCTAGCAGATATTGTCCTTTTTGGAAGTTTTTCTTTTCGGGCTTTTCCTCAAGGTTTTTAAAATGCGTCTATTAGGGAAAGATTTCCACGCTGTTATAAAGGGTGTTTCGTTTTTCTCCCCCAACCAATGTGGGATATTACAAATTCCAATTCCTAGTAAAAAAAAAAAGTATGACTACATAGTTTAATTTGGGTGAAACTTTTTATCACGTAAAGTAATTTTAATATTGAGAAATTAAAAGGGTACAAATGAAAAATGTTGGAAGTAAAAGGACTAAATGGAAAATGTAGCATTTTGTTTAGTAATATTTTAATAGTATGAATTTATAAAACTAAAATAAAAAGATCGAAGCACTTGCTCTAATTATTGACTCCATTCTTCTAATATTTTTCATTTCTTTCTTTCTTATATTTATTACAACCGCCCATCAAAATTTTCCTTTTTTACAAAATTGCCCGCAAAAAAATTACTAAATAATTCCAAAAATAATTAAATCGCTAAACTATATCCAAAGGTGAATTTATATATATATATATATATATAATTACTAATATTTTTGTGTACAAATCTTTCTGTAATCATGAAGATCTTCCAAGAGGTTTAAATATATTTTTAAAAAAAAATTGATCCTTGAATATTTAATGGCTTTTCTCTTGGTTATTGACTTTTCTTTTAGTTTGAATTTTAATATTTAAAATTAAATCAACCTTGCATTTTTTTTCTTTACTAAAATATTATTAATGAAGTATGAATATTTAAAGATACTCAATATTTAAAAAAGTCAAGTTTCGTTCAATTAAATCAATTTTTGAAGTTGAATAAATATTAAAGTACGTAGAAAGTTTTATTTATTTTTTCTAAATGATTTAAACTTTGGAATTAAGATGGATTTAATAAACGAAAGTTAGGCTAAAGGTAAATTTAGAAAGGAAAAGAAATGATATATATAAATATATAAGAACCTGTAATTATGATTTACTTGTTTAAAAGCGAGCTCTCCTAACTAATGCACACCATAACGTATTCTTAATTCCAATTAAATTTTTTATGAAGTGGATTCAATCATGAGAGAGAGAGAGAGAGAGTAATTTATAAGCAATTAAATAAATGGGTTTATTTTTTTTATATAAATAAATTATATTACAAGTTTCTCAATAGTTTTGATTGTTTTTTTCAAAATATATATTATAATCCCTAGTATTTTAACACATTTTATTTGTAATTAAATTCTTTTATTTGTAATTAAATTTTCTTGTCAATTAATTGACGTAGACCGCCTCTAAAATTTTGTTAATTTATTAAATATTATGTTATATTATTGGTCCATTTTAACCTTTATCATTGGAAAATGTAGATAAATAAAAATTTGATATTTTTTAAACTAGAGTATGATGACTAAATTGAAAGACTAAATTGAAAGAAAAAAACTTAAAAGGAAAGAAATTATACATTTACATTAATTTAGGCAATAAAGCAAAAACATAATGGGTAGATAGCACATTAAATTTTAAATATTTTGGCTAATACATTGGGGAAAGTTTTTAATTAATTAAGAAAAGAAAAAAAAAAGATGAAAATTTAAAACAAAACAATAATTATAGGGGCAAAATGGTAACTTTAGGGGGGGAAAAAACTAATATTTGTAGAGAAGAAAGGTGTTGGTTTCAAATTTTCTCACCCGTTGAACACAAACCGTTAAGCCATCTTGTTCGCGGAAGGCTCGGAACTTGTTTCGCTCGCATTTTCTCCAACAAAATTTCACCAACACATAAAACTCAAACTTGGAAGATCCTTGCAGAGAACAAAAACCACTCGACCCACCAATAATCTCCCTCTTTCTATTTTCTTCAATTTTTCCAATGATCCTTCACCCAGAATCAACAATCCCCTTCTCCTAATCTCCCCTTTCGCCCCTTTTTTTCAATATCGTTCCTATTCCAACGCCCATTTTGGTTCTGGAAATTTTGGATTCTTAGGAGTAGCTTAGGATTTGATTCGATTTCATTTGATTTTATTTTATTTTTGTGCTTTTGTCTCTCTGGATTCTTGACGGGTTACTAATGGCGACAGAGCAAGTTTTTCCGTTTTCTGTTGCTTCTGTGATTGAGGAAGTTCTTCAACAGCATGGAGTTCGTCCTCGTAACATCGATTTGGCTTCGAAGAAAACCGAAGAAGACTGTATGTTCTTGCTTTTCTTGTTCTCTGGGATTTGCATTTTCACAATCGATTCATTGTTTTCTTTTTCCTTTTCTTTTTTCGGTTTGAATTATATGATATGCATATTTCTGGTGTTGGAATGATTCATTGTTTCTGGATTTTGAAAAACCTAAGTGCTCGATAGCCATTTCTGGATTTGATTTCGTGTTATTAGTCTTTCATTTGAAAACCAAACTGAGTGTTCATCATATTACTCTGAAGCCTTGAGAAGGTATGAAGCGGCTGGGTGGCTAAGGAAAACTGTTGGAGTTGTTGGTGGAAAAGACTTACCAGCATGTCCTTCTGAAGAGGAATTTAGGCTTGGATTAAGAAGCGGAATTATTCTTTGCAATGTTCTCAATAAGGTCCAACGTGGGGCAGTACCAAAGGTATATATATATATATATAATTCATCTATTTCTCCATCTTAGTTTTTGGTTTCAATTCCTGTTCTTCAATAGGTTGTTGAAGGCCGATGTGATTCTGTAATCATCCCTGATGGGGCACCCTTATCTGCATATCAACACTTCGAAAACGTGAGAAATTTTCTTGCAGCCATACAAGAAATGGGGTTGCCAACTTTTGAAGCCTCTGATCTAGAACACGTAAGTTTGGTAGTTATTGGTCCTTTTTTTATGGTAACTTGATGAACCATAGTCATATATTTGTTGTATGGGGATGGGTATGTCAGGGAGGGAAATCTACAAGGGTTGTGAACTCTGTTCTAGCACTCAAGTCGTATAGCACCTGGAAACAAGCAGGGGGAAATGGGGTGTGGAAATATGTTGGAACAGCTAAATCACCAACATCCAAGAAAAATGTGGTGCTCAAAAATAATTCAGAACCATCCACCACTTCTTTAACAAAAACCTCTTCACCTGCTGATAGTTTTTCTCTTGAATCCTCTTCAAGTGATGATCCTAGCAATGAAGCAGTTAGTGAGCTTTTCGTCCTTCTTTTTGTTTACTTTTTATTATGTTGTTGTTGTTTGCTGCTACAATCAATTTAATAAACAATTTGGAGTGCAGGAATCCTCTCGTCCTTTACATATGCTACTTTGCCAACTTCTTTCTAATAAACAGATTGACGAAATCCCAAGTGTAAGTGTTAGCTTTTAATTCTTAGAACTATGAAGATGGTGTGCTGAGTTTTCTCTTCTTTTTCTTCTTATGAATTTATAGATTGTGGAATGTATGTTTGGTAAAGTCATGGAAGAGTTTGAGCAACGATTACTCGCTCATAACAATATGGTATACTCTCTGTTTCCCGCACTGTTTTGTAGTAGCAATCTATACTTAATTTAAAATACATCATTTTCCCTTCACCTCAACTTGAGTTGTAATTGTTTAGAATCACGACTCTCCATAATGATATGATATTGTCTCCTTTGAGCATAAGCTCTCATCATACCAATGAAGATACATTCCTTATAAACCCATGATCATTCCCTAAATTAGTCAATGTAGGACTCCCTCCCAACAATCCTTAACAATCCTCCCCTCGAACAAAGTACACTATAGAGCCTCCCCTGAGATCTATGGAGCCCTCAAACAGTCTCCCCTTAATCGAGACTCGACTCCTTCTCTGGAGTACTCGAACAAAGTACACCCTTTGTTCGACACTTGAGTCACTTTTGACTACACCTTTGAGGCTCACAATTTCTTTGTTCGATATTTGAAGATTCTATTGACATGACTAAGTTAAGGGTATGACTCTGATACCATGTTAGGAATCACGACTCTCCACAATAGTATGAAATTTTTCACTTTGAGCATAAACTCTCATCATACCAATAGAGATGTATTCCTTACTCATAAATCCATGATCATTCCCTAAATTAGCCAATGTGGGACTCCCTCTCAATAATCATCAACAATCCTCTCCTCGAACAAAGTACACTATAGAGCCTCCCTTGAGGCCTATGGAGCCCTCGAACAGTAATACAATCACTCCATCTTCATATTTATTCTGTGCTTATGGCATTTCATTCTGCCCAGATGAAGGCAAGTCCTGAAGATGTGGCAGAATCCGTAACTGATAAATCTCCTCCACGAACCACTTCGGCTGATGAAACAGTAAGCTGCGAATTTATATATCTTATGAATATAGTTTCTGTTAATACAGTAAGCGCTAAGTTAGTTCAAGGAAATTTCTTGTTAATATAGTTTCTGTTTTCGAGAGATTAAGATGGAAGAGGAA
The DNA here is from genome assembly GCA_033971965.1 of Cucurbita ficifolia. Taxonomy (NCBI): domain Eukaryota; kingdom Viridiplantae; phylum Streptophyta; class Magnoliopsida; order Cucurbitales; family Cucurbitaceae; genus Cucurbita; species Cucurbita ficifolia. The sequence continues at coordinate 8,480,516 of CM066972.1, forward strand.
ACGAGTGGTGCTCCTGAAGAAATAAGTAGTCCAGAAGCAACAAGTTGTTCTGAAGAAATAAATAGTCCAAAAGAATGTCATGAAGCAACAAGCTGTTCTGAAGATATAAATAGTCCAAAAGAGTGTCATGAAGCAACAAGTTTTCCTGAAGAAGAAAGTTTTTGTAAAGAAACAAGTGATTGTTTTGATGAACGCAATGAGGAATTAGAACGCAAACTTTTGAGAAGACAGATGCTGCTTGAACAGCAACAGAAGAACATACAGGTAGCTGTTGAAGTTAGTTAATTACAGTTCTGGAATATATGATTTTGAACTTAGTTTTCTTCTGTAGATGTTGAAGTGTACTCTTGATGAAACCAAAGCAGGAATGCAGATTTTGCAAATGAAGTACCAAGAGGAATTCAATAATCTTGGTATAAATTCTTTTACTATTCTTCTACCTTGTAACCTTTCAATTGTATTCTCAAGTTATGAATTCATTTAAATTAGGTAAGCGCATGCATACTGTGGCTTATGCTGCTTCAGAATACCGAAAAGTTCTCGAAGAAAATCGAAAACTATATAACCAAGTCCAAGACCTCAAAGGTAGCATCATTTGCAATGCCTCAAGTTTTTTTAGTTTTGTATTCTTAACTTCCTTAATATAACAATGATGTTCATGCATTACAATCTATCAGGAAATATCAGAGTATATTGTAGAGTTCGACCATTCCTCGGTGGACACTCGAATCGACCCTCGACCGTTGATCGTATTGATGATGGGAATATGAGCATTGTGTCACCGTCGAAATACAGCAAAGAGGGAAGGAAATCATTCAGTTTCAACAAAGTATTTGGGCCTTCTGCCACCCAAGGTTCAACTTTCTTTCTTTCTTTCATGGTCTTACAATATTACTTTTCAGCATAATGAACTTTCTTTCATGCAGGTGAAGTTTTTTCAGATACTCAACCTTTGATTCGATCAGTCCTAGATGGTTATAACGTCTGCATATTTGCTTACGGACAAACTGGATCAGGAAAAACGTACACCATGGTAAGAGATAAAGCGCACCAATATTAAATTATGTGATTATTTTCATTTCTTTGTGAAGAAAAAAAAACTCATTATGTCGTTGGAAAAAATTCAGTCAGGACCAACAGGACTCACTGAGGAGACTTTAGGTGTAAACTACAGGGCATTGAGTGATTTATTTGTTCTTTCACAAGAAAGGAAACAGACCATTTGCTATGACATATCTGTTCAGATGCTTGAGATTTACAACGACCAAATAAGGGATCTCCTTGTGACGGATTCCACTAACAGAAGATATCCTTCTCATTGCATTTGGCTTTATTTTGTTTCATATGGTGAAGCTGTTGCTATAATAATGCCATGTCCTTAACTGGTAATTACATTGGAAGTTCGAAACAGTTCTCAAAACGGGATTAACGTACCAGAGGCATCCCTTATACCCGTCTCATCGACATCAGATGTCCTAAATTTGATGAATATTGGCCAAAATAATCGTGCAGTGTGCTCTACTGCCATGAACGATCGAAGTAGTCGTTCTCATAGGTACATTTTCGTAATGTATGAAGATTTATATGTTGTAAGAGTTTCCTAATATGCATGAACTATTAATGCAACAATTGCAGCTGCTTAACTGTTCATGTTCAAGGAAGAGATTTGACATCTGGGGCAATTCTTCGTGGGTGTATGCATCTTGTTGACTTGGCAGGAAGTGAAAGGGTTGACAAGTCTGAGGTAATAGGAGATAGATTGAAAGAGGCACAACATATCAACAAATCTCTTTCTGCCTTGGGTGATGTTATTTCCTCTCTTGCTCAAAAGAATGCACACGTCCCCTATAGGAACAGTAAACTCACCCAGTTGCTCCAAGATTCACTTGGTATGTTATTTCCTCTGTTGAGTGTGATAGCTTGGACTGGACACTCATGTTTGGCTATCCATAACTTTTCAGGGGGTCAAGCAAAGACACTCATGTTTGTTCATATAAGTCCAGAGCCTGAAGCTCTTGGAGAAACATTGAGTACTTTAAAGTTTGCTGAAAGGGTTTCAACTGTTGAGCTCGGTGCTGCTCGGGTTAACAAAGACGGTGCCGAGTCGAAAGAGCTCAAGGAACAGGTCTTCTACTTTTTATTTGAATGAAACACCCTTTATATGCTTCTTATTATTGTGTCTTGTTTTTATTTGTGATTCCCCAGATAGCTAACCTAAAAGCGGCCTTATTGAAGAAGGAGAGTGAAATGGAGCAACATTCTCGATCAACCACTCCTGAAAAAAATAGGATGAAAACTTTCTTGTCATCCCCTTCACTTCCTAGCTGGAAAAGTGTTGTGGAGATGTCTGTTAATAGAACAAACTCATTGGAAGATGTTCGTAATGCAGCAGAGGTATTGAAAATCAGTATTATTGGATATATTAGTGTTGTATTTGCTTATTTGGTTACTACCACAGGCTCAAAACAAATTGAATAACTCAAAGCTGAAGAGAAGAAGCTTGGATCCCCGAGACATGTTAAGATCATCTCCATGGCCACCCTTGAGCGCAGCACTTGTTAATGCGAAGCATGACAAGAAAGAATCTGTTTCAAGCCATTGGGACGACATTGGTCGAGATGAAACTCTTGCAGGACACGAATTTTCTGAGACATTTGAACCGAATTTTCTTGTAGATCCTCCTCCAAAGGTGTTGTACTCTGAAAACCTGTTCAACAATTCTGATGCGCAGAGGAACCAGTATGAGGTGGGCAGCACTGATGATTCTGATGACCATGACGCTGCAAATAGCGAGACATCAGAGCCAGAAGTACTTTGGCAGTCCAGCCTTCCAGTTCCAAAAGCTTCAAGCATTCCAGGTTTGGGATCAAAGCCAAAGAAAACAGCTAACAATCCTAAGCAGCAAGCCAGGAGCCCAGAAGTTAGGTACTTTTTTTTAAACTAATTATAAAGATTGGGAAATGAGTTTGAGATTGATATATATTTGAATATGAATGTATGAGCTATGTATGTATGAATGTAGGAGCTTCATTCCATCATTAATTCCTCCATCATCACGGAAACAGCAGACGGGATCCCAACCGATGGCTGCCAAGGTGGTGGGGAAACAGGCAGTTCCATTTGAAGGGAAGAAGAAGGGTGGCTATGGCTACACTAAATGATGATGGAGTGGGTGTGTGTGTTCATCAATTGATTCTTCCTCATTTTTGTTTTCCCTTTTTATATCTATTTATTGTTGTGTATATATACATACATATATATATATATATATATATAGAGAGAGAGAGAGAGAGAGAGAGTTTCTGTTTTGAGTTTGCAATAGTTCAATTTGCCTGAGTTTCTGTATTGAATCTTCAAATGCATGGTGAAATGGGGTCCCTCCAATTTGTTTATATATTGGTCCAATCTATTTAAAAGGTTCTAATACTTTTGACTGATTCAACTTTGGAACTGAGTGAGAAGGGATGTTTTAGGGTCTAAAAGTTCTCCAACTTGTTGCGGTTCTTTCGGTCGTGAGAGGATCTTTTGGCTGCCGTGTGAAGCTTAACTTGCTTTAGCAACCATGTGATGATTCGACGTTTGTGGTAGGCGTAGGAGTTGGGCTCACTTTTAATTTTAGTGATTTTTGTTCATCAGAATTGCTTACATGAATATTCAGTACATTTGTGGTTACTAAATAAGTCAATTTTTCGTAAATGTGGGAGTGTGAGAATTTGAGCCTTTACTCCAAGAGAACGAGAACGAGTATATACACCTTTAATTAATAAGTTAAATAATCGAATCTTAGAAATTAAATTTTAAATTAGTCCATCAACTTTAAGTTTGTGTCTATTTAATCTCTAAACTTAAAAAATATTTGATAGATCACTGAACTTTTAACTTTCAATTTTATGTTTAACAAGTCAGACCAAATTGAAAATTTTAAAAATTAGCTAATTTATTAGATATAAAATTGAATTTTATGTTTAGAATCTCTATTAAACTTAAAATTAAAAATTCATGTATGAGGATATTTTTAAACTAATAATACTTTTTAAATTTCAATAAGCACAAATCTAAAAATTTAAAACTAAACTGTATAACCTAAATATTTATCCATCATTAAATATTGTTAAATATATTGTGATGCCTCAGTGAAAGTAAAATAAAAAAAATAAAAATAAAAATAAAAAAAAGAAAGAAAATTCTTATTTTTAGTGGCTTAATCACAGAAACCTTAAAGTTAACGATATTTAGTTTAAAGTAATTTTATGTTGGATAATCTCCTAAAATTGTTATTAGAAAACATGTGAGTGAGAACAAAATATGCTTAAACGACCCGTGTTGGCCTTTGATATAAACTTCACTCTTAAACACGGTTAGACATTCTTAGATACTTCTCAACACAAGTAGGTAACTTAATCATGTCATAGGAAAATGTCAAAACTATTCCATGGTGAATCTAAATATTTAAATTTTGATGTAAATCATAAGCATGAGTCTATACAAAGTTATAAATAGTTTTTGAACCATACGTTTGGTTTATATTAAATTCAAGTAGTTTTAAAAAAATTCCTTTTGACCCTTAAATTTTGACATTGGCTTCTCCCATCAAATCAAAAAGTGAAATATGAGATAAAAATAAATTAATTAATTAATTAAAAAAAAATTATAGTATCTTTTCATTTATTACTCTTTTCATATCCTAGTAATTTATTTGATTATAAATAGAGAACTTTAATACTATTTAGTGTAGTGGTTTCAACAAATATTCTCACTTTACTAAATTCTCTCTATGTGAAAAGTTATATACGGTTTAAGCCGTTGTTGTCTTTGCTTGCATGCTATATAACACCGTTTTTTTATCTCTCACTCAACCTTGCTTTTAAATTCTCTTTCAAAATCTTTTTGCCCCCGTTTTCTAAAATCTTCTTCTCAAATCGGGGCCAGAGGCTTGAGCATAGTTGCCTGGTCTCAAGCGACGCGAATATAAATTATCTTAACTCACTTGTTGTTGAGAAGTGAGTGTTGCACAATCACAAAGTCCACTGTAAAAAAAAGTGTGATTATGACACTAGACACTCGCACCCCTATGAAGCATGGTTTGTTAAGACACCTCACTTCGAGTATCTAAGAGTCTATTGTTATACAACACATGTTCACACTGCAAAGCCATATATCAAAAAACTTGATGATAGAAGTCAAAAGATGGTGTACATTGGTGTAGAGGATGGGACCAAGGCTGTAACACTCGAGCCCCGGCGAGAAATTTAAAACCTAATTTTTTTCTTTTAAAGTTAAAATTTGAAATTTTAGTGAGGATGTTAGAGACGGAATTTCAAAATGAAGTAGATGAGAAAAATAGTTACAAAACTCCAACAAATTCAACAAAAACATAAAAATAAATAGTAAAAAATTGAAAAAATTGTCAAAGTGAACCCCTGAGGGGTAAATTGGTCATTCTGACCCCTTACCTAATTAGGGGTCTAAAACGTTGGCTCTAACTAGATGGTCAAAGATGAAGGAAAATAAAGAAGGAAAGAACACGAAAAGGAGATGAGAGTTTAAGGTTGTTGAGAGGGAAAGTCGAAATCCGCTCCAAACAGCCATTTGAAGTTGGAATTTCTTCAGAGTTCCTTCACAAGAAATGCAGCCATTTGAAGTTGGAATTTCTTCAGAGTTCCTTCACAAGAAATGCTCAATGACGTAGGAGGATCTATATTAAGTATTTGAGTTACTCAAGTCTGTCAAGAATCAAGGAAGAATGGAAGGTATGATTTTTGGGTTTTGGATTCCGATTTTTCTTCAAATTCGAGAATTAAGTTCTTGGAATTAAGTTATGAATTTTAAGTACGTTGATGTTGGAAAAATTTTGCATAAATTTTACGTAGGAAGTTGAAATAAAGAAAGAAAGAACATTACAAATTTTGGTAAGTTTTTATTTAATTCTTACAGTGATTGACTAAAAATTTTAGGAAAAATAGCATTGTGTAGAAGGTAGAAAAGTCAACAACTTTGAAGGAATTAATTAAATCCGAGTTGTGTGCATGAAGATATGAAAATCCAAAGAAAATAGGGAAAATATAACGGATTCGCGTGCTATGGGATTCGATCGTGCACCTTCTTCCAGAGGCAACCATTCACCTAACGACATGTGGCGGCTTTGAGGCTGAATTCCCCCTGCATCGCGCGTGGGGCCCCGCGTGGAAGCTTCTCTTCGCGCGTGAGGACACGTGGGTGGCATGTGCAAGGTAATTTTTGGACCGTTCAGGTTTCGATACTGACCCTAATTGAGCTTGATTCAAGACCTACCAGTAAAATTTCAAGAAGTTTGGAGATCCTAACACGCAGAAAAACTATCTCGGAAGGCACACGTCATCCATGTAAATATCCACATAGACTTTAGGCAAGTAATACTTGTAGGGATCATTAGGACGTGCTAGCATGCAAGCATTTCTTACCTTAGGTGGTTAGATAATGCATGTTAAAGACTTTAGAATGGCATTTTTGGATGAGTATGAACTGTATGTATGTTATGGTAAAATTACCATTATGTCCCTATGTTGAGATTTTCGAGAAACATGTTGTGTTATGTATTATGCTTAGCTATAAAGAGAATATACATGAATAAAATACGAGTTGGACAATATGGATGAGTACGTTATGCATAATGTAAGAAATCACCAAAATGTCCGAATGATGAGATTTGTGATGAATGATGTTTTATATACTTTCCGATATGTTAGAAAGGATGATGGGCTATTGTGATCTATGCTCTGGGTGATTGATGGATGTTATCTCCTCGTTGAACTTGTTTGTTTGTATGTGTGTATGATACAATATGTGTTACCTCCAAGTGTTTGAATGTGTGTTCTCCTTGTAGAACGTGTTTATCTGCACAGAGCTAGGGTGTTAGAGTTCGATTCGTTAGACGATGACCTAGGTCGGGCACCTCTAGTTGACTAAGTACCTTAGAATCGTGAGCGATGGTCAGAGGGTATAGACCCTAGTACTTCCAGACTAAGAAAGACTCATGGAGTCGGAGTCGAGCAGCCTAGAGTATGAAGAATTGACAACTAGTCACATCCCCCTATAGTATATTTTAGAAAATTTTAGCCCGGGTCGGTGTAGACATGATTTTGGTGACCAATCATACACCCCCGTATTGACACAGCAAGAATAATAAAAGTCTATCTAACCTGAAAGCAAGTAAAATGGGTTTGGAATAAGCATGCGGCCCTAGACAAACATGAATGGGACATCCGACACGCGACCACAGGCTACATGCCTTGGACAAGCATGATCGTGACACCAGACACTAGGAGAAAAAGTTCTCACATAACATCATGACGAACATAAATATCGTAAGTTGTAAAGTACACATTTATACTGATCATAAGAGGGAAGATCACGATTCATATCACACAAAAATGCATGAGATCCCCATAACTTAAAATCATTGCATAAATTTATAGTGTAAATAAAACCTCCATTTGTAACATAGTAAGCCTTTTAATTATGCATGCATAATTCATGTCAAATCTCTCATACATAGCATAGCTTATATGACATAGTTTAGGGAGGTTTATGCATCATAAATTATCATCCTAATATATTTTTACAACATGGCATAACATGACATGACATAACATAGCATGTCATAACATAGAAAAACATAGCATGACATAGCATAACATGACATAACATAAAACAACATAGCATGACAACATATCAATTATAATTATGACATGTGCAAAGGTCACAAGGCACATGTCATCATACATAATACAAGTCATCTATCACCCTGCCCCGATATTCTTGGGTCATTTTCATTTCATTTGAAAATATAGAATTAAGTCAACAATACAACATACACAATCAACCACATTTCATTTTCTTATCTTAAAAAAGACATATCTGACGGAGATGGGGCTTCGACGGTGGGACCATGGAACATGTCAAGCCTACATCGTAGGCTAATCTACAAGATGTGTAACCTAGAGCTCTGTATTGCCCTCTTTGGATTTTCCCTTTTGGGCTTCCCCTCAAGATTTTAAAACGCGTATGTTACGGGAAGGTTTCCACACACCTATAAAGGGTGTTTTGTTCTCCTCCCCAACCAATGTGGGACATCACAATTTAGTTTGAGAGAGAAAAACGAAAATGGCCTATGTAGAGATGAAAAGTTTATTCTATAAGTTATATCTTAGATCTTTGTTTTCTTTCCTTTCGTTGCAATTATTTAGATTTTAGTTAGAAATTAAATATAAAGAACTGGCTTTTACACATATTTACCCATAGAGATGAAAAGGTTATCTTGTAAGTTATATATTAGATCTTCGTTTTCTTTAATTTCGTTAAATTATTTAGATTTTAGTTAGAAATTAAATATCAAGGACTCGCCTTTCCACATACTAACTAGGAGAGATGAAAAGGTTATCCCGTAAGTTATATCTTAGATCTCCATTTTCTTTAATTTCGTTGTAATTATTTAGACTTTAATTAGAAAGTAAATACCAAGAACAACTTGTGCAAGGAACCGAATAAAAATAAAGCATAGAGGAGAACATAATAAAAGGAAAGGAAAGGAAAACACAGGGAAGAAACAGATAGAGAGAAAGAAAAGAAAAGATCGGTAAATTTTTAAACTGTTTTAAATTGTTTGTATGAATGTAATATTATAACAAACATATATAAATATTCACTCTAATCATGCAAGTGTCTAATCTCTACATGAAGTCTAACCGGTGGACATTGTAAAATTTATCAAAATAGTTTTATAGAAAATTGAACTTGAAATTGATGGCATGGACGGACTTTAGTTGACTTGAATTTCAAAGGATAAAATTAAACTTTCATTAACGATAAATTGGTGACACCAACATAAGTTAATCAGGTAAGTGGTCTTACTATCGATATGGTTAGAAATTGATGTTTTGTACGATGAAACGTGCTCCGTAATTCTACACGTGTCATATGCTTGATATGTGTTAAATATTTATAAAATCATATGACTATGATATGGTTATGAAATTATATGACTATGATATGTTTATGAAACGATATGACTATGATATGGTTACGAAATGATATGACATCAGATATGACTATGATATGTTTATGAAATGATATGACTATGTTATGTGTAGGAAATACTATGATTATGAAATATCAGTGATGTTATGTTAATGTTATGACACGTGTTATAATGTGACGTGTTGATGATTCGATATATTTTATGGTGTAACACGTTTGTCGATATAATACATGTTGTGACATGTTTTATGATATGATACATGCATGATATGATATGATATGTCGAAGGATATGCTATGTGCATAATATGACATAAGACCATGTATGATATGAATGATACAATACTCAACTCCAATACACGTCTTAAAGGCTATGTTGTAAAATGATATGATATGAAGAAAAAATGGGAGGGGTTGTTTTACATGATAATGAATGAAAATATTGTTACGTCATGCATCATTCTGTGTTCATACATACATTGAGAAATATCTCTCTTTTTATGATGGTACGGACGTGTACGTTATGAGACAGAAAAACGATCATTATGTTTATCATAATGCTGTGACGGTCCCTATTCCTACCGGGTGTCCAGCAACAGCTCCAGAGAATGCTAGCCCGACTAGGAAAAAGAGGTCCAAGAGGTGTGCGAATCGATTGGTGGGTCCATACTCACATGTGTGGGTTGTGTGTAGAATCGTAAATACACATCGAGTTACTCGTTTAGGATAGTCTTCTAAAGGAATACAGATTAAAAGGATAGGTCTCATTCATGATTGTATGTGTTTGCATCTAACCCCAATAGTGGAGTCACTTACTAAGTATTTCTTAAAATACTCAAGCCACGTGATACTTCTATTTCAGGTAAAAGCAAGACACCCCTGTACGGCGGACGACGACCTCGCAAGTCAAGACTATGACACGTGCATAGGATAGTTGTATTTATTTCCCTAGACTTAGGTTATAATAGGGTGTTTTTACTTTTAATGTTTATTTATTTTATTTAGTATTTAGTTATGTCGTTTTAAAAACGTTTTTGAACTCTTAAATCCATGACAATATTTTATGTTAAAGTTTCAAATGATTATTTCCACACAAATGAGTAAGTTATGTATACAGTAGCAACCTTAGGTAAATAGAAATCTAGGGTCGTTTCAGCGTGTCACCTCGCATTCGCTAACACGCGTTCTGGGCCATAATTATGTGAGAGTTGGGTTGTGGCGTTAGTGAGTCGAGGCTTTGAATGTATTGGCCCGTTGATACTTCGAGCGGGTTTGGATACGGTTCATCCGACCGAAGTTCGAACCACGGGTATCATCTTCTCCGCCCGAATTTTCTACATTATTCTTCCTTCTTCCTCTCCTCGATTTTAGTCGCCATCTGAGAATGTTTGCTTAATCCACCACACCTAAATAGTGTGAAAGTTATCTTATTTATAATCAAATAAATTACAAGAATATGAAAATAGTAATAAATGGAAATAACAATAAATAGAAAGATACCTATAATAGGAAGGCAAATATCTAGATATTTGCCTTATAATAAAATATCAAATATGATATATATGGTAAACTATAATTTAGTACTAAATATCCTTAACACCATCCCTTTCATTTTTTAGCTCTTCTCTAACGTTGGTCACGTACCACTTACTCCAATGAGATCCTATCGTCGGAATCCATCTCTCTTGCTTGTTAAGCAGGTAACTCCAACAGCAACCACAAAATTGAGAATAGATCAAAACTAAGAGTGCGAGTGAAAATGGGAGGTAACTAGGGATCATGAATAGTTCTACTTTCAACTATATTGGAACAGCTAATTTAGAAAAATGGTCACAAACACATTTGGAAATTGACCTTCTTCTCCGTTCCTCCATTTCGGCGTGCAAAACCTCATTGTGATCATATACTAGAGATTATTCTGCAAATCCGAGATCGATTCAACCACAAATGTAGCTTGGAACGATTCAGTTTTATCCAAACCAGACGATGATTTGTCGTAATCTCTCGAATCGAAACAGGCAAGACGAACATGGAATCATATTAGTGGAGTTTAGGCATTCGTTATTGTGGAATTGCAGAAAACAATGGTAGTTTGACGAATCCCAACACCATTGGAGGACTTTGATGGACAGTGAATTTAGTATGAAATTTGATTTATAATATGTGAAATATATTTTATATAGTAATAATTAGCTAAGAGTTCTTCCTTATTTTTAAGAATTGGTTGGTAGTATATTTTATTTATTTGGAGGATTTAGTTAATAGTATATTTTGTATATTTTATCTTATTTTCAAATTTTGGTTAATGATATATTTTCTCTCATTTTTAGGAGTGAGTTGGTATCTTGTATTTGAACGAACGTTGGGAAGATTAATGAAGATTGGACTTTCAATCCCACTTATGTTTCTCATTCTTAACATGGTATCAGAGTAGGAGAGGAGGAAAAATAAAAGAAAAGTGACCGAGATCGGAACAAAGGACGAAAGATGCATTGGGATCACCTTCCACGAGATATATCATCCTTCCGCCCACATCTCAAAAGTTTTAATTTATGGTCTCTATAGCGATTGTTCCTAATTGAGCACCGCAAATCATCGATGTTTTTCTTCTCAACAATGAGATAAAGAACATATTCATTATCAAGATGTTTGTGTCGAGCTATCATATTCCATCACCAAAGGATTCAGTGATGGAATGATTAGATGATGAGCAGGCTCTCAAGTTAAAAGATCTCTCCCCATTATCACTAACAACGATCTTTGGCACATGCTTCATTAGAAGAACCTGTCGACCTATTTTTCCTTCCAACTGCTCCTATTTTACCGTAAACAAGATCTTCACGAGACTGCTGGCCAAAGTGATGAGATATCCTTGTTCGGGTTCGGGTTATCCTCTGAAACTTCTTTAAAGGAATCAAGAACTTGATGCTTAGAATAACTCATGCGCATAAAACTCTCAAGTGATTCGAGGGGAACATCGATTTTGATGTTCTTAAATATCAAAATTTCATTTTTGGCGGAATCAGCCAAATCCAGCTTCAAAATTTCGGAGGTTGATTTAACAAATTCTTATTACATTCACAATTTTGATCAGGGAGGATATTCAATTGTTCCAATCAAATTAAATGGGACAAATTGTCAATCCTCGAGTAAATCATTTATGCATGAACCAAAAAGTGATCGGCCAGGATATTCACTTGTTCTTCTCCAATTAAATGGAAAAAATTATCAATTCTAAAGTGAATCATTTATGCATGAACCAAGAAAATCACGTTGGGAGGCAGCTCTTCGAGTTCTGATGTAACGACCCTAAATTTCTACATACTCAGAGTCGCTACTAGCGTTTCATGCTCATCTCTAATGCGAAAATATAACTCTTAAAAGAAAACATCATCTATAATATAAACGTCGAAAATATTTAAAATATCCTCTTCTCTGGAAAACACAGTCATAGTTTTACGTGTTTAAATACGAAATACTTGAAGTTTAGAGAAAATAAAAACAAATACAAAATAATTTAAAACGATGAAATGCAAAACAACCTATTCTAACATAAGACTAGAAATTTAAATATGAGTCTACCCTATGCACGTACCACAGTCTCTACTCGCGATGTCGTCATCCTCCGCACATGTGCACATTGCTTTTAAGTGAAAAATGATGTGTCACATGGCCTGAGTATTTCGAAGAATACTCACTAGGTGGCCCCACTAGAGGGGTCATGCAAATGCAAACACATGCAATCATGCTCTTGGGACCTATCTCTATACTTTAGGGGTGGCCTCCAGTCTCGGACAAATTGGATGTGTAGTACTTCCCTACACACGACCCAAACGTGCGAGTGTGAATCCCTAGGGGGCTCGCACACCTCTTGACCCTCTCTGGTCAAGCTAATCTGTAGCGACGTCTGGAGGTCAGCGGAACCCCTTGGTGTCATGCTCCCATGACACCCTCATCATCATACTGTGCACGTCCACACTCATCATCTCTGGAGAAGTATCCATATGCTTATGAACATACAATATGCATGAGGTCTCTCTAAATCCCATCTTATCATCTCTTCTGACACAACTTTCTAGTCTCATCTCTTTGTTACATTAAGTAACACATGCTTGTTGGATATTTATATTAATATCTATCGACATGATGCAATATGGCACTCATCATCATATAACATACTTAATATGGAAAACATCAACATATTAAGACAAACTTCATGCAATCATCATACTCATCATATCACCATAAAGTGCATCAAGCATATCAAGTACGTCATATATAAAACTATATATATTACGCACATCATCAAGCATCATAACTCAAACATCATAACTCATACATCATCATATACTAGTATACGACATCATATGATACAATTCATATATCATCATAGCTCTTACATCATAAATTAAAACTCGTACAATTTCTAGTCTATCATATAGTAAGGCCACTTACTTGGTTGGCCTTAGCCGAAGTACTCCCTAATTTAATTAACGTAAGCTCACATTTCTCGAGAGCTGCTCCAAAGGTTACCGAAGTTCGCTTCCTATCGCACCGTCTGTCATCTTTCATTAGTATTTCACATTTTAAATAATAATTCAACTAACAATGTGAAATATGGCTCTAAAACAGCCTCAATTACCTTAATCGGGGCCAAAAATAGGTTAGAGAGGATTGAAATGGTGAAAGTCGGGTCAAAAATTGAAAACTGAGCCGAATAGCCGCCCCCAGCCGCCACAAGCCGTCCAAGCCGCTCAAGCCGAAGGGCTGCTTGCACCGCGACTTGACACGTGGCGACATCTAAGAGGGCCACGACAGCACATGCGTCTCGAGTCGAGGCGCGGGTCGATGTTCCAGTTCGGGTCGCGTTTGGGATTGGTTCGCGGGTCGTCGGCTGCAGGTGGGCCACTGGACTTCGATTCACGGGCTGGCCCGCAGGTGAGCTTGGGCCTCAGGCTACTGGGTCGAAAAGGGTTATGGGCCAAGGGAACTTGGGCTGGGCCGCTGGATTAGGTTCTCGGGTATCCTGTTTGGGTTCTCGGATTGGTTCGCGGGTTGTGGCGTAGGTTGCAGAACGAGCTGAACCGAGGTGATTTTTGGCCTCGGGCCTAGGCCACTACAGGTTGGGCTGAGCCGAGGCGGTTCTTGGGCCTCGAGTCACGGATAGATATGACCCAGATCCGTCGGATCTCTTCTTCCTTACCCGACTTCCTACACGATTTTTCAGTGATGTTTCTCTCTCATCTATTCGTCGTTTCTAACGTCGATTCCGTCCTTTTCCTTCTTCTTCCTCTCTATTTTCTTCCCTCCTTCCTTTACTGGAGTTTCGTGGCTTGAAACGACCTATAATCACAAATCTATGGGTGTTTAGGAAATCCAAAATCTCGACCTCGTTTCAAGATGACGGAGCGTATGAAAAGAACACAAAATGTACCTTGGGTTGATGTGCAGTCATTGGGGTATCTTTCGCAGTGTAACTTGGGTGTTTTGACGTCGATTTTGGGTTGTTTCGTTTGTGGGTTTCATTTTTGGATCCTCGCCGGAAAACTTTGCCAACTTCTCTCTCTCCCTCTTTCCTCTCTATTTTTCTCTTCTACAGGTGTCTTCGGAGCGTGTCGAGGTCGAGGATGGCGTTTGGCTGGAGATTTGGGTGAGTTGTGGGGGTCAGGGACGTGATTTCGCGACCCCCGCAGAATTTCCAACTACTAGTTTTTTTTTTTTTTTTCTAATTGATTACATTATATACCCCTAAACAAAACTTTCTTCATTGAAAGTCTCAAACTCTTGTACTAACTCCGGGTATTTTTCTCTTATTTCATCTTCACGCTTCCACGTGGCCTCCTCGGTGTGGTGGTTTCACCATAATACTTTACCGTTGGCTTTTTGGCCCTTAATCTCATGTTAATTAATTTTAATTAATTAATTGACTGATGTTTTGATGATAACAAACCTACTTTTAATTATTAACAATTTTAGTATTTTGAACTGTCCACAGTATAAGGTTGGAAATAACGATTTCAACAACTTTTCAATCACTCCAATCAGAGCTAAAACCAAGATATTGCAGTAGAGACAACATACCCAACATGATGATGTGGCAGCTAAATCAAAATGATGGACAAATTAAAGTATGCCATTGATAATTTTGGAAGAGTAACAAATGGTGGAGTTTTCTTTCTTATTGCTATATTTCTAAATAAACTAATTTATACATAATATAAATTTGAATTTAACCGTTACTCACATCGATTTTTATTATTACTATATTTTGAAATTTTGGTGGTTAATCACATCATTTTTATTATTATTATATTATTATATTTATAATAAATTTTGAATTTGTCATTTGACTGTTACTCACAAAATTTTTATTATTTTTATATTATATTATTATTATATTAAAAATACAAATTCAAATGAATTCAAATTTTTTTTTATTTATTTACTTTTAATCTCCACCTACCTTTATTCCTAACACAATCCAATAGTTAATATCAATTCCTATTTTTTTTGCCATTTTTCTTCTCTATATAAACTCATCACATTTTGAAATATACACAACTTCTATAATTCTTCAATCCTCAATTGTTCAAAGCTCTCATTGTGTTGTTACTCTCTCCAAGGTTTCAAGTTTATTTCTCTTCATCTTATTCTTGAGAGTGATTTTTATTGTATTGTGAAGAAATAGTTGTGAGTGCTCCAAATGGTAAATCTACTCTTTGAGAGAGTTGTGGTGTGTTACTACCAAAATTCAAATATTTGTATCAGTTTGATCCTGCGTCGTGGAAAGGATTGAGTTTGCTCTTGAACTCGTAAAAAGAGCGGTGTAGCGGTTTGGCTCTGATCCGTGAAAAGAGTCGAGATAGTTTGTTATTCAAATTCCCAAGAGGCGCTTGGGGAGTGGAGTAGGTCGAGTTTGACCGAACCACTATAAAACTACGGTGTCATATTTTCTAACTCTTTCCTATTTAATTTCAAAATTATTATTGTGATTTATTGCATGTTTTAGTTGATTATTGTTTTGACTTCAATTATTTTGTTTTAGTAATTATCATCTTCTACTTATCTGTAAAAAGTTTCATAATTAGAAAAATTAATCACGTTTAAATTTATTGTTAAAACCCTATTCATCCCCTCTAGGGTTGTCATATCGATCCAACATTTACAAACGCAATGTTCCTGGGCGTAACGCGTTCACTTCTCGAGCTATGGTTCTTATGAGTTTTTCCTCATAACTCAAATCTTCATTTTGTTGGAGGGGCTCGTAGTCTATGTGGATAGGATCCATCATGTATTTTCTCAGCATCGACACGTGAATTACATCGTGCACTCCTGAGAGGGAGGGAGGTAGGGCAACTTATAAGCTACGGGACCAATCAACTCGAGAATCTCGAAAGCCCCGATGAACCTAGGACTTAACTTGCCCTTATGTCTGAACCTCAAGACACCTTCCATGAGTGCCACCTTTAGGAATACTAGTCTCCTATCTCAAACTCCAAGATCCTACGCCTGATATCGACGTAGCTTTTTTATCTACTTTAAGCGGTATGCATCCTCGCTCGGATTTTCTAGACAGCCTCATTGGTGACTCGAATCCTACTAACTCTCTCTCATCTACCTCGTTCCAACATAGCGGGGTCATGCACTGTTTCCCATATAGGGCCTCAATTGGTGTCATTCCAATAGTTGCTTGGAATCCCAACTTCCCTTAAAGTCTAATATGCAAGCGTGTAACATGTCCTCTAAGATTTGGTTTAAGCGCTCTGTTTGTCCATCTGTTTGAGGGTGGAAGGCGGTACTTAAGTCGAGGCGAGTACCCAACGCTTTTTGAAGTCCGAACCAAGATGCTGACGTAAAGTGTGGGTCTCAGTCTGACACTATCGACACTGGGACTCCATGTAATCTTACTATCTCTTTCACATACAGTTGAACCTAGTTTTTAGCTGTATATGTTGCTTCCCAGGTAGGAAGTGTGCCAACTTGGTCAACCTGTCGACGATTACCCAAATCACTGTATAGCCCTTCCGTGTTCTGGGTAGTCCTACTATGAAGTCCATCGCTATGTTTTTTCCATTTTCACTTTGGTATACTTAGGGGTTGTAACAGCTCCGCTCTCCTCTATTCGTCGTTTCCAACGCCGATTTCTGTCCTTTTCCTTCTTCTTCCTCTCTGTTTGTCTTCCCTCCTTCCTTTCCTAGATTTTGTGGCTTGAAACACCTATAATCACATATCTACGGGTGTTTAGGAAACCCAAAATTTTGATCTCGTTTCTCGACGCGACACGTACGAAAAGGGCACAAAACGTACCTCGGGTTGATGTGCAGTCGTCGGGGGTCTCTTTCGCAGTGTAACTTGGGTGTTTTGACGTCGGTTTTGGGTTGTTTCGTTCGTGGGTTTCGTTTTCGGATCCTCGCCAGAAAACTTAGCCGACTTCTCTCTCCCTCTTTCCTTTATGTTTTTCTCTTCTGCAAGTGTTTTGGGAGCATGCTGAGGTCGGGGATGGCGTTTGGCTGGAGATTTGAGTGAGTTGTGGGGGTCAGGAACGTGATTCCGCGACCCCCGCGAAATTTTCGGTGACTGGATTTTTTTTTTTTAATTTCTGATTCGTTACATCTATATACATCAAAGGTTTTGCATCTTCCTGATAAATTCAATTATTTCTTAGAAGTCTAGACAGTAAACCAGTGTGTTCAAACTATCTGAGTTTACATATGATATACCTCAAAAGTTTTTCATTTCTAATAAATTCAATTATTTATTGGATGTCTAAAAAAACAAACCAATGTGTCCAAATTATCTAAGTTTTGCATCTTCTTTTTGGAAGTATAAAGAGCATACCAATGAGTACATATCATCAACAAAATATTTGTTTAGAGTTAACTTATAAATGTTTTGACAGAAGCTTTGGGAAGACAGTCATTTGATTGTCTGAAACACAAATGGGTTTGATTTACATACACTCAAACTTTCCAGGGAGATTAGTATGAAATTTGATTTGAGATATAAGATTAGTTGTGGAATATAGGTAATTAGTTAGGATTTTTTCCTTATTTTTTTAGGAATTGGTTGGTAGTATATTTTATGTTATTTTATATTTTTGTATATTTTATCTCATTTTATAGTATATTTTTTTCTATTTTTAATGAAAATTGGACTTTCAATCCAACTTTTATTTCTCATTCTTAATAGAATTGCGGAGAGGAAACCAGAGCGACTATCGTTTGGTCCCCTAATGAGTTGGGTTTAGAATATTCAAGGATTTGGGAGTTGGGATCAATGATTGTAGCTGAATTTTGAGGAGCTTCGACAATTTTGTCTTACCCGAGGTGTATGAGGGGAGTTAAAGGGAGTTGGTGGAGTGGATTGCTTAATCTATCACACCTAAATGGTGTGAAAGTTATCTATTTATAATCATAATCAAATAAATTACAAGGATATGGAAATGGTAATAAATGGAAAGATATCTAAACTATAATTTAGTACTAAATATCTTTAACAGTTACAAATTTAGTAGTCTATAATCGTCGGATGAAATATTAATATTTTAATTAAAAAATTTGTAAGGAGTGATTACCTATTTCATGGTCCAATTTTATACAAGTTTATTCCATAGAATACTCCGCGTGTTTTTACATGAACGATTTAGATCAAATAATTTGTAACAATTACAAAATAAGTTGTATCAATAGTGTGGTCGAGATAAGACACTTAATTTTATCCATATTATTGGAAACTCACGGTTTTGCATAAATTGATGGGAAGTGTAACTAAAATAATGAATGTATTTAAGAAAAAGTATGAGCTATTCTAAGCCCAATCAAAGTTCCATATGTTTGAAAAATAAAATTAGGATATGATTTAGATATTTTTATTTTTTGTTATAATAGAATTCTTAGGTATATCCACGTTTTTAAATGCTATGGTACAATTAATAATGGTTTTATGTTTTGTTTTCAATTTATTTAAAAACTTATATATTTTTTTCAATTAATTTTATATGAGTATTTTAAAATTTTAAAAGTGTTTAATAAATAAAAAAATGCACAAACTTATAAAGTTTGATTTTTGTTTTTTATGATATCTTTTAAAAATTTATGAATTTATTATTAAAAAACTTAATAAGGACAAAATTTAGAAATCTAAAAATCTATTAAAAAAAAAGTAATAAATAAGGAATTTGTGTAATAATAATAAGCATTTCCGTAAACGCCAATTGTGAACTCCAACATATTTGAATATTTGGAAAGAAAGGGATATTTTATGGTTTGGTGGTGGGAAAAAAAATCAATCCGAAAAAGGGACGCGTGTCGGGCGAAGAGGTAAGGTGTACAGAAGCCGCGGGTAAGGTTAGAAAAAGAAAATAAAAAAAGGAACGTCCACTTGGTATGAGCGGACAAATTGAGCTTTCCAGCTGGATCAAGGCGTAGGGCGACCCCTTTTAATTGAGTGGTTTATTCACCCAGCTGGGTCCCACCTTCACACGTGGCCACGTCACCTTTTCTTCTTTTTTTTTAAATATATATATATATATATATTAAAGAGACAGCAAACCAACAACAATTTGTTTTGCCCCTTCAGAAATTGGAAAGAGAAAAAAAGGAAGAAAAACAAAATTGAGATTCTTATTTCTTTATTATTATTATTATTATTATTTATTTTTCTTTATATTGTATTTGGTATATAATTATGTATTAGTCAAATGAAATAAATTTTAACATCTCAAATACTGTTTAGAATATCAATGATTGGGGATTTGATTTCTTCTTCCACAATCTCCATAACATTGTCTCCAATATAATATTTATTCTATTTATTTATATAATATATATATATATAAGTTTAAAATTCATCTTATTTATTTTCTTTTTGTATTTTTTTAAGATTTTCTATTTTCATCTTCACATTTTATCAAATTTTTTTTCAATTTTCTATAATAAAAATATTCTACATTTGATTATTAATACCCATAAAGTAAAAAAAAAACATTTAGGGAATATAATATAATTTATTAAAAACGGTTGCAATATAATGATAAAAAATAATAATAATAATAATAATAGTATTTGGGGATCAATATTCTGAAAGGAATTGACTTTTTATGCAATTCATCATTGATCAACTTATACAAAATGCTAATTGTTGGCATTACTTTATTTTATTTTATTTTATTTTTTATTAACCAACCACCCATTTCAAAGATGACCCTCTGGTTTCCATATTTTGCAAATCACTCCCTCTATTTTTGTATTTTTTATTTTGATAGGAAGTGTGTTAAGTTAAATTATGTGATGTTCCACATTGGTTGGAGAAATTGGTTGGAGAAAAGAATGAAACACCGTGTGGAAACCTTTCCCTAGTAGACTTGGATTGCACGTTTAGGTGTTGAACTTGGATTATGTTTATATTTTCAGTTGCTCAATCATAGGAATTTCTGAGAATTTTCTTAAGATGTATGTGAGTGAGGATAAAGTATACTAAAGGACTTGTGTGTTGGTCCACAGGGATAATTTAGGAGAATGTCGGAGCACACAAATCCGAGCATATGCCTTTACGTTAACTTTAGTTAGTATTGACTTTATAAAAAAATGATGATTTTCGGAAGCGCTAATATTTGGTAGTGTGTAAGTGTTAACAGGTAAATTCACTAGAAAAATCTATTTTGATTTTTAAAAAAAATATAAAACCTAAATAGATAAAATACAACTATGAACATGTTATAAACTTTCTGAAGGGTAAATATGGAATAAAAACTTAAAAAATTTAGACATCAAATTTATAATTTATAATTTAATATATTCTTTTGTTTTAAATGTAAGCCCATTTATTTAATTATATTGTTTGAACTCTACATTAAAAATATATCTTATCGATCTAAGATATTATACTTATATATTTAAAATATTCTTATAATTTATATATTTTTCAAATTATAGGAAACTGAAAAAAAAAATGTCCCCTAAAGTTTTACCATATTTCATAAAGTAACTTTTTATATGGGAACATTAATTTAAAATAACTTCATAAAACGTATAAGTTCATGTTAAGAAAATGTCTTAAAATAGTACAAAGAAAATATTAAAATAAATACGAGTAAATAATGTCCTATACTAACCTAAGATCTACGAAATTAAATGCAACTACGTTATGCAAGTTCCACGGTCTTTACTTGTGATGTCATCGTCAACCGTATATGAGTGTCTTGCATTTATCTGAAATATAAAAGTAGCACATAGCTTGAGTATTTTAAAAAATACTCAATAAGTGACTCCATTATTAAGGGTCAGCAAATGCAAATACATGCAAGGATTATGGACCTATAATTTAAAACCAGGGGTGGTCTCCAGTCCGGAAAAATTAGATGTTTAGTATTTCCTTACACACAACACACACATGCGAGCGTGGGTCCACTAGGTGGGCTCGCACACCCCCCTAGGTCTGTATGGTCAGGCTAATTGGTTGTAGCCGAACGTCCAGAGGTACAACAAACCCTCGTATATCATGCAAAGCATGCTCATCATCATCATCATAGTGTACGTGTCTGTACTCATCATAAAAGAGAAAGTATCCCAATGCAAATAAACATACAATATGCATGAGGTTCTTATACTTTTCATCTTAAATTATTCATGCGACACAACCCCCCACATCCTTCACGTATGACCCTAGGTAACATTCATACATAAGTTTTCATATATTCATCATTCATAACATCACTTAGGAGTTGTGTATAAGAAAACTCTTTATTGTCATAGTGTAACATGACCTCTCATACATGCACATCATCGTAACATGAGATATCATCCTACTCTGACATGTCCCATCATACATCTCATGTCATCATATCATAATACATCATCATCCTAACGTATCATACCATCATAATACATAACATCATCCTAATACTTTAAATCTTTTGAGAGTATTTAAAAAAATACTTTTGAATTTTAAAAATTTTGATTAAATACTCTAGAATTAAAAAAAAATATATTTATTGTAAATATATGAAGTATCACGTTTCAAAAATAGGTAGATACGTTCCAAAATATCATTAATATCTTTCGCTAAAAAAAAAAAGAAGAGAATTTTATCATTAATATATGAAAAATGGTTAATTTGTGGTTAAAGTAGATGAGAGTAAAATCAAATCAATTAATAATAATTTTTTAAAACTTTTTTATTTAAAAAGCTAAAAAAAAAAAAAGTTAATGCTATTTTTGAAATGTTATTAACTAAGATTATTGAACATTTTTAAAAAGGGAAATATCAATAAAAAAATTTAAAAGGACTATATTGCAAATAGGAATAGTAGGACAGTCAAAGCAAAAGGACTAAAATGTAAATAATAATAATTAAAGAAAAAAAAAAGAAAGATGGTTGAAGGGTATTATAGGCATTTGGAGAAAAATGTCATTATCGGAGAGCTTGGCCGAAAATCCCATCTCCAACCCCACCGTTCCGCGTCTCTCTTTCATTCTCTCTCTACCAGTAAAAAACAACTGTGGGTTTCTTTCTCTCACTTCATCTTCCTCTCTCTCTCTCTCTCTAGAAATTCTTAGCTGGGAATTTTTCCCCGCCATTCGATCGACCTTGCTACGACTGGATAATTTGAAGGAAATTTTGAAGATTTTGTGAAAATGGTGTTGCAGAACTATCCACTGTCCGATCCCCTCTGCTCGATCTGTTTCTGACACTGAATGTACCACCGCCTGTGAGCTCTGTGGTCCTTAATTTTCCTAATTGTCATCCTCATTATGATTTTCTTTTCTTTTCTTTTCTTTACCTTTCAGGAACCTGTTTGAAATTGCCCTCAATTTGGGAGGGGTTTCCGGATTTTGTTTCATTCTGTGATTTTGCGTCTCCTTGGGGTTTCATTGGTGTCTGAGAGGGACTCTGTGTTGTGCATTTCTTTCGTTTTCGGTTAGTATTTTGTTTAGTGTTGTTTATCTGTAAGTTATGCTGCTGAATCTGTGTTAAGATTTAGATCAGAAAGTGGTAGTTGTTTGAGAATAATTTTTTATGGATTTGTCATCTAATGTTGCGAGGCTCATTTGATTGATTTGAACGAGCAGGAATTTGGGGTGTGGTCTTGGAAATGCCGAAACATAGGATGAAATGAGTCAGACAGAAGTATCAAGGATTAAACCCCCTCTCGTTCCGCTTGCTACCTTGATTGGTCGCGAGCTGAGGAACGAGAGGGTTGAGAAACCTTTTGTGAAGTATGGGCAGGCTGCTTTGGCAAAGAAAGGAGAGGACTACTTTCTGATTAAACTTGATTACCACCGTATTCCTGGAAACCCTTCTACTGCATTTTCTGTTTTTGCGGTATTATTTCCTTTCATAACTTATTGTGCTCATAGTTATCTAATACTTTACTTACTACGCCTGCTACTTGAGTTCTATGATTACTGGGGAACTGGAAAAATAAGGTGATTAATATTACGAGTCTTAGACCCCCGAGTGGCCGCCTCGTTGGCTAAGACTAAGACTTGTGGTCTTTGAGGAACACCTACTCAGATGTTGTGTGTCCGAATCTTCTTCGGGTGAGATTAATGAGGAAAGACCATTCATGTCTCCAAAGTTTGGGCATTAGGCAGGCACTGACTTTTTAGCCCGGAGAATGACTATGAGTCTTAGAAGGGATAAGTTTCATCCCAAATGTGATTACTGAATACTGTCTGTTGCTGCTTTAAGGGGAACAGGGAGATTGATTGAACCTTCTATTTGCAGATTTTTGATGGGCATAATGGCATATCAGCCGCTATCTTTGCAAAGGAACATTTACTGGGTAATGTCTTAAGTGCAATTCCTCAAGGGGCCAGTCGAGAAAAATGGCTACAAGCCCTTCCTCGAGCGTTAGTTGCTGGTTTTGTCAAAACTGACATAGAGTTTCAGCAAAAAGGTATGTAGCATGTCGTCTATCCGTGTTCTTCTTGAATACACAATGCCATTATGTCACATGTAATCTTATCTTACTTGCAGGGGAAACTTCTGGAACTACTGTTACATTTGTTGTGATTGATGGGTGGACTGTTACAGTGGCATCCGTGGGAGATTCACGGTGCATATTAGACACCCAAGGAGGTGTGGTTTCTCTATTGACGGTTGATCATAGGCTGGAGGAAAATGAGGAAGAGAGGAAACGTGTAACTGCGAGTGGTGGTGAGGTTGGGAGGCTCAATGTTTTCGGCGGCAATGAGGTTTAATTTTATGCATCTCTGCTGTCTCTAGTCATACATGATAATGTTTTTGGGCCCTTATGTGACTTCCATTTACAGGTCGGTCCTCTCCGCTGCTGGCCTGGTGGCTTATGTCTGTCTAGGTCCATTGGTGATACAGATGTAGGAGAATATATTGTCCCGATACCGCATGTTAAGCAAGTGAAGGTGACCTCTCAATCTATCAGTAGTTGTTTGACTACTTATTCAGAACGTGCCTTGACTGACTACTCTGCTATGTTTTCCTAATTGTTTATGCAGCTTTCTAATGCTGGCGGAAGACTAATAATTGCTTCTGATGGTATATGGGATGCTTTATCGTCTGATATGGCTGCAAAGTCTTGTCGTGGTTTACCTGCAGAGCTTGCTGCTAAGCTAGTTGTGAAGGTGAGTTTCAACTGTAGACTTTAATGGTATGGTATGGTATGGGATCAATGTTCTAAAAGGCTTTGAAGGTTTTTTATTCCTTGAGGCAAGACTCAACGTTTTGGTCTCGAACCGTAGGTCTTTTTTTTATGATAAAAACTAAAAGAACAAATTGATTCTGTTTGTGTGTTTAGATTGAGGATTACTTACACCTCAGTTCTTATAGTGAAAAAACTGCCCTTAGCCTTTGGAACATTGATAGGAGTTTCATTTCTTTTCAATCCTGTCAATAATTTGATCGGCTCGTATTGTAGGAGGCTCTGCGGTCGAGGGGGTTGAAGGATGATACAACTTGCTTAGTTGTTGATATCATACCATCCGAGCAACCTATATTATTACCACCAACTCCAAGGACGAAGCAAAATGTGCTCACCACACTCTTTGGGAAGAAATATCAAAACTCTTTGGGCAAATCTGCAAATAAACTTTCTGCTGTTGGAGCGGTGGAGGAATTGTTTGAAGAAGGTTCCGCTATGCTTGCTGAAAGGTATAATTGATGCATTTCTTCTTTCTTTTGTTTATTTCCTTTTGCTCTTGAAGCATGGTATGATGTCTGAGCTATGACGACGGTTTCCTAGGATTATTCTATTCGCTTGCTATATATCGTACTTCAATTAGCCAAATAATATCGTAGTGTGGAGTTTAACTTAGACTCTTGGTTCTTCCTATCTTGTTATATTGATAGAAATAGTGGTACTAAGATAGTTTCCTAGGATTGTTCTCTTCATTGTAAATTTATTATCCTGTAATTAACGAAAGACCTTCGATTTTCTTTCGTTGTTGAATGTTATAGTAATAGAAAAACTGCTGAATTCTGTTGTAATTATTGTAATTTCTATCCAAAAGTGACTTGAAACATGTTCGCTTATAATGGAAATGCAGGTTAGGCAAAGATTTAGCGTCAGATCCAAACTCAGGGATCTTCAAATGTGCAGTATGTCAAGTGGATCAACCCCAAAATGAAAATTTGTCGATGAATTCGGGGCCTTTCTTTTCGCCATCGTCAAAGCCATGGGAAGGTCCGTTCCTCTGTGCAACATGTCGAAGAAAGAAAGACGCCATGGAAGGAAAAAGGGCGACAAAACCTACAATAACCGTCTAGTAATTTATCCATCCCATAACATAGTATATGTTGATAACTCCATATAATTTTTTTCTTTTTTTTTTCCTCATCTGGCAGTGTGAGCATGCTTGTTTTTTGGCTTTCCCTGTGGTGATTGTTATAGATGCGTGTAAGAAAGTTAATGAGAGGTTGAGATAAAAAGAAAGAGTTGGTAGAAGAAGAAAGATGTTTTGGAGACACTTCTAAAAAGCTTGCTTTCATTCGGTTTCTTGCTCAGCTGTTGGACTGACTGACTGACTGACTGACTGACTGACTGAGAAGATAGCAAAAACATGAATTTCAGAGAAAATTGTAGATTGCATAGTGTGATTGTTCCATTGTCTTAGCATTCTATATCAACATCTGCTCTTCAAGTTTGCTTCATAATTTGCAACCATGTCATAGCCATTGCTTGAATTATAATTTTTTGGGTGCAATTGTAACGACCCTTATAACTCAAGAGTTCGCTAGTTTATCTTTAAACCCACCTTATCCAACAAAATGAGAGAGACAGAAGACTGAAGATTGTGTTAGCATGATTCGAATGAGGACGCCCGAGTTATAGGTTGGTAATCGGATTATCAAGTAAGATTGAAAGGCTTGCGAGTGGTTGCAGTTCAATCGGATCAAACTATTAACTGTACAGTATAGTTTGTAGGCAACATTGTACTTAGTAGATGTGATCTAACCATATGAGTTAAAGAATTCACCTTTCTGATCTTAGAGGGTTGAATAGGAAAAGATAAAAGAAAAGAAAGGAAAAAGAGAATAGAGAGAAAGGAAGATTCTCGAGAGAAAAAAAACAGCCACAACTCTGATCCGGCAACGAGGAGTCCGATTTCGGTCGAGCCTCCTTCATGAATCCTTCACAGAACGTAGAGGAGAAGCGTTCTGGACCTTCGAATTATCCAAAACCGTACAATTGCTACCCATACGACTCGACCCAAAATCATTACATGCGACCCGCGACGCCGACAACCCGACCTAAAGTCCATGCCTCAAACCGAATCACGACACGCGCGCCTCAACTCCACACGTCAGGACACGTGCCTTATCCCCAGTTGCGGCTCACTTCGGCTTATCCAGCAGCGCACTCTTTGACTCGACTTCGGTGCTGCTCAATGGCCAGTGGCTTCAAAGTGGTGTAAACGACTCAGATTGGTGTATTTGGTATCAATTTCTACGTTTTTTACCCTCCATGAGCTTATTTTGTAACAACTCTAAATTTCTACATACTCAGAGTCGCTACTAACGTCTCATGTTCATCTCTAATGCGGAGATATAACTCTTACATGAATATCATTTATAACGTAAACTTCGAAAAACGCTTAAAACAACTTCTTCTCTGGAAAACACAACCATGGTCTTACATGTTGAAATACGAGATACTGAAACTTAGAGAAAATAAAAACAATACAAAATAATTTAAAACAATGAAATAACAATGAAATGCATAACAACCTATTCTAACCCAAACCTAGAAATTTAAATATGAATCTACCCTATGCACGTGCCACAGTCTCTACTCGCGATGCCGTCATCCTTCGTACAAGTGCGCCTTGCCTTTACCTGAAAAATAATGTGGCACACGGTTTGAGTATTTCAAAGAATACTCAGTAAGTGGTCTCACTCTAGGGGCCATGCAAATGCAAACACATGCAATCATGATTTAGGGACCTATCTCTAACATCATAGGGGTGGCCTCCAGTCTCGGACAAATTGGATGTGTAGTACTTCCCTACACACGACTCACACGTGCGAGTGTGAATCCCCAGGGTTCTCGCACACCCCCTGGACCCTCTGGTCATGCTAATCTGTAGCGATGTCTAGAGGTCAACGGGACCCCATAGTGTCATGCGCCTCATGAACACCCTCATCTGTGCGCATTCGCACTCATCATCATATTGTGTGCGTCCGCACTCATCATCTCTAGGGGAAGTAGCTCTATGTTTATGAACATACAATATGCATGGGGTCCCTCTAAATCTACCATAATGTCTCTTCTGACACAACCCTCTAGTCTCATCTCTTAGTTACTCTAGGTAACACATACTCGTGAATATTTATATTAATATCATTTTCATGCTCTTAGGGTTGTGTCCTATGTCGATCTAACGACATGATGCAATATGACACTCATTATCATATAGCATGCTCAATATGGGTTCAAAACTGGAATTGACACAATATCGCGAAGTGGCCGCCATCATATTAAGGTAAACGTCACGCAATTATCATACTCATCATATTGTCATAAAGTGCATCAAGCATATCAAGTATGTCATTCATCGAAATATATATATACTACGCACATCATCAAACATCATAACTCACACATCATCATAACTCGTACATCATCATAACTCATACATCATCATATACTAGTATACGACATCATACGGTACAGCTCATACATCATCATAACTCATACATCATCACATACTATCATACGGCATCGTACAACACAATTCATACATCATCATAACTCATACAATTTTTAGTTTATCGTATAGTAAGGCCACTTACTTGGTTGGCCTTAGCCGGAGTACTCCCTAATTTAATTAACGTAAGCTCCCGTTCCTCGAGAGCTACTCCAAAGGTTGTCGGGGTTCGCTTCCTATCGCACCATTCGTCGCCTTTTGTTTTCCAAATCTTCCTCCTTATCTATCTATTTTTTTTTTCTGATTTTGTTTTGTGGAGAGTATTCCAGCCAATTTGCTAATAGTTTCTAAATCATATCTAAACATTGCAACAAATTAATATCATTAGATAAATGTGACTATTAACCTTCTCAATTGATATCTCTCTTCCACTATGAGTAAGATTTCTCTTTCCATAAAATTTTTTCATGACTAAGGGTTGTGAGGAGTTTGTTGAGTATTTTAGAGGGAGAATCATGAGAGAGTTTGGGGAGAGATGAGATTAGTTGTTATTATTATTATTATTTTTTTTTTTTTTCCAATCGATTACATATTTTGACCTCATGATAAGGGTTTAAGGCTAGTATAAGTCATGTTTTCTCATATTAAATTAAATTAAGTTAGGAATTCGATTTTTACTGAGGCAATTAAGTGAATATTCAAAATAGGTGAAACCTCGACACAAGTGAGAGCGAATTTGAGTAACGAAAGCAAGCTAATTTGGAGTTAGGTAGAAGGTCGGCTAAGGTCATCCAAGTATGTGACTTTACTATCCGTATGGTTGAAAAAGTTGTGTTGTATATAATGACACGTACTCAGTGGCCCTGCATGTGTAATATGTTTGATACGTTCATTGTGTTTATGGTATGTTAATGATATGATATGGCTTGTTATATGATGTGCTCACATATGCTAGTAACATTAGAATACAAATGGATGTCATATTATGCCTTGATGATTTATGACAACTTATGAAATGTCATGATATACTGTGACATGTATGATATGCGATGAAATGTTTTGAGATAAGGAGATTTATGATGTACAACCCCGAGACATGTTTTAAAGGTTATGCTATAAATGAAATGAAATTGAGGAAAGAGGGATTGTCTTGCATGATTTTCTTACTATGAAAAATGTTGGGATCTTATGCATAAATGTTTGTCCACATGCATCAGGATATTTCACCAAATGATGAGTACAGATGCGTACATTGTGAAACGGAAGATGATCATCATGTTTCGCATGATGCTACGACGGTCGTTATTCTTTCAAGGTGGCTGACAACAACACCAAAGACACTAGCCTGACTAGCACGAGGCCTAAGAGGTGTGCAAAAACCGCCTGGTGAGTCCATAGTCCAACGTATGGGTTGTGTGTAGAGTAGTAAATACATATTCGATGACCCGGACTGGAAAGCCACCAAAAGAATACAGTTTTAAATGATAGGTCCATATTCATGATTGTATGTATTTGCATTCCCTAACCCCAATAGTGGGGTCATTTACTGAGTACTCTCATACTACTCATATATTTAAGATAACGGTTTAGAGTATTAACGGATGGTTATCTCCCAAGACTTTGATACGATGAAAGCCTACAAGTAGTTGCTTAGTGGGTATATACAAGTAGTTGCTTAGTGGGTATATTTATACTCATTTGATTTAGAGTATAACGGATGGTTATCTCCCAAGACTTAATTGCTTACTCATTTTTACATTTATTTTTTTCAGGTCCATAAGGTTACAGATTCGTGGCATTGGGTTGCTCGAGAGCTTGAAAGTCACAGAGCAGCCCAGGAGACCATGTATTCCAATCCCCTTTTTTCCCATTCTAAACAAAATTTGCTTACCTTCTTCAAACTTATGCAGTGTACTTTCATTAAATTAAGGGGAAATTGATTTAAATAGACAACATAAAAATGCTATTCAACACCACTTCCAACGCCTCCCTCAATAGACAAAAAAAAATTGGAACCCCCATGCAGTGTACTTTCATTAAATTAAGAAAACAAAAAGAACTCTTCCAACAACAAATTTTCTGCCACAATAACGTAGAACACACAACTACAAATATTATTACACCCTTTTCGCTCCTCCTTCCCTTCCTCCTTCTTGCTTTCTCAATAGTAGCAAAAATTTATCTTTTCTTTACCCCCGAGAAACGATTTAGCATTCGATCAAACCCAAAATTTTTCTTCCTTCATTTCATATCAACTTTGCCGGACTGCCACCACAATCAGCGCTCCGAGCCACCACGAGCAGGAACTCGAGACGAGGACCACGATGACCTTGAACTTCCAAATGCAGCAGGTCTACGATCATCATTGCGCCAGCTACCTGGCTGAGATGGTCGATTGTCAGGCCTGCTGCTTCCCCATCGATCAGATTCAGGAGGTGGTGCATCAGGGCTGGAGCTCTCAGTCCGTTCACGTAGGAACCTTGGCACATATTTTCCTGCGGTCGGGGCTGCAGCCGCAGCAGCTGCAGCAGCAGGAGAAGCAGTCCTAGACTCCTGAGGTCGAGAAGCAGGAGAAACATCAGGTCTAGCAGAAGCATCGCCTGACTTGCCTCCACCAAAGAGCATTTCTTTCCGCAGTCTTTCTTTTTCTTCCAATTCGCGCTCTCTCTGCCTCTGCTTCTCAGCAATCTCATCCAATTTTGCCTTGCGTTCAGCTTCCTCCCTTTTCCTCCTTTCGGCCTCTACAAAGTTCAAAAAAGTGCAATGAGCAAAAGTAGACAAAAGGAAACACATCCAGAAATCTTTTTAGGCATACTGACGATCAACAAAATAATTGAGAATCACAACCAGAAGACCATGACAAAAATCAAAAGAGGTTTAAGGGGTCGTGGATATTTGATACACCCATCAACAAATGACGACTCCACGCTAATGTACATTATATTAAAACCTATGGATGTCTTTGCAGAAGTTGTTTCAACTCATCCCATAGAAAACAATAGAACTTTTAACAAATACCTTCACGCTTGCGTGCTTCCTCCTCTTCACGCAATATTCTGATCCTCTCCTCTTCACGCCTCACATAAAAGATTTTCTTTCTCTTAGCCTCCCTTTCTGTTTTACGAGCCTGAATTATTTGCCTGATCTGTTCTTCTCTCTCAGCTCTACGTTTGTTGAACTCCTCTTGGCGAAGACTGATAACTCTTTCTTGGAAAATTTTCTATACAACAAAAGTTACAGGTTAAGTTTGATCAATGTGTCAAAAGTCAACAATTTCTGCAAACATTCATACGCTCAAATTTCATTTCACAACATCAACGAAGTTAGGAATCGTATTAAATAAAGAAAAAAAGAAATGGGCACTGTACCATCGGATAAAAAAATAATCATAAGCTCTCGTATAGTTCCAACATACCAAACATCCTAAATTTAGAGCAGAGTTCTAGGAACTTACAAATTAAACCAGAAATGATCTACACATTTTTCAATCGAAGTTCACTTAAATAAATTATATGCCAAGTAATCCTAAAAATAAGTCATGCAATATATAATGGAATATTCATCATTTCCATTTCGGGAAAAAATTGAAGATATAATGGTATGACAATTATCAAATATAGAAAATTGTGGTTTAAAACATACGTGTAAAGAACATACTGTAATAGATATCTTCATATGCAAACATTGACATTGATATGTAGGTCCATATAATTGCGAAAATCTGAATTAGTTGTATAATGTATTCAACAAATTGAACTTTACTAATTTAAATTTCCCATAAAATTTTGTTAAATCACAAGATAATTAAATATAAAATATTGGGATCACAGTACATGATAACCTAGTGAATCCTTAGAGTTAAAGCAGACAGATTATCAACCTAAGCATAGCTTAACTAATTAAGGCATATATTATCTAGTCTCTACCAAGAAGTTTGAGTCCCTCTATGCACAAGTTGCTAATGTCCACATGTTAAACTAAAAAATATGAAAATAATAATAATAAATAAACTAACCTTGCTCTCCAACATTCTTGCCAATCTATTCTTCTCCTTCAGGTCACCTTCATGGCGCTGCTTGCTTAACTCGACCTCCAGCTGAAAAGCAGAAAAGGAACTCCATTTTATAATAAATAAACTTTAAAACACCCATTAACTATTAACATATCATCAATGGTAGCAGGAAAAAACTGATAACAAAAACATAATGAAAGCACAAAGAAAAAAATGAATAGGTGTAATCAATACAATAAGTTAAATATTTGTCATAAAGCACGGCATTGTAAGCATGGTATGTTGTGGAAGCCACATGCAGGAAAATCATAAACAAAATTACCCATCAGAAACATTAAGAGTAATACTTGAAAATGTTGAATTCTATTCACTAGATCAATAAGTCATGTGCAAAAGCATCAGTTCATCTTTTCAAAGCTCACATAGGATCATGGTAAATCCCAGCTAGAAATTCGCAAGAAACAGCACCCATAGTATATTTGCAGCTACCCTCCCTCTACATTAACTCCTACTCACATTATAAGAAGAATCTCCCTGAAGACAATAGTATATTTGCAGCTACCAACCCACTTTTCTATCAAACCGAGAGTGGTCAAAGAAGTAATTTCTTTTTGTCCAACTGGACAGAAGATTCCATGAAGACAGTAGTGGGTTCTCTGCTACTTTCTCTTCCACCCTCAGAATATCAACATTTATGAGGTCAAATTCAAGCTATGTTACGTAAGTTCTTTGCTGCTGACAAACAAGTGATATGAGATACAAGTGCAATGTGCTGAAGATTTCCTTCACTGATTGGAAATCATCAAGCATAAATGACCAGAGATGACATGTATCAACGTACAATCCAGTAAAATCGTTAACACCCACCCATAACTACATATTGAAAGGACTAGGCAAGCCTCGTAACCACTCACTACTCTAAGTCTCCACCAACGTACTCAAAAGAACAAATTCTCATAAACATGAGCAAAGATCAAGAGAGAAGCATTATCATAAGACTAACTTTATCCCCTTCTACTAATCACTATGGTTGGAAATGCTAGGACACATACAGAAGTTAAATAAAGTAATATAAAAACATGAGAAGCATAAAAACTAATTAAAGGCTTCAACACTTCTCGATTTAGGCTGAAGTGAAAAAGGAAATTAAGGCCACAAAAATATATCGACCTTTTTTGTTGCATACCATATGCATGTTTAGTTCACTAAATTACCAAAATGCACTAACAGATACAATTTCACGCATTGAGAATTCATAAAGAAAAAAGGAACGTGAGAACTGCAGCCAAATACAGATAATCATAGTCAAAGTTTCTTTAATATAATGGAAAAATGATTCAGAAAGCAAGACCTGCTGATCACGTTCATGAATCGTCCTCTCTTCAAGCAAACGTTGCTGAAATGCAGCTTCGATTAATGTTGCTGCCTCTTCTCTTTTTGCTCTTTCTAGATAATCCATAGTTTTGGATAGCTTCTGCAATTTCTTTTCCATTTCCTGCCTCTCCCTTAATTGTTCAGTAAGGGCCAATTGCATTAAGGTTTGTTTAGTCAACTTTTCCTGTAGACATACTCACATGTTATTTATCGATTATACATCTATCAACAATAAGAAAACAAGTAACAAACAAAACTCACGGAATCAAGAACCGGCTTCCTGCTTCCCTTCTTTTTACCAACACGCTTTTCAGCTTCCTGAAGTAATGCCTGTGCTTCTTCAAGTTCTCGCTCTTCCATTTCCCTACGAAGCCGTTGACTTTTCCTTTGTTCATATTCTGCAGCAAGACGCTTCTGCTCAGCCTCTTCAGTTATCTTTAGTAATTTTAACCTTCTTGATTCCTCCTCACGTTCCTAAACACAGTTGATCACAATTTTTACAATTTATGCACCCCCAAAAGAACAATGAATAAGGCAATTCAACATATAATGAGGGTACCATTTCCAAAAGTTGTCGTTCCTGCTCTTCCTTCCTTTTCTCAATTATTGATTTCCGAGCAAGAAGCCTCTTGTGCTCTTTATCAACAATATCTGCTAAATCAGGCAATATTTCACCTGTTTTTGATGTTTTCTTTACAGGAGGGTAGATCATGGCTCTTACTTTGTTTAGGGATTCAGCAAGAACAGTCAGGTGGCCCCGAAGCCCTTCTGATTCAATACCCTACATTGATTCATAAAAAATTAAGCTATAAACATCAGTTATAATTATCTGAGAAGAATACCATTGCCTAAATCCTAAATAAATATACAGAAAAAAATTGGTCATTCCTCTAAATTCTACATAAATTAACTTTACAAAAATAAAAAAGCCGAGACAAAATCAGAAGGGCTTAATTCATAAAATTCAACAGCAGTAGAAAATCAATTGGGTCACATTATGATGTAAAATCAAATTATCAACCATGGCTCAAATCTCAGTGTCTTTTTTTTGTATATATCAGAGAAGGGAGAAAAAGGAAAAGAAATTTCAAATACCAAATTGCCAAATAACACAATGTTCCTTGAATGATCGACTTTCATGGCGATGAAATTTTGTTTAACTGCATCAACTAATATTTTCTCCACGGCAGAAAAATCAAAAAATGGGATCATCTGCGACAGACTCTCAATTTTCATAGTCTGGTACACATGGGAGACCTGGCAAAACATAGATAAATAAAAACTTCAGTACATTCTAAATTAAATGTTATTAAACAATGTTTTTCTTTATATATAAGCAATAGCTTGGCAAAGTTTATAATAAATAAAATATACAAGTACCTGCTGAAGTAGCCTCAGGGTAGCAAGTTTTTCAAGAGCTGGAACATATTGAGACAATTGCAATTCGGGTACAGATGAGGCTGATGAAAGCTTACCTCCAAGCTTAGATATTTTTGCCAACAACGGTTGCAATTTTAATGCAAGATCGAGAGGGAAGAACTCATGCTCCAAAAGATGATAAAGATCTTTAATTTCTTGAGTTGCACAGCTCAGGACTCCTTTAGACACCTAAACAAAAGCACAAATCTACTAAGAAAAGAGAACAAAAGTTATTGGCTACATACTTAAAGTTGTCAGAAATATGAAAAAGTGAGAAAGAGAAATTAACGATCTTCTGATTAACAATTCAAAAGAATGTGAAGCAATCGAAGTATCATAAATTTGGAGGACAGAAGGGAAAAGACAACAAAAATGTCCAAGTCAACCGAGTCGAACATACCAGTTCAGAGAGAAGATTTTCCCTTGAGAGCTGGAAAAAAAAAACACAGAAAAGAGTAAGGCAATATGCAGGTTGTGAAAAATAATAAGTTAGAACCAATTAAGCAAATGCATTACCACATCTCTACTTTCAAGTTTGGAGTCTAAACTGAACCCTATGAGATTAGCCATTCTCAAACTGCGCTCTTTCTCATGTTCCAGTTCTAAATGTGATGCACCATGCTTGGAGTCATAGGGGGGCACTGCAAGAGCTGCTAAAACAACAGATGATGCTATCAGCTGTAGGTCCTTCTGGCTTAGATTTTTGTTGAAACTCTTCTGAAGGGAGAAAAGTTTAAGCCATGCATAGGCATGATAAAGATTACTATCCGATATCCAGAAGATCTCTGTTAATTTGACATAGTAAACAACCATCAACGATGGTTTGGGTGTTTTCTTCACCATGCACATCAAACCATGAATATCTTCCACAGAACGAAAAGCTTCCTGCAAATAAAGGTAAGAAGAAATCATTTGAATTACATTATTCGTAGAAGATAATCAAGATATGAATTGTAGGAATCTAGACATTACTTCCTCTATATGAGGGAGAAAAATTAAAGAACTGAAAAATTCAGACCTGCCAGAGTTCAAGCTCCGTGGCAACCTTCAGCTGTTCAAATCTTGTGTCAAGGTACAACTGCAAGCTCTCTGGAGCAGATAGGTCAGGCCGATCTCTTTGGTCTCTATACTTGTTGAGGTTAGCAAGATGATTTCTGATAATTTCACATAATCTGCGAAATTCTGTTGTTCTTTTGTACAGCTTACAAAACTGGAAGGCACGATGGGCTGTCATCTACGAATGAAAAACACCGGAAGAAATATTACATCTTGGTACAAAATCCAACCTGGTTCATCCAGTCTATAACGAGCACAGAACACACATCAAGGACAATAAAAAAGAAAAAAAAAATCAGATCCTTACAAAATTAATGTCCAAACTGAGTAAAGCACGTAATCTTGTCAAGAATAATCTTGTTTCCTCCTCTTTGAAAAATTATAAGTAAAAAATGAAATTGTGAAAGTAATCCTATGAAAAGCCAACATGCCCACCAAGGTTCAACACTCCATTGCTCAATCTTCATAAAATTAACTAGTTAATTCATAGCCTACATGTTACCGCTAAAAAATCAAATACTTATGGCAAAGAAGCTTTCTTAAACCCTCCAACCATCAGAACAATTAGCAAGCTAAGTTAAAATTTGACAAGATTAACAACCATCCCCACACCCTTATCATTTATCAGTAGATATAAACTGAAAAAATAACTCATACACCAAATAGCTGTCAATTAAGGCATGGCCTACCGCATAAAGTGCCTCCAACTTTGAGTTATTCCTTAGTATCTCAAGAACTGTTCGATATGTCTCCCATAGAAATTTAAACCAAGGGGTAACAAGTTCGCGATCAGATCTGTCCTTTCCCTTCTCCCCACTGACATAACTAAGCATCAGATCTTCTGGTCTTTTATCAGCTTCCAAGTCATCAACATCAAGAGCTTCTTCTAATGCTTGAGCTTGACTACGAGCCTGCTCTGCCTTCTCAGTGGAAAGATGCATAAAGTGCTTGATTACTTCCTCTAAAGAAGTAACATTGACTTGCTGGCAAACAATACGGTACTGAATTAAACCATCCTTTGCAAACCTTCCTTTCCTCATGTCCACACAAAGCTCAACATACTTAAACATAATCCTTTCAAGAGGTTTCTGCCATGCTCGATATTTCTTTGAAGTGATAAGATCATGAAGAGCTTGCAAGGCATCCTGCTTCTGGCCAACATTTATCAGCTCTGGATTAATGTAAGGAGAAAAAATATTAATGCTAGCGATCCTTCATTTCCCAAAAAACCAGCAAACACAGCATTCATTTCAAAATAGGGTGAATACAACGTCAGTGGTAGACTAGAAACATATACAGGAAACTCGGGGGGGCAAGAAGCACAATTCACAACAAAGGCAAAATGACATTTTGTATATATAGAATTTTGTTATACACACTGTAATATAAGAAAAGGAATTGAATAGATAAGACACACAAAAACAATTGAAGAACCAAATTACATGGTTATAAAATGGAAGAACCAATTACATGTTAAATAATGCAAACCATAAACATGTTATCTAAATTATAGTGTTCATACATCATAGGACTATAACGAAACAACTTCCACAAGTAATAACAGTGTGGCATGAAGACTACCACATTACAACTTTCAAGAGAGAACTTCCAAAATTCAATTTACTTAATCCACAGGCGTTCATACATGAATAATACATATATTGTATATGTCACTCAGAACATGTATACCGAACCAACTTCCCAACAAACAATGGATGAAAAAAATTCATTGAGCATTCAGAATTCATCAAAAGGGTCATACATACTGCAAAAGAAGTACACCATAAAAGTCAAAAGAGAATTTCATGTCCGTTCACCTTCAGCTCGTTTTAAAGCATTCTCTGGCTTGACAAAAGAAGCCATGGGTCGATCAAATATTTAGCTCACTCAAGGACAGCATGCAACGTCAAATGACCTGAGCCACACATGAAGAACCAGTGTGAATACAAAAACCAAACGACGGAAGTGAATGGGCATTACTAATACAACATCAAAGTCGATAATGAATAACAGAATGATAGAAATTCTGTTAATGTATAAGAATTTTATTTTGTGGGGGGGGAGTTCTCGGTGAATTCACCTCATCTATGACATTAAAATGAATTTTTCAATCCAACCACTGGCCAAAACTATAGATTCAGAAACGCATAGTAAACTTAGACTGGTACGCATAATACAGGCAAGAAAGTCGCTATTATTCCGCTCACATAAGCATAATACTTCAATTAGTAACAAATTCACCCGTGAGGAAGTATATACATCAAAATCGATAACCCTCCCTCGACCCAAAAAAGAGAAGATTCCAAAACGCCTTCGAACATTTCGTGCGAGGGCACAAATGCGTAGTAGCAGATATCCACAATAAACAGATTGAAGGTCGATCTCTGGGAAAAATCGGAAGGAAGGTAATCGTTTCAAGGGGCGAAATCCAAGTTCTAGCAAACCTAATAACTCCCAAAACCATTCTAGAAAAAATATAACGAAAACATACACCTTGCAGATCCACAAAAACATAACCCGTTACATGAAATTATACGCCGAAGAATATCGAACATACCCGAAGAACCCTATGATTGTAATCTTCGGATTTCAGAGTAGTTACCCCAACTAAAATTCAAAAAAAAAAAAAAAAAACTTAGCTCGATTGACGAAAAGTACAGAGGAAGATGGAGAAGGACAAATTGAAGGTGTACCGGAAGAAGAGGAGATAATCGACGACGGAGAAGGTGACGAAAAGAGCATTACCTGAGAGAGAGAATTGATGTAGTGGCCGTGGCTAAGGGGAAAGACTCAAATTAGGGTTTAGGAGTCCTTTTGATTTTGGGCTTCAACCAAATAGGCCTAATAAGGGAAAGCCCATTTAAAAACCCATACATTTTGTAAAAAAAAAAAAAATTGTCTTATTTGTTTCCTCGATGTTCAATGCTTCAATAACTTTTTTATTCTGTATATAATAGAATCGGTAATTAATTTTGTTGATTTTTTTTAATCTTATTTCAAATTAATCAGATGATTATTAAAATTATGAATTTATGAAACCAGAAAATAAATTTGAAGTTTATTAGATATGTTAATTTTTTGGAAAGTTTATAGGTAAATTTGAGAATCGATTGTGGTTATTGTAGAAATTATGTGTTACTATTTATGGTTGTGAGAGTGTAAAAAAGAAGGGTAGATTTAGTTACTACCCATTTTGCACCAAATGACTTATCACCTCTAACAAAATCTAAAGCAGTGATGTATAGGGGTTTATGGACACATATCATTTCCTCTACTTCAAATTCAATACCAAACTAAATCAACAAATACCAACCTTTTAACCACGTTAATTTATATATTAATTTTCACCATACAAATTACAAATAGAATTAACATAAAAATTAACACCTTCTACATAGTTTTAGAAAACACTTGCAAATAGCTTAAATGTTTTTTTTTTTTTTTTTAATACAACAATTGAACCTGTTCATCTCACCTGTTCATTTCACTTAAGTAGTTGAGGATGTAATAAGAAAATTAAAAATAATAATTCTCTCTTGACAACTTGATCCTTTAAGATGGATTATAAAGGAAACGAAAAATGTAGAAAAACAAGGATTTAGGAACTAAAAAAACTAGACGACTTCAGAAAAATAAATCATGGAACAAAGTTCACTAAGAAATACATGAATCCGAAGAACAATTTGTAAAAGCAACAGAAATGTAGACACCCACCCAGCTCAGCTCAGCTCATATCCTCTCATCCACATGAATATTTGAGCAATTAAGACCAGAATAAAATTCCACACTGAGGTACCAGAAATGAACTGTGATGGAAATTAAACAAAATGAACACGAGATTTATCCAGATATAGATTGAACATAGAAGCCAGCCTAAAGACTACATGATTTTCTATTCCATAAGTTCTTAAATTGAGAGGCAAAAAAATTCAAACATCTATCCTTTGTCTTCTCCACAACTAACATCATAACACTTAAATAGGTTCAAAACGGGATGAAGAGCAAATCACAAGAGGAACACCTCAAAATCCAAGCTTGGTGCGGCGCCAGTGCCTTCGTTTCGCATTATACCTGAAGAATACATCAAAATGCGGCGTTACATTTGAAACTGATAAGAATAGAAATGATAAAATACGAATAAAAACTAAAATAGAAGAGATTAAGACCTGATGGTATTGTCAGTCCTCAAGCGGATCCAGTGAGGAATGGGCCTGTTCTGTCTCATCTTCTTGGCCAACTTCTTCTTGATTCTAAAGGTCTTGTGAGACGGCTGTGCACATTAAAGGAAACTCACATCACAAAACATAACCTCCCAAATCGAAATCAATCTGGGTAACTTAACAAATTACCAGAAGAAATTCAAAATAAAAAATCACTTCCCAAGTAAGATACACTTACCATCTTCGATATTCAAGAATCAGCCAACGACTGCACCCCTACAACTAATTACCTGACCCATGAAGAACCATTATCAACACATAATCCAAACGAACAAAATTAAAGAGCATTTAATTCAACATTGGAGTTCAAACTGAATAAAAGGGTAATTCATATTCTATAAACGCACAAGATTTTTCCCATTCCTTATTTTTTGTCGTGTATTTGCGCGTGCGTGGGACTCTCAAGGATTCACCACATCTATGATATTCAAACGAACGTTGGATAGCTAAATTTCTCATCCGCGTGCCAAAATTTTAGATATAAAAACACAAATAATGGAGAAAAAAATAGAAAGATAACGGAAATTATCAATCATTGCAATAAATTCAGACCGGTACTTCCACTACAAAAAAATTAAGGATTCATCCACTCAAACTTCTTCGCTTTATTCTATTCACAGAACCATTACATTTATTCCACACATAAGAATAATACACAAAAATAACAACAAATTGGTCCCTCGACTTGAAAAGTAAGTTCTGATTCTAAAACGCCTTAAAACATATTCTAGCGAGCGAAGCGCAAAAATGCTATATAACATATTGGTTCCACAATAATTAGATTGGAGGTCGATTAAATCGATCTCCAAACAATCAAAACCTACAATTTATAAGGAACGAATCCCCATGTTCTCACTGAATTAACAGTTACAAGGCATGGAACTCGCAGATCTACAAAAATGTATCGAAATCGCAAGCTAGACGATATCAAACCTAACGACTGATTATCTGAGGAACCTTA
Organism: Cucurbita ficifolia; assembly: GCA_033971965.1. Classification (NCBI taxonomy): domain Eukaryota; kingdom Viridiplantae; phylum Streptophyta; class Magnoliopsida; order Cucurbitales; family Cucurbitaceae; genus Cucurbita; species Cucurbita ficifolia. The sequence goes on from CM066972.1 coordinate 8,521,696, forward strand.
AGAAAACAATTCTCGGACTTCAGCGTAGTTTCGCTGACAAACAAAAAAAAAAAAAACCAAATATATGAAATTTTGAAAATCAAGTAATGTAAATTTCAGGAGATTAAAGATATACCGAGAAAGAAGAACAGATATTCGATGACGGAGGAGAAATGAAAAAAGATTACCTGCGAGAGCAAAGTGAAGAAGCGGCCGTTCTGGTCTGGAAAGACGATGGATTAGGGTTTTAGGAGAATTCGTCGAGTTTGGGCTTAGTTAGAATAAATGGGCCCAATATTAGGGTTCATTGAAAATCAAATAAAGCCCACAAGTATTTCAGCCATTTTATATATATATATATATATATATTTTTTTTTTTTTTTTTTTTTTTTTTTTTTTAATGTTCGATTTAATTCTTAAACATTTTTCTAAGCCATGGTAAAATAAATTCTCTCTACGTGGACTTAATTTTTTCTTACCGCTCCAAAAAAAAAAATATTTTTTATTAAAATAAAAATTGTGTTCGTTTTACGTCAACAACATTTAATTATTATTTGAACACAATTATTTTAGTTATGGACAACATACTGTTGGAAGATATTTTATAGGGTCGTAATCAGTTAATATTTTATATTTAATATATTTTATCTTATTTTCTGAATTTAGTTAGTAAAATATTTTCTTTTATTTTTAAGATTTAGTTTGTAGTTTGTATTCTATTTAAAGGTTGTGAACGTTAATGAAAAGTGGACTTTTGATCCCACCTATATTTCTTCGACTTTCAATCTCACTTCTGATTGTCATTCTTAACATGGTATAGGAGCATCATTCTTAACCATTACATCAAAATCTTAGATTTTTTATATAATAGATAATGTTAACTAGTAAATTAAATAATCAAAATTATTATTAAAAACTAAATCACTTTACCACATAAATCTCAATAAAAAAGCTTCTAATTTATTTTTTCTTACATTTTTTTCATACTCAATAAAAAATAATTAGTACTTTATAATAAATAGTTTCGTATTACAATAAAATTTAAATGTATATTATTTAATAGAATAATATTTTTAAAATTAATTTTCTTTTGCATAATATATAAATTTAAGATTCCAACTTTAGAAGTTACGCAAATTCAAAATTTTAAAACATGTGAATCAAATGTATAAGGACAAATAATAATGATGTAGTTTCATATTTTGTTAATATAATGTTATATAATTATATCTCAAAATTAAATAAGTGACAAAAATTCAAACTCCGTTCTATTATTGTACATTCATGTAAGAGTAAGGTTTTAAAAGGTATAAATTATTTCAATTAAACTAGTGGAAAATGCTTTTGATTTGCTTAATTTTATAGTTTGTAATTAATTATGAGATTAGAAATTCTATAAATATTATTAAGATAACTCAATGACTAAATGTGAGATCCCACGCGAATCATCTTTTATAAGAGTATGAAATCCTTTTCTCAACCGACGCGTTTTTAAAATTCTGAGAGAAGCCCAAAAGGAAAACTTCAAAGAGGACAATATCTGGTAGTAGTGGGCTTGGGTTATTACAAATGGTATCAGAACCTGACACGGGGCGATGTGCCAGCGAAGAGGTTGAGCCCCGAAGAGGGTGGACACGAGGCGGAAAGCCAACAAGGACGTTGGGCTCCGAAGAAGGGTAGATTGGAGGGTCCCACATCAATTGGAGAAGGGAAAGAGTGTCAGCGAGAACGTTGGGCCTGAAGGAGGTGAATTGTGAGATTTCACATTGGTTGAGGAGAATAACGAAGCATCATTTATAAGGGCGTGAAAACCTCTCCCTAATAGATGGATTTTAAAAACCTTAACGGAAGCCCGAAAGGAAAACTCCAAAGAGAACAATATCTGCTAACGGTCCACTTAGGTTGTTACATCAGAAGTGAGAAATAGACAAAGTCGAGGGATGAAATAAGAATTGAGAAAATTCCATTTTTGCCCCCAAGAGTTGGATGTCCTCATCCATGCTATTGATGTTGTCATATTCCTTGAACAAACCGACATCAAAATGTTGTCATCTTAACAACATCACTACAGTTTTTTCTTTCAGCACCCAACACACAATATACAAATATTAGACTTCAAAAAAAACAAAAACAAAAACCAGAAATCTCCACCCCCTTTCCTCTTCACTTTCTTCAACAATGAATTTGGATCTCTTGCCTCGAGATTGTTTTGCACACATCCTCTCCTTCGCCTCCGCTCGAGAAGCATGTCAGCTATCAATCGTCTCAGAGGCAATACGTTCGATGGCTGATTCAGACGTTGTATGGGAGAATTTTCTCCCATTTGATTGTGAAGAAGTCTTGTCGAGATTAGATACTCCCGTGTTTTATCATACAAAAAAGGAGCTATATTTCAAGTTATGTCGTCTCCATCATATGGATGGAGGTACGAAGGTACATAAAAGAAAACCACCTGTTCGATTTATTACTTAATTTGATTGACGAAAAATGTTTTATGGTGTAAATGCAGATGTTTTATTTAGACAAAGAGACAGCTAAGAAATGTTATATTTTAGGAGCAAGGGAGCTTCAAATCCAATGGTCAAACAATCCTCTATATTGGTGTTGGAATAGTCAACCCTTCCTCAAGTCAAGGTCTTTTCTCTCTCTCTTTTTCTTAATATTTTTTTTAAAAAAAACATAAAATTAAAAATAAATTGTGAAAGCAGGTTTGAAGAAGTTGTAGAATTAAGAACCATATGGTGGTTAGAAATAAGAGGCTTATTCAACGCCAAATTGCTTTCCCCCAAGACGCTTTACTCGGTCTATCTTTTGGTGAAGTTTGCAGACAGAGCTTATGGTTTAGACACTCATCCATCGCAAGCCTCGGTTCAACTCGACACCGTCCTATCTAAAAGAAAAGTGTATTTGAACAACAACGGTAGAGGGTCGAACAAAAATCGAGCTATCGTTAATGGAGGCGATGACCGAGAGGAAGGCGTCGACGATTGGGTTGAGATTGAGTTAGGAGAGTTTTATGTTAATGATTTAGAAGATGGAGTTGTGGAGATGTGTTTGAAAGAAGTTGAGAGCCAACATTTGAGAGGTGGTCTTATTGTTGAGGGAATTCAACTTACGCCTAACATCAAACTCTTAAAAGTTTGAAATTATGCCATTACGGTAACGATCTTAGATTTTCTTGTAATTTAGAGTTGCTATCGTCTTCATTATGTAATCTTTTTGTGCGGAAATAAGCGTTTAAAATTCATCATAAAACATAAACTTGATCTTAAAACACTGTCATAGACTTACGTGTTTGAAAACATCTTTAAAATGATACGACGAAATACTAAATGAAATACAATAAGCGTTAAAATTAAAAACACCATATTCTAACATAAGTCTAAGAAAATAAGTACAACTACCCTATGCATGTGTCATGGTCTCGAATTGCGATGTCGTCGTCAGTCGTGCAGAGATGTCTTGCTTTTACGTGAAATAGAAGTAGCATGTGGTTTGAGTATTGAGGTTAGATGCAAGCACACACAATCATGAGTGAGACCTATCATATCAGTCTATATTTCTGAGGCGGCTATCTTAAATGAGCTAATTGGATGTGTATTTACTGTTCTACACACAGTCCACACATGCGAGTATGGACCCACCAGTTGGTTTGCACACCTCCTGGGCCCCTTTTTGTCAAGTGAGCATTCTCTAGTAGCTGTTGATGTCGGACACCCGTTAGGAGTAACGACCGTCGTAGCAACATTATAATAAACATAATGATCGTTTTCCTGCCTCATAACGTACGCACCCGTACCATAGAAAGAGTATCCCCCGATGCATGAACACACAATGAAGCATGAGGTCTCAACATTTTTCCTTTTTCATTATCATGTATGACAACCCCTCTAGCGTTTTCTTTCATATCATGACTTTTTCATATGTGAAACTGTGGTTGGGCATTATGTCGAAAACATCTTATTGTATGTCATTCATATCATACATCTTAACATGTCACATGTGTCATATCATAAGCATATTATGTCATAAAGCATAACACAATATGCGTCGTATCGTCAAATGTATCATATCATAACATATCATATCATTCACGTATCATATCTTAAATATATCGTCAAACGCATCGTATCATAACACATATATCATATCATAACATACGTTATAACATTTACATAACGTATCATAGTCATATCATTTCATAACATATATCTTATCCTTCACGTATCATATCTCGATTATATCATCAAACGCGTCATATCATAGCACATATCATATCATTCACATAGCATATCATGACATATGTCATAAAATTTATATAACATATTATATTCATATAATTTCATAATATATATCTTATCCTTCACGTATCATACTTCGATTATATCGTCAAACGCATCATAACATAACACATTATTCACATATCATAACATTTACTTATCATATCATAACATTTACTTAACATATCATAGTCATATCATTTCATAAACACACGTCCAGCATATGACATATGCAGAACTACGAGACATATGTCATCATACAACATTAATTTCTAACCATATCGATATTAAGATCATTTACTTGGTTGATTTTAGCCAAAGTTCTATCCTATTTTCATGATTGGCTGGACTTGTCGCTCGAAGTTTGTAACAACCTACACGGAGGTATTCCACCATATTAAGAACTTTCGTCTAATTCATGAAGAAAAGTGCAGAATCAAAGGGTGGAGGGTTGTGAGCGTACTAGTGGAGAGAAATTATGGGGAGAATGGTTGAAGAAGCCACATTTTATTTTTATTATTTATTTATTTTATTGTCGTTATATCATACACCACCAAAAAGAACTTTCGTGCTCGAAAGTGTTTAGATCGTGAATCGATATTTCTCTCTCATCCATCTTTCTGTCCTCATGTGGCTTCTTCTGGTTAGTATTTTTTTTGTCAATGTACCTTAACAGAGGTTATTGCTTAGTTACACAGGGCTTTCATTACATGGGCTTAACCTTTCGTTTGTATGTCACCGGTCTAATTCAATCTATAATGTCGAAAGGCCCGTTAAAGCGTGGACTTAACTTGTCCTTTCATCCGAACATTAGTACGTCTTTAATCAATGTCACTTTCAAGCATACCTTGATGAGTTCCTTATATTTAATAAAAAACCACAGTCGGATCATATCCTCTTATCAAAGTTAATGCGCTCAATAGAAAACGTCAAGGTGTACTAATGCTAGAAAACTTCAGAGTACTTACATCAGCCTTCGTTCCTAACTTTCTCACTTCTCTCAAGATAACTCACTTTCTTCTTTTTAACATTTTTTTTAATCCCGACTTCTCTCTCAAATCAATCTTAAATCATTCTTAAATTTAAGATATCTTGAAAATCTCAAAGTGTAGTTTATCTCCATAAATACTCACAAACATTGACAATAATCGTAATATCTCCTTCCAACTGTGGCTTGATACTTTTAAACTATATCATAACTTTCATATTTGGGGTTTTGTTCTCAAACTTAGATTTAAAATTTTCCAACCAGTGTTAAGATAGAGAAGTTTTCTACCTCTCACTGGTTCCAAAGCTCAGTGTTAAGATAGAGAAGTTTTCTACCTCTCACTGGTTCCAAAGCTCAGTGTTAAGATAGAGAAGTTTTCTACCTCTCACTGGTTCCAAAGCTCAGTGTTAAGATAGAGAAGTTTTCTACCTCTCACTGGTTCCAAAGCTCAGTGTTAAGATAGAGAAGTTTTCTACCTCTCACTGGTTCCAAAGCTCAGTGTTAAGATAGAGAAGTTTTCTACCTCTCACTGGTTCCAAAGCTCAGTGTTAAGATAGAGAAGTTTTCTACCTCTCACTGGTTCCAAAGCTCAGTGTTAAGATAGAGAAGTTTTCTACCTCTCACTGGTTCCAAAGCTCAGTGTTAAGATAGAGAAGTTTTCTACCTCTCACTGGTTCCAAAGCTCAGTGTTAAGATAGAGAAGTTTTCTACCTCTCACTGGTTCCAAAGCTCAGTGTTAAGATAGAGAAGTTTTCTACCTCTCACTGGTTCCAAAGCTCAGCTTCCATTAAAAACAATTGTGTCATTCATAATATAATGTTTTCAACTTGTGGGGAGAGTTTTGAGGGCATGTGTGAGTGGCTCAATAAACCCCATTTTGTACACGAATTCTTCCGACAATAACTCTTTTTATACTTGTTTAAATTTTTTAATAACTCAATATTAAAAAGACGGGTTTGAGACTATTTTTAACCCAATCAATTAGCTGTTTAAGCATATCAATAACGGGAGGAAAAGAAACTTACAAAGATTCTCCTAGTAACGGCGAGCAAATCGGGAAGAACCCAGCTTGAGAATCGGACGCCCTCGGCGTCCGAATTGTTGTCTGGAGAAGCTTCCTCAGCGACGGACCAGGCACAAGTCTCTTGGAGGGGGTGCCAGAGAGGGTGAGGGCCCTGTTGCGCACGGACCCTGTCGTACCACGAGGCGCTGTCAACGAGTCGGGTTGTTTGGGAATGCAACCCCAATTGGACGGTAAATTCTATCCAAAGCTAAATATGGGTGAGAGACCGATAGCAAAGAGGAAAAGATGAAAATAATATGAGAAGAGAGTCAAATAGCGTGCTAAATTATCGGGAGGGAAGCGGATTGGGGCCGACGATGTGCCCTAGTCATATGTGGAAAGGTGATAAACTAGTCTGTCAATCGACATGGGACATGGATCAATGTGGATTGAGACGGTGGCCAAAGCGTAGGCCTTTGTTATGCCTGTGTCGACGTCGATATCTCGTTTGTGGTTGGCAGCACGCGCCTTTTGGCGTGCTTCAGCATCTACGTGCTCATGGCATCTGCATGTGGACTCCCCATTCGACTAGTTTTGAAACACGGACCAAGGAGTCTGACATGTATGCGAGTTAATAGGTGAGTAAACCCATAAGGCACAAGAAAACTGACCGGTGGGATCCCTTTGTGGGTTGCACCACCAACCGACCTTGATTGTTTGGGAAGGGTTCGAGTGTGAGCATGCTTGTCGGGCCCCAAAAGATGGTGAACTATGCATGAGCAGGGCGAAGCCAGAGGAAACTCTAGTGGAGGCCCGCAGCGATACTAACATGCAAATTGTTCGTCTGACTTGGGTATAGGGGGTGAAAGACTAATCGAACCATATAGTAGCTGGTTCCCTCCGAAGTTTCCCTCAAGAGAGCTGAAGCCCACGAGCGAGTTCTATCAGGTAAATCCAATGATTAGAGGCATTTGGGGCACAACACCCTCGACCTATTCTCAAACTTTAAACACTCGAGGGAAAAGCAACATAATTATGGTGGTGGAAATCGAATGGTTCCAACAACGATCGATCACGAGAAGAGACCAGCCAAGACAATGAAGCGTTAGTGTGTTGGATTCGTTTCGCTAAACGGATGCATGCACTTAAGCCAAAATGCCCTCAGACATCAATACAAAATTTGAGATATAGACGTTGATATAGACGATCGCACAATTCAACTATCCTCATCGAGTTGTATGCACTTAGTAATTCTTGTGACATTTTCATAAAAAACGATAAACAACAACCAATAATAATATGATTCGTGAAGTCCGTTTTGCTTGGGCTCCTTTAACTGGATCCGAATTTTTCCGACCCGTTTGCTCATTTTCTACTCTCGGCCCATATTGCAAGCAACATCTGAAATTAGGGTTACAAATTCGTCGCCGCAAAACCCTTGGCCTCCTTCGCCTCCATAAATATCGACCGACGTTCTTCATCTCCCTCACCTTTTTGTAGGTGAATTCGTCTGTAGTTCTAAATTCTCTGATATTCGTCCCAGCGGTTTCTTTATGAATGATTTCTGTTTGTAGGTTTAGGGTTTAATTTTGGTTATTGAAGTTCATCTGTGAATTCCAATGAAGAAGCTCTCCCAAAATTGATAGGAAGTGCCGTATGACACTCCAAACCGCAGCGAGAAGCCGTGGATACGGCTGTTGGTCCCCATCAGGCAGTGAATTCCGACGCCGATTCGTTTCTACCCTGGAGCGGTCTGGTTGTTGGATCATTTTGCTGTCCGGGAATTCTCAGCCGTTTTCCGTGATTCTCCTGTGTGGTTGATTTTAAACGGGTCTCTGAGGTTTTTGTGATT